>BSBK01005723.1:110000-506756 GCA_027943335.1 Chamaecyparis obtusa
TCATATTGGATATGTTAGAGTAATATTGTTTAACCAATTTACTCCTTCTCTAAGTTTACTTAGGTCAACTCATAAATGAGTTAGATGGATATCTTTGAGTCCAAATTGGACTCTATCATATCCTAGAGGATATTGTAGAGTTCTATTAGAACTCTACTTCCTCCTGGTTGAGACACTTGTCTCAACCCCATCCTTTCTTTCCAATAGCTCTTGTCTATTTAAGCAGAGTCCTTGTATGTTTATTCTCACCTCATTTCAATACAATATAGTGTTGAATACTTCTCTCTTTCGGTGAATGTCTGTAGATTGAATCCTGGATATAGGATAATTTATCCTAACATGATATCATAGTAGTTAGTCTTACAACTCTTTCTAGTTTAGAGAGTTTTCATTATTTTCTTGAATTTTTTTTGTGTTGAGGTCCCTGGTTTCTCTTGTCTAAGTTCACTAATGTTTCTAGATCTGATTTCACAGCCCTATGAGATCTCACTTTGCACACTTAGTTTGTAAAAATGGGATGGGCTCTTGTTCATTTTTTATCAGCTCAATCTTATCTTGATGATCAACGTCTATTTCCCTTGGCACGGGGATCAAAGTCTATTTGTAGACTGGTAAAGACTTCTTTAGTTTGAAATCTGGTGTCTATAGGTAAAGATCACTGTTAGAGCTACCCATCGTCATCCTTTCTGTGCCTGGCGTATTGTTAGATCTGCCTCCTTTATTTGTGTATACTTCCTCATCAACATCCTTTGTTGGTTGGATGTTGTCCCATTCCAACCTTCATTGCATGTTCTGGAAAGCTATATGTACTTTCCATTGTGGACATCGACATGAAGCGCCTGTAAGTGAAATTTATCTTTTATATGTGTTGGGGCATTTTTTGAGGAGACTAGGAGGCACCGTAATAGCGTGTATCATGTTCATTGTGGGAAGTGCTACCAAGACATGACTCCATAAGGAATCGAAAACCATTCTTGGCTCGCGGTGACCTGCTTCGTGCCCTCAAGTCAGCCAGATCTTGTTGAGAGACAACGCAGGCCTGTCAAAATCCTTGCACGCGCTTTTCAGATGATGATCCCAAAGGGCCTGGTTATTCATAAAAAACACAACGTTATCCATCAGCTTAGTTCTAGGCTCCAAATGCTGCTTACTCCAAAGAGCACCGCCAGAAGAGTAGGAACCAGCCATCGCTAAAGAAGAACAAGTAGACGTTTTATGTTCCTCCATATGTGTTTCTATTGTCTGCATTCTGCCAGGCCAAAATTCTATCCGAATGCTAGCTGATGATTACTGGCGCTGCCAGCCATTCGAGTTAATGTGATCACAGTCATGCTGGGTTGATTCATTAAATTTCTTGTCAAGAAGACTACTTGATAGGTCGATGTGGAAATCATTTTTGGTGGGAGGTCTTATCTTTGGTAAGCCACATAAATATTTTTCAAGCTAGAGGAAACATTGATCGTTGAGAGGCATCTTTGTGAATATTTCTATTGGAATAGCTCAATGCCCATCTTCTTTCCATGCCGATGCTTCTGATTTGTAGGCGGCTCTTCTAATTTTCTGGCGGAGACTTCGAAGACCTCATGACCAAAATTTAGTGGCCGGTGAAAGAGGTTGGTGCATTTACTGAAGCTGCTGGCCTCTGTAGTTTGTTGTCGGCTTGTGCAGGCTCGTTAATAGATTCCTCTGCAGATATGATCAATAGAGGGTGACGTCATTAAGGAACATTAAATTTATTGAACCGCCCGATCTAGAGGCAGATTCATTTCTTTGAGTGACATTTAAGAAAGTGACTATCGCATTCACAGAATTGTCAGTAGCAACGTGTAAGATGATATCAGATTTCATACTGCTATGAGATAAAATTTGGCCCACCCATTGATTGGTCACACCCACACTCCAATTTCTAGTTGGCCAATGTTTCTTTTATGTTGGGACCTTGGTAGGATTTTGATTGATATATTGTGCAAGCCATCGTCTGATTAAGAATGTGATGGCGGCTCTATTAATTCTGGTGGTTCGTGGTTGATTTATGGAGGTTCATCCTTTGCAATAAGTATTTGGCTCGTGCCTGTCGTTGATATTTCTTTATGAGAGTAAAGCCTTCACAAATCCACATGGATTGCACTTGAGTTACCATGAATATGCCCGCGCCGCTTTTACATAGAGGGCTTATTTCCTACAATTGGAATATCAAAGAATAGCTACATCACCAAATTACACTATAACAGAGGTATTTTTTGAAAATTTTGCCATTTCATGCCACTTTGACTATCTTAAAGTTGTAAGTTGTTTCTATTTTTTTTTGGAAAAATTATTATTTGGGAATTGTAAAATTAGTTTGTATCTATTCCGGGGGGTGTATCTTGCATATTTATCCTTTGTGTACCCTTGTCTAACATGTCAGACTCTAGGATTGAGTTTCTCATCCCACATAAATATCACACATGGAAGCTCAAAATGATGCAATTGTTGCAATCTTGAGGCTTTTGGCAGCTATTGCAAGCTGACCAACTTGAGTTCACAAAGGCATTTGAATTTTGTTCATAGAAACAAAATGGATGAGGCAAAAGGACTCATCGATCTTCATGTGTCAGATAATGTGTTGTTTCACATTGCTGAGTGTACAACACCAAAAGAAGTATGGGATAAGCTTGCATGGTTGTATGTTAAGGTCAACCAATTCAAAATCTTTTAGCTTGAAGCCTATCTCACTTCTCTATCCCCATATGCATTTCCCTCTATTTAGGATTTCCTTGCACAGTTCAAGTAAATTTTGTCTTAGTTGAAAGGTTGTGGTCATGCCAAAGAAGATAAGAAGTGTATTTTCTTGATCTTGTCTAAGCTTAGAGGTCATTTCCAAGTGTTTGCCTCTACCTTCTATTCTACTATGGATACTATGGGAGATGATCATAAGATGCCCTCATTTGAGGAATTCTGTGATAGATTAACTAGGGAACAAGCCAAGTTAATTCAGAAGGATGCCCTTCCTAAAACTCATGCATTGATGGCTCAATCTCCTAAAGGAAAGAATAAGTATAAGAAGAAGCCACAAACATATTCATCTTCAAGAGGTAAGCCTCCTTATAGGCCTCCCTATAAGCCTACGATGAATAATGATCAGAAGACTAAACCTCCTTCTCGTCCTTCTAACTCAGGAGGGTCATCTTCTAAGTATAGGAAGACACATGAGAATACTTATTTTCAGGGTAAACCTAGGCATAATGACACCCTATACTCGTAGAGGCTAGCAACATTAGAAGAAGCTCTGAAGAGGCATAACATTACAATGCCTAATTCTTCTTCCTTGGGCAAGGGACAAGCTTTCTTAGCTAAGGCTTCATCATCTACAAGTTCCAGTTGGATTATTGATTTTGGTGTTTCACATCACATGACTCATTCTATTGATCTTCTTGATTCTCTTTCTGATAGTTCTACTTCACATATTATAGTTGGGAACTCATCACAGATTCCAGTTCTAGGGATAGGCTTAGTTAAGATGCACAATGGTAGCATTAATGATGTTCTTTTTGTTCCTAATATTTCAAAGAATCTTCTTTCCATCTATCAAATTTGCAATCATGGTGATGGAAAAATTGTTGAGTTTTCTCCTACTAATGTGACTATTACAAAGATACAGAATCCTAAAAAGGTCATTGCTATAGGTACAGTTGATCATGCAGCCTGCTTGTATAGGTTTGATGGGTTTGATTCTTCATTAGGATCATCCCTTATTTCTCAAGCAGATTCTACAAGTAAGCTTTGGCATGAAAGGTTTGGACACCTGAATTAAAGATATCTTCAACAGATGAGCACACAGAACTTGGTCATTGGTCTACCTTAGATCTCTTGTTTAGATGGTGTTTGTTCAGGTTGTGTTGTTGGAAATAATCATCGAGATCCCTTTCCTAATGGTATGGCCACACGAGCTTCAGATCCCCTTGAGCTGGTGCATAGTGACCTCATGTCATTTTCAACTCCTTCATTTTCAGGGGCCAAGTATGTGCTCACCTTCATTGACGACTTCTCCAGGTGCACATGGGTGTACTTTTTAAAGTACAAGAATGAGGTCCTTCAACACTTCATGACCTTTCTTGCATTTGTGGAGAATTAATCAGGATATTCCCTCTAGAAGATTTGCACAGATAATGGGGGGAGTATGTCAATCAATCATTCAAGTAATTCTACCGTACTCAAGGTATTCTTCATCAGCATATAGTGCCATACACTCCTCAGCAAAATGGTGTGGCTGAGAGGAAGAATAGAACCTTACGGGAAATGACCAATTGCATGCTTCAGTCTTGTTCCATGGCTCCAACATTTTGGGCAGAGGCTGTCAATTGTGCTAATTACATTTAGAACCATATGCCTCACAAAGAAGTACTGAATAAGACTCCCGAAGAGGCTTGGTCTCATGTCAAGCCTCGAGTCTCCTATTTCAAAGTATTTGGTAGTGATGCATGGACATTCATTCCTGACAATCGGTGCAAAGTGATGGAGATGAAAAGTCAGTGATTCATATTTGTTGGCTATTGTGAGGATGTGAAGGGATGTCGGTTGTTTGATCCTATTACTCAAGAGGTTCATTTTTGTTGTGATGTTCAGTTTGATGAATCCTTTACTTACAAGGATTCTTCATCACAAGCCTATCCCTCCCTTCTTCCACAGTCTTCTTCTAAGGATGTCTTTCCTTCAGATGATGATGATGTTGCCAATGCTCCTAGTGCTACCATTCCTGAAATGGTATTGATATAGTTATTGACATTATTCCATCTTCTCCTACTCCTCCACCTACACCTAGTAGACCTTTATGGGCTCGAATAGTTAT
Source organism: Chamaecyparis obtusa (assembly GCA_027943335.1). Taxonomy (NCBI): domain Eukaryota; kingdom Viridiplantae; phylum Streptophyta; class Pinopsida; order Cupressales; family Cupressaceae; genus Chamaecyparis; species Chamaecyparis obtusa. The sequence continues at coordinate 114,829 of BSBK01005723.1, forward strand.
TGAGGAAGCTAGTCCTCTTACAGGTGCTCCAATAGCCACTTGTCGCACTCATTCCCAAATGTCAGGTATCAGTATTTTGAGTCATGTAGTCTCTACTGATCCTTAGAAGTTTTTAGATGCTTCGGGTATACCTGAATGTGATAATTCTATGGAGGAAGAGTATTCTTCTTTGATGAAGAATCATACTTGAGATTTGGCTCCACTTCCTAAGGGAAGAAAGCTAGTTCGATGCAAATGGGTGTATCATACTAAATTTACAGCTGATGGTTCTATTGATAATTATAAGGCCCATCTAGTGGCTAAGGGGTTTTCTCAGGTTGAAGGTATTGACTATTCTTAGACCTTTTCTCCTCTTGCCAAGATAGATTCCATTCGTCTTGTACTTTCAATTGCTTCCACAAAGGGTTGGTCAGTGTATCAGATGGATGTGAAGAGTGCCTTCCAGCATGGTGATATTCAAGAGGAGATCTATATGGAGAAACCACCAAGTTTTGTATGTAATTCTTCACTTGTATGCAGGCTTGGACATTCATTATATGGTCTCAAGCAAGCTCCTAGAGCTTGGTATGAGAAGATGGATAGTTTTTTGCTTGCTTCTAGATTCACTAGATGTCATTCTGATCCTATAGTTTACATTCAACAACATGAGGGAAATCTTCTCATTCTTATTCTTTATGTGGATGACTTGATACTCATAGGGAGTTCTCATGCCATGATTGAGAAAACTCAAAGAGATTTGATGAAGCAATTTGATATGACTGACCTTGGTTTGCTACATTATTTCCTTGGTCTTTAAATTCATCAATATTCTATAGGTATTTCAATCTTCTAGAAAAATATGCTCTTGATTTGCTACAAAGGTTTCTAATGGATGATTGTAAGCCAGTCCCTACTCCTTTTCAATCAGGTGTTGTGTTGTCTTCCAACTACACTACTCCATCAGTGGATGCTACCTTATATAGATAGTTAGTTGGCAGCCTTTTGTACCTAACACATAGTCATCCTGATATTTCCTTTGCAGTTAGTATGGTCTCTTGGTTCTCTCAAGATCCTCATGAGATCCATTTTTAGGAAGCTAAGTGCATTCTTTAGTACATTTAGGGCACTCTACAGTTTGACATTCACTACACATTAGGTGCTACTGAGATTGTGGGCTTCACTGACTCAGATTGGGGTGGTGATGTTAATGATAGAAAGTCTACCTCTGGCTTTGTTTTCTACCGTGGTTCCGGTCCAGTTGCTTGGTCTTGTAAAAAGAAAACTACTATTGCATTATCCTCAACTGAAGCTGAATATTGAGGAGTTCTCTTAGCTAGTCAAGTGATTCTTTGGCTTCAACAATTGATGACTGAGTTTAGCTTCCCAGTTAATCATCCCAATACTCTTTGGTGTGACAATCAAAGTTCCATACATATTTCTCACAACCTTGTGGAACATCAATGCACCAAACACATTGAAATCTACATGCACTTCATTCGGCGACTCATTCAAGAGGGTATTTTATCTTTGGATTATTTGCCTATGGACCAATAGGTTGCCAATATATTCACCAAACCTTTAGCATCTCCTCGCTATCTTCAGTTGTGACCGATGTTAGGGGTGAAGTAATTAGTCCTTGGGGGGTCTTGAGGAGTCCTCAGAGTCCTCCTTCCATCTTTTTTCATGTTTCTTTTTAGTATTTGTTTGTTTTCTCTTTTGGAGAGGAGTTTTCTCCCACTGGGTTTTTCTCCTTTTCTTTGTTTACGAGAGATTTCTTTGTAGTTGTACATGGGTACCTAATATGGCTTTGTCTATTGGGACCCATTTATCCATCTACTACATTGTTTTACTCCCTAAGTTGCACTTAAAGGGGGGGGGGGGGGGTGTTGAAGTAATATTGTTAACCAATTTACTCCTTGTCTAAGTTTACTTAGGTCAACTCATAAATGAGTTAGATAGATATCTTTGAGTATGAATTGGGCTCTATCATATCCTAGAGGATATTGTAGAGTTCTATCATAACTCTACTTCCTCCCGGTTGAGACACTTGTCTCAAACCTATCCTTTGTTTCCACCAGTTCTTGCCTATTTAGGCAGAGCCCTTGTATGTTTATTCTCACCTCATTTCAATACAATATAGTGTTGAATACTTCTCTCTTCTAGTGGATGTCTATAGACTGGGTCCTGGGTATAGGATAATTTATCCTAACAGGATAACTAAATTACAATCATAAAAATCTATTTTCCATCAAACACCCGACTTGACCAAAAACCAATCCTGGAGGAAACCTCCATTGACAGACCTTTTAAAATACTAAAACTTCAAAGATAAAATATCATAATTTTGGGAAAACCCATTGGTTTCCACACAAAAAATAACTCATTCATGCAATAAAATCTATTTTCCATGGACGCAAATATTTACAAGCAACATAACAGTATATAAATGACACATTTCATATCCAAAATATGAATAAAACCAATCATGTATCAAGCAAGTTCAAACAAGTGGAGAACATAACTAGAATTATTCCTTAAAGAATTTTCAAAAATTGAGAAGTAGTTTACTTATAAATCAAGAGAGGTATCAAGATTCCTACCTCAAATTAAAGAAAAAAACTAAAATAGAAAATATTTGCATTCACAAAAATGGATGCAAGCAAGATTCTTGATAATCAATAGTAGTCCAAGTACAATCCAAAGAAGATAGTGCCCACATTTAAATCTTTTAACAAAATCTCCCAATGCCAATAGAAATCAATTTTCCCCCCAAAGGGTTTAGAGATCAAAATAGGAACTACAATGGTAAGTGTGGAGAATGAGCTCCAAATCATAATATAAAGCACTTTTTCCAAAAGCTAAATGGTTAAAATAAAAACCACTTAAATTCACATAAACACAAAATTCCAATAAACCTCGAAAAAAATCAAAAGATCAAATCATATAATTAAAATTAAATGGAATACATATACAAAATATTTCTTGATAAATAAAAACTTAACATATAAATTTTTAAAATATCTATTAGCTTAACTAACTCAACTATGACAATAACTAATAACAAAAAAATGCACATACATTTCATTGGTCTTCCATGATTATGTAGGGTAATGAGACTTTACCTATAAAATAATTATATGTGTCATTATATGCACAATAGGATATAACATTCAAACCATTCCAATGATAATAGGCTTGGTAGAAGGAACAACCAATGTGAGAAATTGAGCCTACAAATACTTTAGAGTTTGTTGGCCATCGATGTCCTTTCTTACTATTCATTTAAATAGATAATTAAGACAAATTTTGAAGTACTCTTAAGCTAAATAACTCTTGATTTTCCAAGCTAGGAATTATCACCATGTAGGCTTGGACCATCAAATGATTACAACAATAGATCTTATGCATTAAATGACCAATGAGCACCCACAAGAATTTATTAGTAGGCATTATCTTAACTTTCATGAGCTATTAGATCTTTTATTCAATAGCTTATAGAGGGTTAAGTATAACACCTCCTCATAATTTTTCTATTGGTGATCTATCCAAGGACAAAGTGGATACACTTAAAATACCATGTCATGACTACGGGATCATGTTATTGTGTGAACCATGCACATAGTTAGGTAAATGTTGAAAGTTGAGTGCCTATTCTACTGAAGTCCACATCCAAAATTTTTTGGCACAAGAAATAGGAACTCATTTTTAAAAAATTGGACTCCTGTTTAGCTTCGGTTGCCTGACCCGTATTTAAAAAATTGGCACCTATGTAAAAATCATGTGCCCGTTTTGCTTCGGGTACCCGAAGAAAAATGGCCACCTGAATTTTTAAAAATGGGTGCCCCTTTTGTAAATGTATTTATTAATTTTTTAAACTATTGTCCAAGTGATTTTAACAACTTGGTAAATGGGATCACAGTTTTTAAGGTATGGGTTCCCGTTTCTACTACTACTGCTAACCCCCTCAACTATTTTTCTCCTAATTCTAGGTATGTACCATTGTTTTTTATTATTTTCCTTTATTTTTTATTATTTTTTTATAAAAAAATTAGTTTAATGTTATTTTTAACTAGTTAAACAAGTAATTATGTAGTTTCAACTTTATTTTCTAATTTACCATATAAATAATTGTATTTTATGTTCCATTTAGTTATTTTTAGTTTTAATTTACTTTATAAATTTTCCTACAAAACTAGAAAACTATTAAAACTTAATTTAACCCTAGGTAGAAAAAAATGTAAACCTAGACATAATTGATATACGAAACCCTAAGTAGAAAATAAAGACATAAACCTAGACAACTAAGATAAGAAACCATAGGTAGAAAACATAAATATTAACCTAGACACAACTACAATAAGAAACCCTAGGTAGAAAACAAAAAGGTAAATGTAGACAAAACTAAAACAAGAAATTGTACCTGTAGAAAACGTAAACCTAGACACAACTAAAACAAGAAAATCTCTCTCTCTCTCTCTCTCTCTCTCTCTCTATGGAGTTTGAAGTGCATATATTATGTTACTCTATTTTTCAGGAATAAAATCTAAATCATTTATATTGTAGCCCACTTCTACCAAATGATCAAGTTCTTTATCAGAATAATTTACATTTGTCTATGAAGACAAACCTGTATCCAATACTGGATTAGAAGATGCACTTGAATTTTCTACTATTTTATTTTCTTCTTCAACCTCAGCATCCATTGTGGTGTCTTTATTGTTCTCCTCTTCTGAAACAATTGTTGAGCTCGAAGCTCCAACATTGTTCAGTTTTTGAATTATTTCTCTTCTTTCTCATTGTCATTTTTCGTCCTCTCTATTTGCTGCAACATCCTCACTTCTTAGAACCTTCCTTAGCATCATTCTACGTTTATTTGTTCCCATGTTTGCACCAAAATTTTAATTCAAATGATTCTCTTCATGTCATATCCAAAACAAGACAAAAAATAGAATGTTTTTAGTTCTTATTGTACAAATTTTACAAATATAAATTTTATAGTGATATGAGTAATTTTAGTATTTTTACAATATTTATTAAGCCAATGTGGTACCTAAACTTAAAATACTAAGGTTAACTAAAATTTTAATAGCTTATTTGATTTTACATTTAAAAAAAAATGAATTGTAAGACATCAATCTACATAGCATTTCTTTCAAGATAATTTTTTTTGAAAAAAGTGAAGTTATCACCAATTATGGTGGCTGTACACTAGAGGTTTCAAAATGTTCTTTATAGTCAATTAAACATTAATTAAAAAAAGAAAAAATATTCTCATCAATCTTTAGTGTTTTAGGTACCTTTTCGTAGAAGGATTCACAAAAGTTCATTTATTTACTTCAAAAAAGGGTGGTCGTACACATGTGTGGTGTGGTCCTCAAATAGGCATTTTGAAAACGTTCTTTTTAAACATGCCTACTAAAATTCAATTTATACCATGTGGGTATTGAAATAAATTACATATTTTAAAAGTAGACTCTAAGCACTATATTTTATATTACCCAATCAATTGAAATAAAATAACCATTCTTGAGAGGTTTGAACTTGGGTGGGGACAATAAAAACACCACCACTTAACCAACACACTAAGTGGTGAACCCCATGAATCATATATATGTTTTTTATTGTTTGTATAATAGGTTTTATATATCATATATATGTTGATTCAATGATATTAATTTTTCAATAAAATATTATGTTATCATTAAATTAATCCTTGATAAATATCTCAATAACACATATAAGTAGCAATCTACATTGATCCCTATAAATAGAATTTTATGAAGCCAATGTCATGATGCTCAATTCAAAAAAAGAAAAAATGAAATAAAAGTAAGTTTCTAAAAAATGTAAATTTAAAACCTTTCTCCTTCAATATAATATTATGTTTGGAATAATACACATTATTATAGTGCAAGCTCATTTTTCAAATCACTTCATCCAGCATCAACAATCATATTTGAATAAATATATTATCCATGTTTAAAATCATCAATAATAATATTTGAATAAATATATTATCCATATTTAAAATCTTGAAAATAATTGAAACCTCTCACAAAAATTTCCATTGTTGTAATTGTGAAGGTTAATTTTGTTGTAGTTTGACAATCAACACATAATTGAAGGTTTGCACGATTCTAATAGTATTTTAGGGGACATATAAGAAACCAAAATCAATAACCAAGTATTATGGTATAGACATAATTACTTTTCCTCCTTTTTTACTTCACTAAATAAATCTCTTGAATTTGGGAAATACACTTTTACTTTTAACTTCCAAGCTATTTTTCTCCAACTTTGCAAAATTCTTCTATTTTCGGATATACTGTCTCCCCACATAAAATGCATGTACTATTTTAGGAATTTCCATCCAACAAGATTTAGAGACCTATTTTTAATTATTTAATCTTTTATTAAACTCACTATAATTTGATAATTTGAGATTAATACCATTTTCCAGTGAATTTGTAGCAAGGTTGATATTCTGAAGGGGAATTTGGCTTCTCATTTGAAGGGGAGTGATGTCAACAAGGTCAACAAGGGTGATAACAACATGCAGGAAATGCAAGTGAAAATTGATAACTTGGAGAACACTCTGAAGAAGCACATGCTGGACAATAACCTGTTCATGAGGTCCACGATGGAGTGTTTCAAGATAATCAAGGTGGAGATGGATGCAGGTTCTCCTACAAAGAAGCTCAATGATGATGAGGAAGTGGAAGACATGGGTCCAGGCACTCACACTTAGTCTTCCAAAAGGAAGAAAATCCAGGATAGGATCCTTGAGCTTTTTGACTTCAATGCGGCCATCAAGAAGATTTTAGAGGAAAAGAAAGAAGCTAAGGGCACTCTCCTGGAATTTTTTTAGGCTCTTTTGCTCCTCTCTTTTTGTGCTTTCCTAGATTTTAGGGTTTTTGACTCCTGGGTGGGGTCTCCGGCTTCTGATTTTTGTTTATTCTTGCTGGTTCTAGGTCTGGCGGACTGGTTTCCAGTCTTGTTTCTTTTCAAAGAACTTAATGCTATAATCTTTTATGTTTGACTTGTAAGGGGTTTCGGGTCCCCTCAAAACCTATTTTTTCCTACAATCAAAAACACCATTTTCTGAATTTTGTATAGATGGTCCAACAAGTCACATCATTTTAAAGATACAAATAAAAAATAGCACTCATGTAAATATTTTTATGATTGTGATGTAACCAAGTGGTTTCAAGAACTATTTTATGATACAAAGGGTCTCATGAGGCTAAAGAATGAGAGATGACTATTTAAGATAAACTACACTAGAGAATTCATGGGACCAAGAACTTTAAAATATTCCTCAAAGATGTTGAGTTCTATTTTTCAGGAAGCCCTCTTCTATAAGACCCCAACCTTAGAATGTTTTTGTAATAAATACGAGCCCCACATTTTTTATTTGTAACTTGAAGTGATAAATTTGATGTAGGACAAGAAATTGTCTCCACCATATTACTTATAAATTAATTGCAATTTTCAAATTCCTATCAATTAATTTTTCTTTATTAATCTATATTTCTATTTTTTAAAGAGAATAGTAAATTTATTTTTCTTAAATTTTAGAATTTATACTTTTATCATAGATCACCTGGTTCAAAATACTCTGAAGAAAATTTTAGTAGCACAGTAAAAATTCTTTGGAAGACCCCTTTTGTAAAAACAATGGACCACTAATTCAAAATTTTTGAAAATTTTAAAAGTATACAAAGATTATGAAGATTTTGAAGGCATTATGTCAAACAGTTATCATCCTTGAAGTATTTTATCGAATGACTTGCACACTTTGTCTATGCTTTCACTTCTTGCATATATGAATACTAGAGCAATAGAAACTTCACCATCTAAGAAAGTTTCTCTATCCTTGACACTTTGATGATTCTCCATGTGCTTCTCTAGAGCTCTCATTTAGCACAGGCTGGGAGGATGTAGAGACATGCTTCACAACTAAAATTGCATTTGTTTCTTGAAATGTAGGTATCTAAATCCTTTTAAATAAATCCATTTTATACGTTCTATAAAAGCACATTTCTGTGAGGCATTCCATTGAAGCTCATGAGCCTTTTATATGCTTTACAATTTTGACAACAAAAAATTTCCAGCTATAGTTGGCAATTTGGAATCAAGTTTTTTCTTAGAATTTGAAACAATTAAAAGTGACTATATAGGGGCCAAAATACACCATTTGTATTTGTTAAATAAATAAAAATTAACAAAATAATTTTATTATAATTTAAAACTAATTAATAAATAAATTTTTTTTCTAGTCAGGAATATTTTTCTTCCTACATAGACATTGCCAAAAAAGTGCATTTACCTCATGAAAACACTTGATGAAATCCACCTTAGTTATGCAGTAGTATAAGAACATTGTGTTAGGCCATTTTTCCAGTCATTGCAAAATCTCATGAAGTTGGCCTCTCCCTTGCAAATTTTTCATGGTTTGTGTCTTGCCCTGTGTTCCTTGTTTTGTCACCAGGCTCCAGTCCAATTCGCACGTGTTGAAGTGCAAAACCTAGAAAGTTGTTTGAATCCTAAGATCTACGAGAAACATTTTAAATTCTACCATAGTGTCGAAAACATGTAGTGTTTTCGAAAACCCATGTTGTTTTCGGCTTCCCTGTTACCTTTTGGTCTGTCGTTATTCCTGTGTGTTTTTTATCTTTTGCCAAAAACCTGTGTTGTTTTCGACCCTTTGCCTTAAGCTTTTATGCACTTGTCTTTTAGTGCCAAAAACTTTGTGTGTTTTTGACTTTGTCTTAACTGCGTAGGTCCGACCATGTGGTGGGTCCAACTTCTTCCCTATTGGTTATCGCATGGCCACATGTCAGACTTTTCTGACATGCGATCATGGGACTGCTTGCCACCTAGCCATGTGGGTCCTAGTTTCTGTTCAGCGGCTTGCGATCTACTTTGCCTTAGTGCACAAGCACGATGTTTGGTGGGACCTGGTTTTTGGATTGGGTAGAGGGTCCTGACGTGTCGGAGCATCAATGGTTGTCATTAAAATGCGAAGGATTTGTCAAGACTATGCACTTTTGCAACAACTGTCTGATCCTCTAAAAGGTAAGGCTCATGTCGATTGGTCCATGTGGCGGTGACTTGTCAGACTTGTCAGCGGGGCCCGGTGTCAGAGATAAAAAGATCTACAGTCGGCATGTGATCGCATGGAATATTCTCACCCCATGCGATCATGCACCCACTGTCCGATTGGGTGCCGATGGGTGTGTTCATTGTGGGCTTGCTGTTAGAGGTGGTCATGTGACAGCCTGTGATTGGCTGTCGCATGATCGCATAGCCCAGTTTTTGGCTATGCAATCATGCGACTGGTTGACACGTGTCCATGGCGGTGTGATGGCATGTCGTCGATGGGCCCAGGAGATGCAGAGAGGGTGGTAATGTGGCCGTCTCATGGCTGTCGCATTTTCACATAGCCTAAAAATTTGGTTATGCGATCATGCGATGAACCCCTTGCAGTGATGGTTGCGGTGGTGGTTTGGTGACGCGGTTGCGAAGTTGTGCGGTGGCGGTTATGTGCGGCAAGGTAGTGGTCTACGGGTGGTCGCATGTTCGTATAGCCCATTTTTGGGCTATGCGATCATGTGACAGGGTGCCACATGTGCTAAAGCCCGTCTATATTTGCTTGGTGGTCCTGTTGGCAGGTGTGTCATGGTGGTTTTCGGTTGGTCTGAGCTAGCAGGATGGTGGATTTGAACGCGGGCCTAGGTCAAGATTTTTTGGCGGTGTGGATAAATATTTGGTGGCCCAACAATATTTCCTTCTTATCACTGGTTTGCAAGATAATTTGGCAGTTTTCTAGTTGGTCTGGCGACTTGGTGAATGAGTGGTCGTGGGGTCGCTAGAGTTTTTAGCAGAGGCAGGAAGTTTTCCGTGAATTGGCGAAAGTTCCTTTGTCGCCAATTTGCCAGATGACTTAAGTGGCATTTTCAACACATGCAGTCATGTGTTCATGAAGTCTAACTGGAGTTAGGCCTTTCATTCAGCAGCTGGGATTTTACCTTGTTGCCAGTTCGCAGAATGTTGACCCGGGGTATCTGATGAGTTAGAGTTGTGAAGCCCGGGGAAGATGAGAAAATATACGGTTGGGACTTAATTGCCAATCTCCAATCGAATCAGGACCACCGATGTGTTGCTGGTGCCATGAATTAGCCATTGGAGTTTAAATTTGAATCTCAGGGATGTTTCCAGTGACTACAAAGGACCAAAATTGATGATAGGAAGGGCCCGAGTTGGTGAAACTGATCTTCTCCGCCGATCCAATGTGGTCCTAGTCGCCATGATCATTGCAGAGGAATGCCTTGCCATGAAGGAATAAATGAAACAGTACCTTGAAGTGTTGCAAGGGTCAATTTGGCCAGATTCCTTCAGGGTTTGATGGTAATTTGGTACTTGGACCAGTACAGGGCTACTTAGCTATTGAAATTGGACTGTTTGAGCTTGCATGTTGCGGCTTGACCCCTGTCATGTCTGTGTTAACTCCTAGGGGGGTTAGGTGGATTTTTATTTTTTGAGTTGAAATGATCATTATGCTTGCATTGTAACCCTGGTATAAAGGGATTTTTTATGATCATTTTGAATTATTGGGAGTTAGATTTTAAAACTTTTCTGGTTGTGAGTCTTCTACCCAGTCAGGATTGTAATATTTTGGCATTTGGTATTTTGTTGATGATAGAGAAAAAGTTGCAGGTCTAAGCTATAATTTGCAAGCTTGACTCCTCTGGTTTGATTGTTTATACTTAAGGATTCTTCATATTTAATGTAAATACATGAATCTTATCTCTCCTTTGTGTCAACTTAGATAGGTTCTGAACTTTCTAGTTCTTTGCATATTGTTTTATGTGTATGTATCCAGTCTTAAGTTCTAATCCAGGATTAGATGAAATGATGCTTTAGATGGGACATAGATCTATCTAATTTCCTATGTAAGGATATCCTATAAGTAGTAAAGGGGATTGTAGGTGTGTTTATGGCTTTGAATCTTAGTTATTGTCTGGTGTGTGTAGCATTCTTGTTCTAGGAGATCTTGCCCAATGGATGAGGCACTGGCCTAGATTATCTCATTATCAACAAATACTGATTGTTGTTGTTATGATCTCAAAAGCATAAATTAAGAACCATTCCTTAAGTTTTCAGTATTTGGTTGTATGTGATACTACCCATAGTAATGGAGAGTCAATGAGTGTGTGGTTAACACTTAGCACTTTCTTACTATCCTATTATCTGTTATTCAAGCCTAGTTCTTGGTGTATGAAGCATATTTTATACTAGGTTAGGTGCACCCGCCTTGGTTTTGCAGAGCCAGAAGCAGAAGAGGGCAGTCTTGTCCCTATAGTTGGTCCAGTCACCTTAAGACCTCATAACATTTTGGAGTTAACCATTCCTAAAATCCATCTGAGGGTATACTGGTAGCCTGTTAGAGCATAAGCATCATTTTGGACACCAACAAGATGGTGACTCTGTTGGGGAAGTGTTATGCATGTTCATCTTAACCAGTAGGTCATCATTGGAAAAATAGGGTTGTTCTTGTCCCTTGTCTCTCTAACTCATTTGAATATTTCTGAAGTCAAGAAATTTCATTGTAATATTCCCAATACACTTGGGTGGGGACTCAAAAATCTTGGTAGCAGTATTGGTTAGTGATTTGTTTTGCAAACATGAGTTATAGAGGTTCCAGATCTCAGAGAAAGAAGCCTCTTGAAGATATAATGGAAGAAGGCATTCCAGGGACTTCTGGGCCTAGTCAGACAAGGGGAGGAAAGAAGAGAAGAGGTGTTTCTCACACTTGGAGAAACAAGAAAGATACCAAACAAGAAACCCAAGCCAGGCCTAGTCAAGAAGAAGACAATTTATATTATGAAGAGGTTGTTGTTGACTTGAGATTGAATCAGTATGAAGATGAAATTCAAGTGGGAGATGATGAGTCAGACACTACACTCCCTAAATCAGAAGAGATCTTTGAGGAGGTCTACGAACTAGAAAGAAGAGTTCAAGAGTAGCTTGCCATTAGGCAACAGAGAGAAAAGGATAAAGAGGATAAAGTAAGACAAGCCATGATAAGGGCTGATCAGCTAAAGAGGCAATTGCTAGATTTGGAGGTAATTAAATTTGTCCCAGAGCCTGAGAGGGTAGAGGAATAGCCTATTATGCAAAGGACACATGAGGAAACTAGACCAAAGGATAAAGGAAAGCAAAAGGCCATTGGAGTTCAGATCAATGAACAAGTCATTGTTGATAGGACATTAGATCCAAGACTGAGATTAGACTCGAACCTTGAGATAGTTAGAAGGAAGAAAGAGATATTGGACAAAGAACTAGAGAAAGCTGAGTTGGAGGCTTCTACTATAGAAATCAGGAAAAAGATTGATTTTCTCAAGCATACTTCAGGACCTTCACATGTTGCTGCTTCCTTCTTAGGGCAAGGTGGAAATCAGGGTAACAATACAGCTCAAGCAAATGGTGTACCGGGTGCTGCTAGGGTTCCTGATGGTTCAAACACAAGAACATCTACATCTCAAGGAATGGATCCACTGCATGGAGCTCCTATTCATGAAAGGTACAAACAAGTTACCTTCTTTGGTATTCTTGGTTATCCTAATGTAATCCCTGATGAAATTAGAAAAAAGCTTCCTAAATTTACTGGAAATAATGTCATCACATGTGAGGAACATATAAAAAATCTCATAGATGTAATAGATGATTATAATATAGAGCCTGATGACGTTATAATGAAGCTATTTGTGCAATCCCTGATTGAGGATGCTAGGGATTGGTTTAGAGGGTTACCCCATGCTAGTATAAGGTCATGGAATGAATTTAAAAACTATTTCAAGGAACACTATGGTGATAAGACTAATGAGGGTTTTATCCTAAATGAATTCAATAACATAAAGAAGAATCAGAATGAAGAGGTCCTTGAATTTAACATAAGGTTCCAAAAAGCCATGCATAGGCTCTTGCAGGTTATCAGATTAGATGACAGGGTATGTCTTGTGACATACTTGAATGCCTTTGATGAAAAGATGGGATATCTCTTGAGGGATAAGAACCCTAGAAGTCTTGGGGAGGCTTACAAATTGGCCATCAACATAGAGAGCAATAGAAGAATATCAGGAAAGATAGGAAGAAGAGATGATTGCAGGCCTCAAATGTAGAGTAAGAAAGAAATGGGAAGGTCTGATGACTCTAAACCCAAAGAGGATAACAATCTAAAAAAAATTTTATAGGCTTTGGAAGGTTTAAAGCCTGGAGAAAAGGGAAACAACAGGGCTGTGACTATGGAGAGGTCAGCTCCAAACAAGTTTAGCAGACAGCCAAGGATGCAGAATTATCCTTACAACACTCAGTGGAAAGATGGCAAGTCCATTCTCCCAACCAAACAAGAAAGGCCTGATGGAAGGATCCCTAATCCTTTGCAAAGAAATTCAGTGAACATGACTGATGATATTCCATGGAGTGCTTCTTGTCAGTCTCCTCACAGTTCAGAGCATTGTGTCATTGCTCTAAACTTACAAGAGAACCAAGGTGAGGAGCAGTATGATAAGGAAGGATGTGGTATGACTTCTTCACATGCGTGGGATGAAGTTGACTTTACTGATGATGAAGAGGAAGAAGAGTTTGATGATGTTGGATGTGGTGTAGTAAGGGGTGAGGAGCAAGTTTCTTTAAGAAGACCATCAGATGAAGAAATTTCTCAAATCACTGCAGACGTGGTCACTCAAGCTAGAAGCAACTACAACTTGAGAAATAGGACAGTTGGAAATGCAGCTGGTAAACCAGGCAATATGTTCATCAAGAGGACAGAAAATAGTGTACAACAACATGAAGAAAAGGGCAAGAGTGCTTGTGGTGCAGACCAAGTGAAGATAAAAAAGAAAATTATGACTATTACAACACCTAGGAACAAAGCAAAGACATCAGATGTGGTTGTTCTTGCCTTTCAGAAGGAAGAGGAATCCTCTCTCAAGGACAAATCTGAGTCCACAAAATATAAAGTTGTCACTGTTTTTGAAGAAGATATGAATAGCCAGAAGTATGTTCCAATAGATATGTCTAAGTTTCTTTCACAGATCATTGTCAAGGTTCCACTTTTGGAGATGATGAGAATAGAAGAACACAAGGTCAAGGCCTTAAATTGGGTGAATGGTGTTTCTTCTGCAGGAATCTAGGAGGTGAATAGAAATGACAAGCATGTGGCTTTCTTGGAAGACACACCTGACAGTAAGAGTGAAGAAATTATTTCTAAGATTCCTCAAATCTTATTGGATACAAATGTTATAAACAATGCAGTAGGGATAGTTGATCCTTTCTTTTTGTCCCTTGAGATTGATGGTAAAATATTGAAGAACTGCATGATTGATTCTGGAGCATCAAACACTGTCATGCCTGCAGAGATCATGAAATCATTAGGACTGAAGGTTGATACATCTCATGGGAGATGCCAAGCTATGGACTCAAGAGAAGTGCCAGTTATTGGTACCATTAAGGCTCTGGCTTACAAATTAGCTGCATTTCCTAACAAACAGTTGACTATGATTGTTCTTGTAGTTGACATTCCTCCTCAATATGGAATGTTGTTATCTAGAAAGTGGAGTGCCTCCATGGGAGGAAGTATTCAATGTGACTTGTCCTTTGCCACTTTTGACATTGAAGGAGAGAATGCGAAGGTGTCAAGGGAAGCTAGAACTCCACATATGATTGAGGAGAATGAAAAGGATAGCATGAATTGTTTTGTTGACACTGACATTGGTTCATTCCAAGTTCAGAGGAATGCGATGCAAGAAAAGGTCAGGCCTATCCTTTTGGCTGATGATGAGAATAACATGGCAGAGGGTAATGTCTTGTGGACATTATATTTTGATGGAGCAAGTTATAGAGAAGGTGCTAGAGCAAGAGTATTGTTGGTATCCCCGAGTGGTAAGACTTTTAAGTTTTCTTTCACTCTCTTGTTTTCTTGCACAAACAATGTTGTAGAGTATGAAGCCCTATTGATTGGTTTGAGACAAGCATCAAAACATGGGATCAAACATCTTAGGGTGATTGGTGATTTTGAGTTAATAGTTTCTCAGATTAGATCAAAGTATGCATCAAAGAACCAGAGGCTGAAACAATATAGAAATGCTATATGGGATGAAATTGAATGTTTCAGTGCCTTTGGTATTGATTGGGTGGATAGAAGCCAGAACAGGATGGCGGATTTACTAGCAAACATAGCCTTAAGGCTAGAGGATATTACCTTTGCGGGGATATCCAAAATTGAGTGTAAGTCCAGGCCTTCTATCTTGGATAATGTTGAGAATTGGCAAGTATTTTCTGATGATCAGGATATATTGAGGTTCTTGCAGTGTGAGTCTCACTTTGATGGTCAGGAAATGGATTTCAGCACCTATGTAGACAACAAAGATGGAAAAGAGAGTGTCCTTGGGAAGGAGGTACTGCAATTGAAGTCAAATAGGATCCCAAGGGGATTGGTTGCTCTTGAGAGAGCATTTGATGATAAGGAGAGGGCTTGTGTTGCCAGAATTGTTGACAAGAAAAATGATTTGGAGGAAGTGAATCTAGGAACAAGCCAAGAACCAAAGAACGTTTACATGGGTAAATGTTTATCTCAAAGAACTAGAAGAAATCTGATTGATCTTCTCAAAAAATTCAAGCATGTCTTTGCATGGTCTTATGAAGATTTGAAGGCATATAGAGAAGATCTCTTTCAACATGAGGTACCATTAAAGGAAGGAACTAAACCCTTTAGGCAGAAATTAAGGCCTGTGAACCCTACTTTGGCACCAAAAATGCAAGATGAACTCAAAAAGATGATGGATGCTGGTATTATAAAGCTTGTCAGACATTCTACTTGGGTGTCAAATTTGGTTCCAGTCAGAAAAAAGAATGGTGACATTAGGCTGTGTGTTGATTTTAGAAATCTGAATGTCAATCCTTTGAAAGACAACTATGGTCTCCCTAATATGGAAAATATGTTGCAGAGAGTCACAGGGTCAGAGTTAATGTCCATGATGGATGGTTTCTCTTGTTATAATCAGGTCATGGTCAAGGAGTCAGAACAATTCAAGACTACATTCACCACTCCTTGGGGAACATATGTTTATGTTAGGATGCCTTTTGGCCTGACAAATGCAAGAGCATCTTTTCAGAGGGTTATGGATGTAGATTTTGCTGATTTCATAAACAAGTTTTTAGTGGTATACGAGGATGATCTTATAGCATATTCAGAGAAGGAGGATCAGCATTGTGAACACCTTGAAAAGATTTTCATCAGAGCTCTAGAGTATGGGATTTCTTTGAATCCAAAGAAGTGTTCTTTTGGTGTTATAGAAGGCAAGCTCTTAGGACATATTGTGTCTAAGGATGGAGTGAGAATTGATCCAGAAAGGGTCATAGCAATAGACAAGCTCTCACCACCAAGAAATGTTAAAGGAGTATAGTCTTTATTTGGGTAGGTAAATTTTCTAAGAAGATTTGTTACAAATTTTGCAGAAATTTGTATTCCCATCTCTAGGATGTTGAAAAAAGATGCAAAGGTAGAATGAAATGAAGAAGCAGATGAATCTTTTAGAAGTATCAAAAAGGCCATTAAAGATGCCCCTATTTTGAGGGCCCCTGATTATGGTAAGCCCATGCAGATTTTCTCTTTTGCTTCTTATCATACGGTTGCAGCAGTCTTATTACAAAAGAATTTAGATGGATATGAGCAACCTATATCATTTTCTAGCAAGTCTTTACATGCAATAGAATTGAAATATGATATCACTGAGAAACATGCTTATGCCTTCGTCAAAGTAGTCAAGGCTTTTAGGTGTTATCTTGTGGGAGCCAGGGTGGTTGCTTAAGTCCCTAGTGCTGCCATTAAAGACATATTGGTGCAACAAGAGGTATCAGGAAAAAGATGTAGATGGATCAACAGGATCAAAGAATTTAATATTGACATCCAGATTACAAAATTGGTGAGAGGCCTAGGCCTTGCAAAGTTGATGGCACAAAGTAATCTGATTGCTAATCATGTGAATATGCTACAGGAGGAAGAGAGGCCATATATTTGTGATATGGATTACTATGATCGGTATAAAGATGTCATCAATTACTTGCACAAGTTGTTCCTCCCCCCTGACATGAATGAAAATAAGAGGAGGACTGTCAAGTTACAGTTAGCAAGGTATGCCATTATTCATGGTGAGTTATGGTGGAGAAACAATGAAGGAATATTGCTAAAATGTGTGGACCATGAAAGATCTAAGACTCTATTGGAAGAAATGCATCAAGGTGTGTGTGGAGGACACTATATGGCAAAGACCACAACCCACAAGATTCTTAGGTCTGGATTTTGGTGGCCTACAATTTTTAAGGACACACATCAGTTTGTGAGAAAATGTGATGCATGCCAAAGGTTTGCAGGAAAGTTGAAATTTAGTGGGAATTTGCCACTTAGGCCTATCTCAGTTCAGGCCCCTTTCCAGAAGTGGGGTATTGATTTCATTGGTGAAATTCCAAACAAGTCTAGTGGTGGGCATTCCTACATATTAGTGGCAACAGACTATTTCACTAAATGGGTTGAAGCTATTCACAGTAGGAGGGCCACTAGTAAAGTGGTAACTGATTTTGTAATGCAGAATATTCTCACTAGATTTGGTTGCCTAGAGACAATTGTGGTTGATAATGCAATGTGTTTTAGATCATAGGAATTTGGTGATTTTTGTCAGCAATATGGGATACACATTTCATTTTCCTCTCCATACCATCCATAAGGAAATGGCCAAGCTGAATCTAGTAATAAAAGCTTGATAAAGATCCTCAAAAGAGTATTGGACAGGAATACAAAATCATGGGACTCAAAACTTTGGTGGGCATTGTGGGCTGACAGAGTGACCATCAAGAAAGCCATAGGTTGTGCCCCATTTGACCTGGTATATGGGATAAGTGCTAGGTTACCTCAGAACAATCTTTTGCAAATGTATAAATTCATCTAGGCATATGATGAAGACTTAGATGATGAGATGAGGGTGAGAATGGATGAGCTAATCCAATTAGAGGAAGTAAGGAGGGATGCACATGAGAAAAATGAAAATTTGCAGTGACAGTATAAAAATTTGTTTGATAAGAGAACAACTCAAAGGAGCTTTGAAATTGATGATCTGGTCCTGATGTGGAATGCAAGGTTAGAGGATAAGGGACGGCATGGTAAGTTTGATCCTATTTGGTTGGGCCCTTATCTGATTGAGAGCAAGTGGGGAATAGATTCATATATTCTGAAAGATCTAACTGGTGGCACTTTGGAATTTCCTGTTCATGGACAATTCCTAAAGTTTTACTTCTCTTGAAGTATCTTTTTCCATGAGCCGAAAACCTATGTTGTTTTCGACCCTTTGCCTTAAGCTTTTATGCACTTGTCTTTTGGTGCCAAAAACTTTGTGTGTTTTCGACTTTGTCTTAACTGCATAGGTCCAACCATGTGGTGGGTCCAGCTTCTTCCCTATTGGCTGTCGCATGGCCGCATGTCAGAATTTTCTGACATGCGATCATGCGACTACTTGCCACCTAGCTGTGCGGGTCCTAGTTTCTATTCAGTGGCTTGCGATCTACTTTGCCTTAGTGCACAAGTGCAATGTGTGGTGGGACCTAGTTTCCAAATTGGGCAGAGGGTCTTAACGTGTCAGAGCATCAATGGTTGTCATTAAATCACAAAGGATTTGTCAAGACTATGCACTTTTGCGACAACCGTCTGATCCTCTAAAAGGTAAGGCTCATGTCCGATTGGTCCATGCTGCGGTGACTTGTCAGACTTGTTAGCGGGGCCCAGTGTTAGAGATAAAAAGATCTACGATCGACATGTGATCCCATGGAATATTCTCACCCCATGTGATCATGCGCCCACCGTCTGATTGGGTGCCGATGGGTGTGTTTATTGTGGGCCCTCTGTCAGAGGTGGTCATGTGGCAGCCTATGATTGGCTGTCGCATGATTGCATAGCCTAGTTTTTGGCTATGTGATCATGCGACTGGTTGACACGTGTCCATGGCGGTGTGATGGCGTGTCATCAGTGGGCCCAGGAGATGCATAGAGGGTGGTGATGTGGTGGTCTCATGGCTATCACATGTTCACATAGCCTGGAAATTGGCTATGCGATCATGTGATGCATGCCTTACGGTGACAGTTACGATGGCGGTTTGGTGATGCGGTTGCGGAGTTGTGCAGTGGCAGTTATGCGTGGCAAGGTAGCAGCCTGTGGGTGGTCATATGTTTGCATAGCCCATTTTCGGGCTATGTGATCATGCGAAAGGGCACCACGTGTGCTGGGGCCCATTTGTATTTGCTTGGTGGTCCCATTGGCAGGTGTGTCATGGCAGTTTTCGATTGGTCCGAGCTGGCAGGATGGTGGATTTGAACGTGGGCCCAGGTCAAGATTTTTTGGCGGTGTGGATAAATATTTGGCGGCCTAAAAATATTTCCTTCTTGTCACTAGTTCACAAGATGATTTGGCGGTTCTCTAGTTGGTCTGGTGACTTGGCGAATAAGTGGTTGCGGGGTCGCTAGAGTTTTTAGTAGAGGTAGGAAGTTTTCCGTGAATTGGTGAAAGTTCCTTTGTCACCAATTCATCAGATGTCTTAAGTGGCATTTTCAACACATGCAGTCATGTGTTCGCAAAGGCTAACTGGAGTTAGGCCTTTCATTCCGCGACTGGGATTTTACCTTGTCGCCAATTCGCAGAATGTTGACCCGGGGTATCTAATGAGTTAGAGTTGTGAAGCCCGAGGAAGATGAGAAAATCTATGATCAGGATTTAATTATCGATCTCCGATCAAATCAAGTTCACCGATGTGCTACTGGCACCATGACTTAGCCGTCAGAGTTTAAATTTGAATCTCAGGGACGTTTCCAATGACTACAAAGGACCAAAATTGATGATAGGAAGGGCCCAAGTTGGTGAAACTGATCTTCTCCACCGATCCAATGTGGTCCTGGTTGCCATGATCATTGCAGAGGAATGCCTTGCCGTGAAGGAATAAATGAAATAGTACCCTGAAGTGTTGCAAGGGTCAATTTGGCTGGATTCCTTGGGGGTTTGATGGTAATTTGGTACTTGGACCAGTACAGGGCTAGTTAGCTATTGAAATTGGACTGTTTGAGCTTGCATGCTGTGGCTTGACCCCTGTCATGTCTGTGTTAACTCCTAGGGGGGTTAGGTGGATTTTTATTTTTTGAGTCGAAATGGTCATTATGCTTGCATTGTAACCCTAGTATAAAGGGATTTTTTATGATCATTTTGAATTAGTGGGAGTTAGATTTTAAAACTTTTCTGGTTGTGAGTCTTCTGCCCGGTCAGGATCGTAATATTTTGGCATTTGGTATTTTGTTGATGATAGAGAAAAATTTGCAGGTCTAAGCTATAATTTGCAAGCTTGACTCCTCTGGTTTGATTGTTTATACTTAAGGATTCTTCATACTTAATGCAAATACATGACTCTTATCTCTCCTTTGTGTCGACTTAGATACGTTCTGAACTTTCTAGTTCTCTGCATATTGTTTTATGTGTATGTATCCATTCTTAAGTTCTAATCCAGGATTAGATGAAATGATGCTTTAGATGGGACATAGATCTATCTAATTGTCTATGTAAGGAGATCTTATAACTAGTAAAGGGGATTGTAGGTGTGTTTATGGTTTTGAATCTTAGTTATTGTCTGGTGTGTGTAGCATTCTTGTTCTAGGAGATCTTGCCCAATGGATGAGGCACTGGCCTAAATGATTATCTCATTATCAACAAATACTGATTGTTGTTGTTATGATCTCAAAAGCATAAATTAAGAACCATTCCTTAAGTTTTCAGTATTTGGTTGTATGTGGTACTACCCATAGTAATGGAGAGTCAATGAGTGCGTGGTTAACACTTAACACTTTCTTACTATCCTATTATCTCTTATTCAAGCCTAGTTCTTGGTGTATGAAGCATATTTTATACTAGGTTAGGTGCACCCACCTTGGTTTTGCAGAGCCAGAAGTAGAAGAGGGTAGTCTTGTCCCTATAGTTGGTCCAGTCACCCTAAGACCTCATAACATTTTGGAGTTAACCATTCCTAAAATCCATCTGAGGGTATACTGGCAGCCTGTTAGAGCATAAGCATCATTTTGGACACCAACACATTGTTTGAAATTGAATTTTCTTTTCATCATAGATGCAAACTCCTAAATGTTGTTTGTTACATCAATTATTTGTTGAAATAGTAATTAGTTAAGAGGGCCCACACCAATCACCTATGTGGTCATCGCTTAGTGTGTGTTGATTAAGCCAAGCCGTTCAGATCTCCAATCAAATAAGAATTTAGTGCACACATGAAAAGGTGTAGGTTGATTGGTTTTAGTTGTTCATTTTCATTTTTATAGGGATTCATTAATTTTATCCTATCTTTTCTCATCAAGAGTGTTTACAATATAATGATTTTTATCATCTTTATGTAGAAAATACAAAAGTACATTTATGACATAGCATATATACAATATAGAAAAGAATGATAATATTCATAGAGAAATTCTTGGACAAGGTCACTCCCTTTCTTTCCTTGTGCTAATATATCAAAAATGGTCATCCAAAGATAGATTAAAAAAAAGAATGATGCACCTAGAATAAAATTATAGGAATAAAATTCATCACAATGAGTAGATTCAATCACATCTAATACCAAATTCTCAATTTACAAGATAAATCACATAAGAAATACACTTGGCTCTTGAATATTGAAAATAAATTTTCAAAACTCACATAGAGGGAAGCTCAACACTAATTGTATATTCACTTCTAATGCAAAATATTCGACCCTAATTATAAAACTCAAAAGAGTTTATATATTTTTTGAAATCTAGAAAATGTAAATCTCATAATTAGGTTTTCCAACCACATAAAAATGGTGAAATAAATAAAAACTAGAGTTACTATCATAAAAGACTCTTAAAATATTAATTATCATGATAAGTTGGATTTATGTCTCTTAATACATCAAAAACATGTGAAATTGAGGCCTATATGCATGTGAAAATTTAGAATAAGTGAAGTTTTGACCACCATTTTTGAAAAAACACCTCCAATCATCTTCTAACTTGACTTTGATGTATGGAATTTAATGAACTTACTATTTTTGTTTTATGAAATTTATGAGAAACCTTGGAAATGCCAAAAGGGAGCATTTGAATACAATTTCAAACTCCAAAATTTTGATTTTGCATTATTTCCAAAATTTTCATCCATAGGCTGAATTTGATCGTGAATGACAATGAAAAATTGAATGAATGAAAGAATATGAATTCTCAATGCTAAGGAAAAATACGTGGAAGTGCTTCTCAAGATTTCTCTATGATAACATCTACTTCCCCAAAATATAAAAACTTCATAAACTCCGAATGAGTTTATTGTTTCTTACAGAAAGTTCTAAATCTTGTACCAATCCTTTGAATTTATTCAATGTATTCCATTATCTCACTAATGTGGTACACCTATTGAACATCCACTCAACATGTTCCTTGGTGCTAATATCTACCAAAATACCCAAAAATTACTGAATAATATTCTTGATAGAATATAGACCAATAAATATGGATGATAAGGATGTTGAAAGAATTAAGGTAGGAACAAGAAGAAGTGACAAAGATCTTCTGTGACAATAATTCAGTCATATCCATTCTTTCACAAAATGAGAAAACACATTGATATGAAGTATTATTTCATTTGAGAACTAATCAACAATAGAGAAATCTACTTGGAGAATTGCATATTAGAAGAACAATTTGCAGACATCTTTACCAAACCACTAAGAAATGCAAGATTTGTGCATCAGAGAGAAAACTTGGGAATTATAGATGGTGGTTGTGATGAAGGGGGAGTGTTGGAGTCTAATCACAACTAACCATATTAATGACTCCATATACCTATATCTCTCTTTGCCACTGGAAAAATATTTTATAAATCTTTCCAAATTTGCCTAGTCCCTAGTTTTTATCTAGCTCTTTACTCAATCTATGCTTGCATTCAATGCATACATGACAATATTAAATGAATTTGAAGCTATAGTTAATGTTTTTGTTTTTTATTATTTTACTTTGCATATACACAATTTATTTTGGGAAAGAAAGGAAGACTCTAGAAGTCTCTTTGCTGAAACATAAAGGTATAGTCAAAAGACGGGTTAGTTTTATGAATGTATGTACAAGAAAGAGGGTAGATAAAAAAAATAGCTATAGAAATAATAACATAGCAGTAAAAAATATAGAATTTCTATTTATATTTTGTCTCCCTCTTCAAATTGAATAGAAATAGCTTTGTATATGTGTGCAGGTGTTTATATTTTTATGTATATATGAAATATAATGTGTTTGTAGTAAATTTCTGTATTTGTCTTTTTATTTTTGGCTCCATGTTTCTTTTTTCTCCTCTTCCTCTTTCCAACACACATACCTAAATTTTTCTAGTATTTCCATGCTATTACCAATATATTACAAGAAATTAATGAGTTGTTGCCAATATTGGGATGTGAAACCCAATAGTGACATGACTGTTCATTGTGCCTCATCTCTTTGTACTCGAAGAGCTTTCTATAAATGATCATGTGCAGTCTTTGTATTGTGTATTGTAGATTGGATTAATAAACTAATTCCCTTCTTGAAGGTGGATGTACGAAATTGCTGAACCACTATGAATATTGTATTTATTGTGTTTTGTCTTATTTTTTTTGTTTCATTTTGTTTCTTTGCTTGTTTTAAATTTACAATTGGTATCAAAGCTAAGGTGAGGTTGAGCAGAGATGGAAGAAGATGAAGTCGATTCTATCATTGACAAATTTATTGGAAATTTAGACTCGGTAGATAGTGATGCACTTGCAAAAATATAAAGAATTCTCCATGTGAATTGGTGGGATGACTGGAAAGACAAGTCTAAATCTGAAATAGAAGAAGACTTAAAAGATCTCAAATTTTAAATTTGAGGTTAGTGGAATTCTTGAGCACACAAATGACGTGCAACATAAGAAAGCCATCATGGAAGAGTTGTGAAAGAGGGAAGAGGTAGACAATACTGGAAACTCTATAAAGGACATGGTGTTGTTCATTTATGAAATAACTTCTCTTACTTCTAGCTTCAGCCTCGATGATCCAAATGATTTTGCTTCCAAACTTCATAGGATGTTATAGATGGGTTACTCTTCAGATCTTGAATCTCACAAGGGCTCTTCTGGTGTCAAACACGACAAATATGTTGTGGCTTTAATGATGAAAGACACGACTATTGTAAAAATGATGTCGTTATTGCAGAGTGGGTGTATGCTTATTGCAACAACGATGATCTGGAACACAATGTCACTTATGGAAGTGATGATCTGGACCAACTTGAAGAGAACTGTGGAAGTGGAGTCTTTTCTTTCTACTCAAATCTTGATTGCGATCCTTATACAACAAACCATGATGGATAATGTTTGCGCTGTCACACACCCTATGATCAATAAAACACCACTTATACACATGATAACAACCATGATGGTAAGGAAATATCTTTAAATGCCTCTAGTCACGATAAACTTTTTCCTCAGCCTATGATACCTAAGTCAAATGATGAAGGAATAAATATTGATCACTCGCGGGCCCCTTCTTTTGGTCATTGCTCAATTGATGATGTTGATTATTCTCTGCAAGAGGTTAATAGTTAAATTTTGAACAGCCTAGGACAAACTCAATCTTTTTGCTGGTCTTCTTTTCTTGATGATAAAGAGAAGTCTCCTCTGACCATGCTTTCTCCACTCCCTAATGCGAACTCCTCACAATCTTTGACAGTGGAATATTCAAAGAATATTTTGGTTCAAAATGGGACTGTTCATATTCACCCATGGAGGAGGTGGATTGGTTTATTTTTGTCTTGGATGAAGCCTTAGCGGAAGACCCTGCCAATTTTGAGTTGTGGATAGGTTATGTTCTAGTCATTTGTGGTCTCTCTAGATGTAAAAGACTAATATTGATGCTTCCTGGGAGGGCATTCGCTTTCTTTGTGGCCCAAGATGCAAGACCCAATTGTTATCATTCGTCATCCTTTCAAAGAAGATCAAATCCCACCACTAGGTGCCAAAAGATTTTGAAAAGAGGTCCTTGGTGATTCTCTGGGAGATAAGGGACATATCTTTAATATCATGCGAGGGTGCCATAAACAGGGGCTTCCAATGAAACATGGAGTTCTTACTCTAGGACATGTCCAACTCCTCATGCACTGAGGTACACCCTACTTTTGTGGATTTTTGAATGTCACAAAAAGACACCTACCAGAGTTTTTTTTGCTGTATTGGTCCTCTTGATGGATGCAACCTCATTAGAAAGGATAATTCTTCTTATGGGTTGTGGACTACTTTGATCATAGATCAGCTACAAATTCCATATTAAGTCTAAATGGAAGAAACATATTTGATTAGCCTATTAAGGTTAACTAAGCATATGGAAGTGGGCAAAGAGAAGATTTATCGTGTCAGTAAATCATTTTTGTTGGGGATCTCAGTTCACAGGTTACAGATGCTACATTCTTTACTTATTTTTCTATATACCCAAGTTGTTTAGATGCTAGGGTTATGTGGGATCAAAAGTCTAGAAGATCCTATGGATTTGGTTTTGTCTGTTTCAAAAATAAATAGGCTATTGATAATCATGCAATTAATCAAATGATCAAAGCCAGGCTTGGCAGTCGGTAGAACATGCTTTATACTTTGACATTGGAGGAACTCCAATATGTGGGGAAACTGCTCAGTAGTATGAATATGGAAAAGATTTTAGACAATATTTGGATAGTAAAGGACAGTCAGACCTTCTTAGCAGTGAGTGATGATGAAAATGTTGTCCTAAATGAGAAAAATGATAAGAATGATACAAACTATGTGAGAAACAGGTTGTGGTATGAAGGAGAAGATGTTTTTGATTCTAATCTAATGTGGAGAAGACTCATTCAAAGTTTGCTGGAACAAAGTACGGGCACATTGAGATCTTGTCAAGGCCTTGTTGATCTGTAAGATTTGAAATAGGAAGAAGGGGATGCCACACTATATGACT
This sequence comes from Chamaecyparis obtusa, assembly GCA_027943335.1. NCBI lineage: Eukaryota > Viridiplantae > Streptophyta > Pinopsida > Cupressales > Cupressaceae > Chamaecyparis > Chamaecyparis obtusa. The sequence continues at coordinate 140,911 of BSBK01005723.1, forward strand.
ATGTCAGTTGAATTTCACTAGGGAGATTGTTGGGATGTGAAGCCCAATAGTCATATGACCATTCGTTTTCTTTCATCTCTTTGTATTAGAAGAGATTTCTATAAATAACTGGGTCCGGTCTATGTACTGTGTATTGTGCATTAGATTAATAAACTAATTCCTTTCTTGAAAGTGGGTGTAGGCAATTGTTAAACCACTCTAAATATTATTTTTATTAAAAGAATAGAAGAGCATAAGCTATAATAGATTTTTACTCAATGATCTTTCCATTACACTCAGGAGGCTTATAAAGCCTTTCATTCTAGTTACAAACTACCTATGAGAAAGTAACTTCCTAGAAACTAACTTTTATTTTATTATTCTATTTTGTATTTATTAAACTAAACTAACCTAAAACTAATCTAATTAATGAAATAGTCCAACATTTATTGTATTTCATTTTCTTTGTTTATTTTTATATTTCATTTCTCTATTTATTTTAAATTTATAACTGATTCCGTCACGATAACAATCATTCCTTTATGCATGAGGCTAGCAATGATGGATGGAGATTGACTAACCACACAGATTTAAAGTATCCTAAATATTGTGGATAGAGATTTGTCCTCACCATACAGATTGACTAACCATACAGATTTACACTACCATAAATATCGTGGATGGAGATTTGTCCTCACCTAACTTTTCCTTAATTTTCTTAGCAAGAGTTGTTAAGGAATTATGGAGACATAATAGATCACAACAATAAATAGATAAATAAATGTAAAGATGAATAGATGTTGTTTCTATCTATCTATCTATCTATCTATAAAATTCAATCAACATTTTAATATAAATATAGATATTAATCTACATCAATATTAACTGCTATTTAGATCTAATTTTAAAAACACTCCACCCCATTATTTAAATGGCAATAAATAGCAATAAACTCCGCCGACAGGTCTTACCATCTTCCGGCGACAAACGGACAGGTCCCACCGCATGAACAAACGGACGGAGGCAGTCGAAGATTATGGAGAGCGGACAAGGGTTTTTAATAAATAAATTTATTTCTGTTTCAATGCCGGCGCCACCTCTGCGTCAGACTTTCGCCATTACTTTGCAACCAGCTATTGCTTTGCAGCCAGCTGAGCCACCATGCGTAGGGTGGAGAAAACTAACCATTCCAGTACCCGTAAACCGCATAATATATAGGTTCAACATAATTTACTTTAAACCCCAATTTCCACATAATTTATAGAATCAATTAAGTATTTACAGCCAGGTAAACCGCATAATATATAGGTTAAATGTTTTTTGAAAAAATACGCGTAAGATATGCGTTACACAGGCACTATTTTTAGAGAGAAATTGGGGGAGGTGGAAGATCGAACGTAGCTGGAGGAGAAAACTGAAGCGTTCCCCTACCCTATTCAAACGATTGATAAATTGAAGAAGCAGCATTTCCCATTCAGCTCTTAAAAAAGAAATCAATTTTCTATTCCAGTCACAGTCTCAAAATCTCACTGTAAGTTTGTTTAAGTTTGTGTTAGTTTGTCAGCAATGTTTTTCGATATTGTTGTGATAGTTTCCACAGGCATTGAAATGTAGGAAATGTGAAGTAGAAAAACAAATTTTTGGTTTTATTTCGAATTGTTTTTGTTTTTGTTTGAATTTATAATCAACTACAATATTTATATGCAGCAGCTACAATATTTGGACGCACACTTTGGAGTGTTCCAGACGAACTTCAGGCAAGCTTTTTGACTTGAAAATAAAGTATGCCTCTTTTGTAGTGTTCTTTAATTCTGCTAAAATGTATTGGATTTTAATATGTTTCAATGTGTTGGATTTTAATTCTGCTAAAATGTATTGGTTATTAATATGTTTCAATGTGTCGGATTTTAATTCTGCTAAAATGTATTTGTTTTTCATACAAGTATGCCTCTTTTGTTTGATTTTATAATCTGCCAATCTGCAAATCTAGCTCAGTTCTGGATATGTATTATTATAGAAAGCAATGAAAACTGGTGTGTTAGTACTCTTGGTGAAAAATATTACTGAAAATGGTTTCTTCAATAATTGGGTGTGTTTGCCTTAATGTATTGATTATTTAAGTCTGCTGGGTCATTGAAACTGTTACACCCTGTGTGGCGTATATAGCGTGTAAGCATTAGTAGATTTTCCTTGACATTTTGTTGAATTTTCACCTGATAAATCTGTGTCTTCTGTATTATATTCTGTTATTCTATTTTATTTTCTTAATTACCTCTTTAAAATTAATGTGTACTACAATTTTTAATTATTCTGAATATAACTTCCCATATCACATAAGTTTTTCCGTTTCTTATTCTCTGCCTGTCAAAGTGCTGAGAATTTTTATGGGATTTGGTTAAATAGGATTTGTACAAATTGGTTGCCCAAAAAATAGGTGTTAGTGGGCTCCCTCCGCTGGAATGCTTGCCTTTGGAGAGAGAGAATGAAATGCATTAAGTGGGATTAGCGTGCATTGAAGAATTAAACCAAATTGCAATATCATACAATACAAAACTGAAGAAAAACATGGAGACAGTGCAAGCTTGCCATCCTGGAATAACGTTGGTATACATCGACATATATGACATCTTTTGGACATTATCACATATCCTGCTAAATATGGTATGAATATATATTAAAAAATAGAAAGAACTTGGTGGATAGATTGTCCAAAAAAAAATTTTGTGATCTAATTAGGCATCGAGGATTGCGTGGTGCAGGGTTCGAATCGTGGAGCAGGGGCTGCTGTGGGACAGGAGCAATAGAATTCGCACTCACCTGCAATGTTTTAACTCCAATTACTTGTGCAGATGCGTCGATATTCGTTTTCTGGGATGCATTTCATCCAACACAGAAGATGTATGAGATACTTGCAAATGTCTTGCTGAAGAAATATATAAAATTCCTATAAAGAGCTCAATTGTAATATTTTTCATAATTAAGGCATCTGTACTTCTGTACAAACGGCTAATTTAAGACAGTTAAATTCATTTTGGTCAGTGACAACTTTATGATCTATCCTGAAAAAGGATACATAATCTTTGCACATGTTTCCAATCATCCTTTTTAATGTTTTTTTAATTTTTAATTTTTTAATAATCGTTCTACATCTTTCAAATCTTCTTTTGCAAAGTTCTTGTTTTTAAATTGACTATATGCAATTATCAATAAATCATGATGTTTCTATATTTTAATTATTTAAATTAATTTAAGATAATATTAAAAAATATCTTTATATTTATGATTGTGAAGATGGTAATAAGATTTTTTTTTAAAAAAAAAATATCTTATATGAATAAGTTATAAATGTTATATTAAAAAATAATTATGAATATAAAGATGCATAGTAGCAATATAGTAAAAATAATTAGAAAGATCTTATTTTTCTATTGAGAATATTAGAAAAGTATAAAGAAAATATAGAAACATCTTATTTTTCTAATAGAAATAAAGTTTTTTCTATTTTCTTTTTATACTTTTCTACTTAGATTTAATATAAGTCTATCTTAAAAAAATAGATCATGATATAGTATCGAAATTCATAATCTTTTATATAATTATTTTAAAATTCTTTTAAATTTTGTTATGTTAATAGTCAAATCTCTTGCAATATCACCCTAAATCAATTAAACCCAACTAAATAGAGACTTTACTCTAACACTAAACAAAATTGAACCCTAACTCTAAAATAAATTTGATCGTAACCCTAAACCTAGTCCTAATCTAATATAAGACCAAATTAAATGTTAACCCTAACCAAGAAATAAATTCTACAATAAACGTAATATTTAAACCCTAAACTTTACACTAAACCAAATTGAATTATAACCCTAATTTTGAACCTAATTGAACCCTAGCACATATAAAATCCAAGCAAGCTAACCCTAATCCTAAATTATATTATTAAGTTTAAGATACTTGTACACACACATGAACCATAATCATAATCCTAAATAGTATTATTAAATTTAAGAGATATATACATGTATAATCCTAATATAATTAATTATTACCCTAATTCTATCCCTATTTGAACTATGATCCTAACCCTAAGTATAAATAAAACCTAACAATAATCAAAATCTAACCATAATCAAACACTAACTATAATTAAGTTTAACCCTAACTCTAACTAAAAGATTTCCCTCTACTTGAACCTTGCCCCTATTCTATGCTTATATCTAACCCTAATTGTGCTTCAACCATAAGAATAATTTAAGATTTAGTATCTACCATTGGGTCTTGGCATTTACAATTATAGTTAGAAGTAGGAATTAGCATTTAGGATTAGGGTTTAGAATATAATATTAGGGTTATCATTTAAGATTATAATTTATCTTAGGATTTAGGATTTAGGGTTTAGCAATTAGGGTTAGGATGAGGCTTTAAGATTTAGGATTAAGGTTACAATTAGGGCTTATAATTTAGGATTATAGTTGAGCAATAAGGATTATGGTTTAACATTTATGATTGGGGTTAAAATTAGAGTTTAGAATTTATGATTAGGTTTTAACATTTGGGATTATGGTTTAGCGTGTAGGATTTAGGGTTATGGTTAGGGTTAGGATTAGGATTAGGGTATGGGTTTACATAAGGTAAATATTATGATTAGGGTTAGGGTTAGGGTTAGAATTAGGGTTTACCAGATAGGATAAGGGTTTACATAATGTATAAGATTAAGATCTAGTTTAGGATTATCACTATAGTTTGATCACTTATCCAAAACCCTACCCATCACATGGACCCTAAATATATTTCTAAGACCCTAGAAATATTTGGTCACATCCTAAGCATAATTCAAATGATAAAATTAACCTTGAATGCTAACCAAACCCTAATTTATATCCTAATCTAAATTCTAACTCTAATCACTCTTCTAACCTAAATACTAACCCTAATAATAATTTAAAGCCTTGTACTATCCATACCTTAAACCATAACCCTAACACTAACCATAACATGGGCCTTCAAACCCTAACCATAATCCTTAACCTTAAATAAAATCGTAACCCCATGCGTAACCTAAACACTCACTCTGACCCTAATAATGATGTAAACCTTGATTTTAAGCATAGTCCTTACCCTAATCCTTAACTCTAACCCTTTTTATAAGACAAAACCTAATCCTAACCATGATGGATACATAACCCTAGAACTATACTCTAAAAATAACTCAAATCTAACCCTTACAATAATTTTAATCCTAACCCTAGATATAACCCTAACCCTAACCTCTTCCCCAATAATTGTGAAAACCCTATCCAAGTAACCAAAATCCAAATGATAATTATCAAACCTAGCCCTAATCATAATCCCACCTCAAACCATAAACTTTAACCATACCCATAAATCTAATCCCAACCCTAAATCCAAAGTCTATTCATAATTCTAACCCTAACCCTAACCCTAATTATATTCCTAACCCTAAGACAATTCTCACAGCAATATTAAACCTTGACCATGACCATAAAGTTCACCTTAACACTAAACCATAACCCTAATCATAATATTAAATCTAAACCTAACTCTAACCATAATATAAAATTTAACCATGAAATAGACATTAAGCTTAAATATTGGTATTTCTTCTATTTTAAATATAATATTAAATATGTTGAAAATTCATATGATATAAATTTTGATAATTTTTTACAAACCTTTTACTCATTTTTACAAATGTATAGACTTCCATAAATCTATATTTTAACTATAAATTGTAACCATAATCCTAATTATAACCCTAGCCCTAACCTAACCCAAAATTGAATCCCTAACACTAAACATTATTATAACCCTAGCCCTAACCTAACCCAAAATTGAATCCCTAACACTAAACATTATGTAAACATTAGCAATGACCATAATTCTAACTAAAATACTAAACCCTAACCTATACCATTATACTAATTGTAATCCTAACCCTTACCCTAACACTAAGCCTAATCATAATTTTAACTATTTTTCTAACCTAAGAATGATGTGAAACTTAACTATACCACTAACCTAAACCTTAACCATGATGTAAACCATAACCTTAACCCTAAACCCTAACCCTAATCCCCACTATATTCATAACCTAAACCTAAACCCTAACCCTAATCCTAAACCATAACCCTAATTATTTCTCTAATCTAAGAATGACACTAAACCAAACTTTATCACTCACCCAAACCCTAACCATGATGTAAACCCTCACCTCAACTCTAAAACCCTTACCATAGAGTATGTATTAGTGTTATTAACATACTCAACATATACTCTATATAATCTTATTGTATTAATGTACTCAAAATATAACACTAAATCTTAACACTAAATCCTAACCCTAACCCTAATTCTAATTGTGACCCTAACATAATTCTCACACTAATATTAAACCCTAACCCTGATTGTAAACCCAACCTTAATACTACACCCTAACCCTAATCATAATAAATAATCTAAAAAAACCTAACCCTAACCATGATATAAACCTTAACCTTCAATATGAACCCTAATTATAACCCTAATCAGATTAATTTATTCAATATTTTATGCGCGCTGCGACTGCTACTAGCTAATATATACTCTATATATAATATGCCGAGATGTATCGAGGCGTTTAATTTTTTCATTATTCACCTTTAATGATAATTAAAGTTGAAAAAATTCAACGCCTCGATACATCTTGGCGTATTATATATAGAGTATATATTAGCTAGTAAATAGTTCTATAACATTATGATCTTATGAACATTGCCAAATAATAATAGTAATTTACAATAATATTTTACATGTAGTGATGCAGATCAATATTAATATGCCAATAAGCTATTATGACCAATAATCATTGAAGGATTCATATGAGAGAATGAAAATTGTTGAAGGATTCATATAAGAGAATGAAAATAATTAACCTATGGCGTCGACTCAATGATCAAACAAGAGCAAATCAATACTAAAAAAATCACAATAACTACACAAGAAAACATAACTTCAACAATGTAAGGGGGAGCATTACAATCCAAGACTTTACTAGTAGGGTATTGCTTAGAGGATATGTCAAATTTTTGAGGGAACCTTGCTCTCTCATTATAAAAGGAGGTGAACAATGTAAGGGAGAGCATTACAATCCAAGACTTTACTAGTAGGGTTTTCCTTAGAGGATATGTCAAATTTTTGAGGGAATCTTGTTCTCTCATTATAAAAGGAGGTTGGAGGTACTTTATATTATATCATGTTGTGTAGATGTTTATAGTTACTAAAATCAAGAGATCCGCGCACAGAGTGGTCTAGAATTTATTGGGTGTGCTACTTAATCAAAGTCTCCCTAAGAGGAGGATACAACTCCTGCAATGTTCTATGCATTTGTTGAGATTAATGTAATAAGGAGAGACATTGGATTATTTTATTATTAGATAGTGTAATATAGATTGTTAGTTATTAGTTTAACCATAAAGTCTAAAAGGCTCTATGGAATAAAGAAGCTTTATTTAAGTCAATATTTTGTAATGTGAAGATTATCTTCTTGAATATTATTTTTTAATTGAAATCTTATGTTATTGATACACTATGATTTGAAAATGATTGATATTTTAATACAAAATCAATATATAAGTATTTTTTTGTATGATTTATGTTTTTTTATTCTTTAAATATTGTTTACTTTTATATCATGACATAACTTCAGAATAATGATACTCCGATAATGAAATACTTGTATCTTGTTAAAAATGTTTATAAATCATTAAATGACATGCTTTGTGACATTTTAACATTGACATCTTGAAAACCAAACAATACTAATTTCATAAAGATTGTATTATTACAATAGAAAATGTGTAAAACAAACAAAGAGATGTAAATAACAAAAGATGAAGAGGTTGTCAAGTAGTGGTAGGTATTGTAGTGGAAGCTTCAAATTTAATTCATTTATGAATCTAAGTATTTTTTAATCATATTTAATTCATTACAATAAAGTGGTTATCTGAAAATTGAGAACAATTGTATAGTAGATATATTTAAAAATAGTTTTTCTTTGTTATAAGATTGAATATAATATTTAATATTTACAATAGAAATATTATTGATTTCTATAAGTAAATAAGAAAACATATTATTTTTCTGTAACTTTGAGTTGAGGTTTGTTTTCCACAGGATTACATGTATATGATTAACTTAATATAAGAATGATTGAATTTTAAAAAGTTTGCATGACTGATCTATATTGATCTCCATAATTGTTTTTAGTATGTCTACTATAAGATAAATAAAGTCTATTGAATAGTTGGTGAACATAACTGTTTATGAATCATTAAACAAATAAATGACAGCCAAAAAAAATAAAAAACAGATATGTAACATTTATTCCATAAACATATAAACATTTATACACAAAACATCCACTAGAATAGATGTTTTTCAAGTAATGTTTAATCTCATAGACACAAAAATATGTTTGACAATATGAAAATTTTGAGGTTTAAATAAGTAAATTAAAATATTTTTAAATTCTGTTCTAAATAATATAGAAAAGAGTCTCACAACTAGAAACAGTCTAGTGCGGAGGGAAGATATTTTCCAATTCAAGGGGTAGAACAAAACATACGCAACCCATTGAGCAGGAAAATTTTGACAGACAAAATTTATTTATTAAAAAAACAGCGATGATAATGAAGAAGCATCTAGTGAACTACCGAATTGAGGTCCGGGCAGACACTATTGAAGCTGTGAGTTTGTTCTAACAGGCCACGAACTTGTAGGTAGTAAGAAGGTAGCCGTTACGTTTTCCTCTTCCATCGCCGTCAATGGCATTAAAAGCATCGGTTTCTAAAACCAGTCCTCCGTTTTGGCACTGGTCCACAATTCGCGCGGTCACATGTTGACGCGTGAAACCATTTGTCACCTGTAACAATTGAAATGATTAGGTATAAACATTATACATATAAGCTAACAAAGTTATTAATTTATATGATACAGTTGAGTTTACTTGGATGCAGGTGCCGCAGAGGGAAGCTTCCATGGGCTGGCCGGCTTGGTCACAATACGCAGACCAAAGGTATTCACTGCGCCACTCTAGAGTCTGATTAGAGTCAAATGTAGCGCAAAACAGCCCATCGATGGAGAAATGGCGAGCAGGAGGATCATAGTTATTGGACGTGGTAAAAGTCTCGCCATTAACACGCAGGTTAGAGAGTAGGAAAGACACAAAGAAACATACAGCAATATTCCACCTCACAACCTTGGAAGCCATGACTATACGCTCAACCCAACCAGAATACTATGAATTGATTGTTGTGTTGAGGAAGACGATATTTTCCTTCGATCGACTCCTATGATTTATAGCGTTATCATTAGGGCTTATTCCCAATATTTTTTCATGGTGGCCGTGCAGTCTTGGCTTATTCATTTGGAATCATATGCCGGGCAAAATGGATCGTGGAATGAGACCAGAGATAAATCTAAAGTTTGATAAATCCGAGTCCGAGTGAGGACTTGGATTGGGAACAAGGATGCATTTAAAATTTAACAAAGCTAAAGTTTTAGAGCAGAGATTATTTCGAGGATGTTCAATAGGAATTCTTTGTTTGTTCCTTTGTTTGCTCATTGAATTCGGCAACGTAGGATTTTTTTAATTTTAAGGATTTATGATAACAATATTCACCAAAAACAAACGTGTTGGGTAACATCTCTTTCAATCCTCTTTTTATTGGTGTGGGGCGTGCAACAGAAGGAAGTTCGCAATTGTTACTCTTTTCTAAATTTTTATATGGTATAGTTATGCAACTAGAGTGTCAATTATATATTAAATCATTAGAGGGAATTTTCTAAATTAATTAGAGTCGTATTAGAGGATTACTCTATCTTACTGTAAAATATCTGAAAGTCGAAATAATATCATTGTACTACATCTGTAAATTAGTAATGAAATGCATCCATTCCTTTAAGCACTAAAAATATAACGTTAGTTAATGATGTATATATTAGCTAATTTAATGAATAAATCAATTATAGTAAGACATTTTACTTGAAAATTTGAATGGTTAGTATGAATGAAATTATAATAATTTTTATTATTGCTTTTTAATTATTCAGTATATAAAAGATATAAAATTTGTTTCGGTAAAAAATTTTAAATAGTCATATATATCAAATGGCCTTAAGCATCATATTATTTTTGATCTTTTAAACACCATTTTGTAAAGTTTGGCCTACAACATGTTTTTGATAGATAAAAGCAGCAAGAGGGTGCTGGCTAGAGGAACAAAGGGAATAGAGGCGCATTAACAACATATTAATGACACTAGTCATAAGCATTTTAAGAGTAGTTTAATAGTAGAAAAATCCAAGTCTAATCTACATCTATAAAAAACAAACACCACAGTACTTTTCAAAAAGATTAAACCAGAGTATCTGAAGCGAATAGTAGCAATTAAAATAACAGTTATAAGCCACGCAGGGCTATACCAAGGACTAGGCAAAATAACCTTAAAACCAGAATCAAAATAGGAGAACTGAGGGCCATGCCCAGACAAAAATAAAAATCTCATGAGCACCAGCAACTAGTTATTTCCACCCAGATGTTTGGACATCAGGGTCCTAACCCACTCCTCCTGCAGGAACAAGAAGAGATCCTTATTGTCCTCATCCGCCTCCAGATTGCCACCCACCAGTTTTTCTTGCACAGTGCAGAGGATCATAGCCAAAGCATGCATGACCTTCAACGCAAATTTGTTAGTCATCATACAGTGAAGCTTCAGTTCCTACAAGTCCTGCTTGATGTCAGCAATCTCTTTGTCCAAATCATAAAACCTTAGCTTGAGGGTGCCTTTAAGCCTATCTTTGCCAACCATAAACTTGGGTTTGTGCTCAGAAGTGGGGGGCTTATTCTGATGATCATGGGGTAAAGTCAGGGGTGGGGTAGTGTGCGGAGTCTCCATGGTTTGCTGAGGGTTGGGAGGGGGAGTGTTACTAGTCCTAATTGGACTCATGTGATCATCAGAGGAGCCCTTCATGGACTTAGTGGAGTGAGAATCTTTTTAAGATAGGGACTGCTCTCTAGAGACCGTTTCCAAGATTCTAGTTTTACACTGCTCCTTCACAATTCTGTTAGATCTTCAGCGACCCGAGCCACCTAAGTCAACCTCCAAATTGACCTGGCTCTCCAACATCCTCCATTTTTTGGGCTTTCATTCAGTCTCAGAAGTACTGTCAGACTCCTTCTGATCTTTAGTCTCTAAAGATTCAGAGACATGAGACTCCTGTTCGTCCCTCCTATTGAAAGGATTTTTTACACATTGTTTGCAGGTTCTACCCTCTTTAGGAACAAGATCAGATTCCTAGATAACCTTAGATGGAATGGGAGGTGGAATGAGTGGGGTTTTCAGTTTTGGATGGGGAATCCTCCTGGGCAACCTCTTGGATAATCAGGGGGGGTTGGGGTGGAGGGAAGATAGTCTTGTGGAAGTGGTAAATACAGAGAAGGAGGCCCTGATGGAGAATAGGGATTCATTTATCAGGGTTCTCCTTAATATCCAATATATTACTTTCTATGGAATGCAGGAGGTAGAAGGGAATGGAAATTAAATCCTTATTCCTAATGTGATTCAGAAAAGGTAAGTGGTAGTAGTAGAACACCATAAACTTACCTTCTAGGGTGAAATACTTCATCACAATGAGACAAAGCTTGGGCCAGAACTCTGGAAGCTCTTCCCAGTTGAAACCTCCTTGCTTCTTGACTGGATTCTCTCCCTCCCTGAAGAACTAGTTGAGACTAGTAGGGTCAGACGTCCGACTAGTTTTTTAATACTTCTCCCTTCCATAGAGAGACTCGTAGCCTTAGCAATGACCTCCTCATTGATTTGGAAATGGATGCCACCAACTGAGACATTCCTATTATTCCAGGATGAGACCAATTGTTTGGATATCCGCTCATCGTGCCTACCTTTCATGTGCTCTATAAAACCCCATATACCACTCTCTCTGCAATAGTGAGTCACCAAAGGGTCGAAGGTGAAGGTCTCATCGATCTTGTCTAGCTTGATGCGAAGGGTGTTGCTTCTCATGTCTAAACTCTTCATCACCTACACCAGAATATCTTGAAAACCAAAGGGCCGAGCTTCTTGACAGATAGTATAAAACCAGTTGTTTTGGTTTGGCCATGTCGAGAAATGGTTATACTCAAAAGGCTGGCCTTGGGTGAGTTTTTGGGAGATGGGCTCCGTATGGTAATATCTAATAGATCTCTAGATGCCATTATTAGCAATAACACTAGGGCTGCACTTAATGTCCTTGTTGCACGCTAGGTCTACAACATGTTTCCTTGTGAAATAGTATTAGTTTCACAAAGTCCTTCCTTGTGACATATTATTGGCAAAAAATAAAGAAAATTATCTAGATACTCAAATAAAGAAAATTGTTGTAAATTGGATAATCTTGTGAGATATAATAAGAGGAAGATGATCACCAAAATAGTCAATGAAGATGATTTTTTTAAAAGTAGAATATGAAGAAGAAATAGCTAACACATACATTTTATTTTTCCAATACTTTAAGGTTGATTAGCCTTTGGATGACACTTGTATTATTTTCTAGGAGATGCTTGAGGTTATGCTCTAAATATTAATTATGAATGAAACATACTAGTGTTAGTATCTATCACTTTAGAAGAATTTTAAATTTATATTTTTTCCTTTCACTATTCGAAAACCCTTGGCTTTAATGGTTTGTATTTCCTTCTACTAAGAATATTTAGATACAATTTGATATGATCTTTTTTTGGTGGCCACAACTTTAATTAAGTATGGATCCACTTATTAAAAAATATCAATAATACATTCATTTCCCTAACTTCTAAAAATTTGATTCTAAGAACTATTGAACACTATGGACCAATTTACCTTCATAATAATATTTACAATATTTTCACTAAATTATTGGTTAATAGACTTCAACCTCACTTGGAAAAAAATCTAGCTCCACACTAAAATATATTTCTAAAGGGGAGAAAAATCATTGGCTCCTTCATTGAGTCGAATAAAATTGTCACATAAGAGAAAAGGAAGAACCAAAGTAGTTCTAGGTAAAAAATATTATTACTAATCCCCATAATAGGTAATGTTGGAGGTTCATAAATGATAGGCACCAAGATTGACTTTGAAAACTATTTTAATAGAGATTTTCAACTGTCAAATTATCCATACTCATTAATGGTTCTCCCCAAGGTTCATTTGAAATAGAAGGGGTCTCAAATAGGGGAATGTGTTAACCATTATTTCATTTATTTTACTAGATGAAGTTTTTCATAGAAATATATCTAAACATGTGCCAAGAAGGGTTTTCTAAGGTATTAAACCAACATCTAGTCATCAATCCTCATTCTATAAAATAATAATGGATGAAACATTTAATTTTGGCTTACCTTCCCTCCTTTTAGCTTCAAAGAAGAATAAAATTAAGAATGATTATGATATGTTGCTTCATTATAATATCAATTATTAAAAGATTAAAGTGTTCTACTTTAATAAAAAGATAAATCTTCAAGAGAAAGTATCTACTATAGGAGGAATTTTTGAAGATCCCTTTTCTAGTTTGTCCCTTGTGGTCAAGTCGATTTATTCCACTTCTTCAAAAGGGTAATTTAAAAAAATAAAAAATGATAGCTATATAGAGAGTTAATTTATTAATTCATGATGGTAAATTCTTCCATCCCGAGTCTTACCTTAAAACCATCCCTACCTATTACATCAATTTTCAAAATTATTTCCTTTTAGTTGAAAACAATATTAGAAATCCGATATGAATTCTTATTGATTGAAACTTTAAAGAAAAAGTACACACTGACATTGGTTAACTAAAACATGTTTGTCAAACCAAAAGGAATAGAGGTTTAGGCTTCAAAAATATCCAAGACTTTTTAATAAATCTCTCTTAGCAAAAAATAGTGGTAAGCAACTAAAAGACGAAAAGGATTAGTATATAATTGTAGGATTCAAATTTCTATCTAGATAATATATTTCATGATTAATCACACAATTCCTAAAGATTCTAATTTATTAAATATTATGAAACATTAGAGATTCATTCTTAATGATACATAATGGAATCTTTTTTGAGGAGACTGGTGACATTCATATTGTTGTAGATTCTCCAACTCACACAAACTAGGCCAGTAAATGCCATAGAGAATTACGAGTCTTCTTGTATTGCAAAATTATTAGTTGTAGAAACTCAAAGTAAGTTGTAGGGATATAATATTGCAAAAAAAATCAAGAAATAAAGTTTCTAATAATTAATTTGTGCTACAAGGGCATAAAATAGGATATAATTTATTTTTTCAGAAGTTGCGGGCCAAAAAATTAATATGTTGTAAGAACAACCTCTAGCTACAAGAACACGTCCAAAAAGTACAAAACTAAGAAAAATTATGATGCAATATTTTTTAATCAAATATTAACCACACATTAAAATCCAAATACCCACACATATAGAAAATAACTCCTCTTTCAAGAAACACAACTCAGTAAAATGTAACATTCATAAGAACACAGACATAGTCCAATAGAGAAATCAGATTTAGGGAGTAATATTGTATTACTTTACTCAAAATACTTTCTTTTTAAAATCATTTAGATAACATACACATTGTATTGAAATTTCTTGTTAAACGTTGAGATCCCCTTGTTCTACTATCTACCTCTTTGACCTTAGCTTCACCCCTATTCTCTCTTTCCTCTTATAATGTTGGCATAAATGATGGAGGGACGGTAAGTGATTTCTAGTGCTGTCATGATACATTTTTTATTCCATCATGATCAGTTATTGGGTTGTCATTGATACCTAGTATGGTGCTAAGTATAAGTATGATGACCAATCAGAAAGTTATGATCAGATGAAGGTTCACTATGCAACTGCAAGAATAGTTAGTGACAAGCAATAGGTGATTTGATTGGTTTGTCAAATATATGTTGAATTATGTAGAGAGGTCATAATGAAAGGTTTTCAATAGTGTGTAGAAGCTATGGTTGCTACCGCAACTTATTTTAATGACTAGTAATAAGATACTGCAATTACAAAAGTGGTTACAAGATAAAGAGCTTATGTTCTTGAACTACCAAAGGTAGATCTTAAATCGGTAACCGATATGGACATGGTGGTGAATGAATTTGTTTTAGTCACGATGTGGTGATGTGTTCAAATGATCAGACATGATGATATAGAATTTTAGTATTTGTAGCTAGTGTATCATAAAGATTATAGAAGAAGAATATCTTTTCTCAAAACATGTTAGACTATTTTGCATGAATTCATAAGTAAGTCTAAGTATGGATCGATGCAGTCTAGGAAATCTTTTTTTACATCAAGATGTGTTCATTGGAGCATTACGCTTTAGTGGGAAGTTTTAAGTTTAAATTTTAAATGTTTTAGGGTTAGATTAATGTGGTAGACTTAAAATTTCAATAAATAATGGATGAAGTTGAAAGTTAAGTGTGTTGATCATGTGTTGGGTAAGTATGGTTGTAAAGTGCAAGTTGTGATTAAGCCATGAAAGTATTTAGTGTGTTCAAAAGGGATTGTATGCTTCAATAGATTTGATTAAGAAGAGGTAGTGTTGTTATGTAGATCATTCTATATGTTGTTCCCTAACAGTTACAACAGTCACAATCCCTTAACTGGGTGGATCCTAACAAGTCCCTATTGTAAATCCTTTAACAAGGTGGCACATTAGCTTGTGTCTAAATTCATCTGACAAGGCTACTCCTAATAGGGTAAATCTCCTAACAAGGATAGAGGTAAATCCCTTTACCAAGTGGTACCTAATAGTGTCTTTGTAAACTCCTAACAGGGTTAAGCTCCTCACAAGACATACTTTAGAAGATAAGATCATTATGTGGGTAGTAATTCTCATGTACATGTTTTTTCCCTAATTGGGTTTCCATGAGAAAAAAAAAGTGTGTCAACTTTGTTGATGCGCTTATGTGTTTGAATTTTTATTTGCTGCTATTTAGTTAATCTTGTGAATGTTATTGCAATATTTAAAAGTTACATAATCAGGTGATTAGTAATTCTCCCCCCTTTGAATAATCTGATCTTTGGACTAAGAATTGGTATCAAAGATCCAGTCCTCTATTGTGGTGAATCTTAAAATATTGATGTAAATATTTGAAGATGATGAGAAAGGAAGGTCCTAAATTCATAAGAGATAACTAAATATTTTGGTGTGCTCGAATGAAGCTCTATATTAAAGGCATGAGTGATTAGTATTGGGATCATGTGGTTACTAAGTATACCATCCCTTCTAGAACCTTGACTGTAAATCAACTAAAGATCAGACATGAACATACTACTACTATCATAGCTATTGCCAATACTTGTTGGAATTGATTTTTTTTTAGGTGTTGACATTCATGTTTTGTGAGTGATGACAAAATATATTTTTGTCAAGGTTTAATCAAGAGTCTCAGACAAACTAGTTATAACAGGAGAAGGAAGGTCTAACAAGGCAGTATAGATAGTGTATGATGGTCCAAGGTACACTATCTTAGATTTGTGAAGTAGGAGGAGTGTACAACTTATGTCTAAGGTTTCATATCATTATCATTTTGTTTTCATGAGTTATGGCTGTTGATTTGGTGGTGACTAGTTATAGTGCAGTGACAAAGGATTATGAAAGAGATGATCACTGAGTTTTAAGGATAACTTGGATGCAAGCATAGATTGTGGTATACATTCTTAAGGCTTGAAAGAAGATGCATGAGAGAATATTTTGTGAGATTATTGGGATGTTGGGCTTGTGGTGATGTCAAATGTGGTGTATGATCTTGCAAAGACCTATTTGGGGCTGACCAGAGGAGATAACATGTTTAGAAGGATTTTAGCATGGATTTTGGATCTTGGCACACATTTGATGATTTATATTTATTTTATACTTGTTTAAGATAATGTCTATATCTTACCAAGGGTCTATATCTTTATTTGTGCATTGGGGAAGTCCTAATAGGCTGACATAATTGGTTGTTGTAACTTGTATAAAGGAAAGTCTTTCTTTGAGTGTTGAATATGCTTTGAGAAGGTTGTGCACTTTTTGTTGTGAGGTTTTCTAGGTGTAGAGTAGAGATAGTTCATTGAGCATTTTTTAGGAACTATATAGGAAATGATAGTTGTTGTATGTCAATTCATTATTATTATTATTATTATTATTATTATTATTATTATTATTATTATTATTATTATTATTATTATTATTATTATTATTATTATTATTATTATATACTCTTATATATTTATTTGGATAGTGGATCAAGAAGGTGGGTTTAACCTTTAGAAAGTGGATTTTTCTAGTTTGTGGTTACTAATCAGGAAATTACTATACACTTTTCATTTATAGTGGGGCTCGGGGTGGACTCGTCAAACATTTTTGAGTTGACATGTCAAGAATTTCCCTAGGTTGACTCATCAAGATTTTACCTAGGTTGACACATCAAGTAATTCTAGGGTTAACTTGTTAACCGACACGATTCTTATTTTTGATTAAGTAAAATAGGTTTTACAAGGATCTTGAAACCCGCAATAGTGTTGTATAAAAAAGATAAGCATGAAAACCAAACAAAGTATAGTAGTATAGAGTACTAAGGAATAGGCCACTACATGGACGAACTTGAAAAAAGAAAGAAACAGTCAAAATAAGGCAAAAAAGAAGGGCACCAAAACAAGTTATGGTAGGCTCCTGAGCATGACAGCCACATTTCTTTTGAGGGCCTCCATTAGTTGAATAGTGTCTTTCATGTTCTAAACTTGGGATCCTTGGGGATCAATTTTCTCCCTGTTTCTCCTGAATCCTTCCCCGGTTCTTTTTCCTAGTCCTTCAGTGGGCTCCTTCTCATCCTTCCTAGTCCTTTGATCAGTCGTGGTTTCCATTTTTTCTTCCATTTTTTTAATTAACAGCTTCAAGTTCTTGTTGTACATTTTGAGGATATTAAAATTTTGCTCGGCAAAACCCTTAAGGGTTTTTTCAAGGCTTATCATTTTGGATTCCAGGTGCTAGACCCTGGTTTCTAGACTTGGATTTTTCTCTATGGTGTGTTCCTTGTTGCCCGAGCTATGAATTTTTTCTTTGAGGTCCTTAATTTTGTGGTAGAGCCATTTGAAAGATCTAAACTGATCCAGCATGTTGTTCTTGGTGTTGTTGAGGAAATCCATATCCATTTCCCTGGCTTTATCACTTAGTACAACCAGTGAAGGGTTGATCAACTCTTCCTTATGGACTTTTCCTTCATTATCCTCCAGAATCTGAGGGTAAACGGCCTCCCTGATTATTCCCATTTGCACTGTGTTAATGTTGAAATTTTACCAGACCTTTTTGCCTTTCCCAGTATCCTGACTGTTGTACTCCCGCTAGAGGCCTCTTCAGTTTCATCTATCCTTATGGGTGACTGGTTAGTACTCTACTCATCATTATGATCTTTAGTAATAGGGTCATGATTCTTAATATTGGTGTCAGTAGGGGACTGAGGAGCAGGGATTTTTTCCTTGCTTATAGTAAGATCAACTAACAGGTGGCCTGAGAGGTCCTGCATTTTGGGGATTTCCTCTTTGACTAGTTCCTGCATGTCTGCAGCTTCCATATTGGGATTACCCTCATCATCTTGTCATTGTACTCTTCCTTCGAGTAAACCTCCTTCTATCCTATTTTTTGGAGGGTTTTTTGATTTTGACGACTTTCAAGGGTCGCTTCTTAGAGGGAGATCCCTTGTTCTATTTCTTATTTTTGACATCCTCACTATCATCTAAAAGGTTGCCCACAGAATTGTCCAAAGGAACATAATCTGACCCAGAGTCCTCGCTATTAGCTTTTCTATCTCGTATTACCTTGCCCAGGATTTGGGCTTTAAATAATTCATGGATCAACAGAAGCAATCCTTCATGCAGGGATGGATTAGCAATTTTCTTATCTCTAAAACCATTGATATTCTTGTTTATAAAAGAGACGAGATAAAAAGGAATGGAAATCTTAAAACCATGCCTAAAATGATTCAGCAAAATGAAATGATAGGTGCGGATTCTATCAAACCTGGTCTCCTAAGTGACATAAAAGATGAGGGGCTTCAGAACATACTACCAAATCATCTTCAAACTCCCAGGAAGGTACTAGGTGCCCAACTTAACTATTGCTTTCATCTCCTTGTCGTCCCTTGCAAAATTTGTGACAGTAATGTCAGATAGTTTTTGGTCTCTGTAGAATTTTTTTTCGGTGATGAGAATGCCAGTGACCATTGATATAACCTCCTCAGTGATAGTAAACAACTTTCCCTCTATCTCCACCATCCCTTCATTCTAGGTTTTGATGAAGATTTTAGTGATTTCCTTCCTGCAACCATGGAGTCTTTCAATAAAAGTAGTGATATCCTCTTTCTATAAGGCATTCCAGACTTTTGTTCTCTTCTTCCATTTCTCACTATCACACTCTAGCTCCCTTCTTAACCTTTCCCCAACCATGGCTTTCATGAAGGCTTTGGTTTTCCTTTGGTTTAGCCAAAAATTTATGCTTGCCTTCTTACTAACTGCTTCTGAGGGCTTTCTAAAAGTTGGTTTTTGAAATGATTACAAGATTTGGGGAATGGGGCCCTAAATGCGTGTGGAGGTGACATGTTATTAAAACTCATGAAAATCCTCCCCAGCTCCACATGAGTGAAATAAATCCTCCAAAAAGCCTTTTGTAGTAATAATTATCTTTAATTATTGCATCGGTAATTTGAAGATCATCTCCATCCAGAGAATCCAACTCTATTTGATGGAAAGGATCAGCATGGGTCTAGATGATGTAAGATTCTTTATTGGTAGCCAGAAAGGAAATCCAGTCAGCAACCCAGTTGGAAACAAAGGTAAGCATGTGATGAGTAAGGTTAGCCTCAGAAAGATTGGTTTGTGTAACAACAAAAGTGATGACTAAGCTGAGACCATAGCCTTATTTGTGATCCTGGCCTTGGGAGAACCAATCATTGCTACCCCATTGAGTTTCATACATGGCTATCGCTTCATTTTTTATTGCTATAGAGATGATTTGTGTGTTGAGAGGTTTTCATATAATAATGTTCTTGTGTGAGCTAATGAGCTCACTGGGGACCTTTGGAGTTACTAACATTTCTTATTGGGGGTACAGGTAGCCTGGATGGTTTTCTAGGATCCATCCATGATATTCCTGCTAGCTTCCTCTTGACTTATCAGAGTAGCTTTATTTCTACCTGGGGATTTTATTTTAGCCCCAACGTCTACTCTATTTCTACTCCTAGTAGCTACAGGAGAAATTGGAGAGGGGTCTCTACTTTTGGTTCTCTTTTTACTTTGAACCTTTGTCTAACCCTCTTTTTCATCTTTGTATTTGGCGAAGAGCTCCTCCATCTTGGTGAGTTGTCTTAGAGAGATAGTTCCCAAAAGAAAGTCCATTTTTTGAACTTTGTTTGAATCCCATGTCTCTGGGTAGAGGCAAGAATCTAGGGGGACATCAGGTATGACCCTAACTAGGCTTGAAAAACATTCTTCCAATGGGGATTCAAGGGAGTCCGAGATGAAGGAGACAAAGATATAACCTAGGCACGAGTCACCTCCTTCTCTCTGACCATTGTCTATGGATTCAATCATGAAGTATTGTTGAATGTTGACTTCCAAGTCTATGCCTTTTGACTGTGGAGACACCTATCTAAGAGCAGTTCTTTCTTGGCTTGATTTGGTGTTATCCTTTTGTTCCCCTTCATTAGAATTTTGCTTATCTTTTGGTGAGTCAAGAATCACCTAAGTGTCCTTTTTTTTCCATACTCTATGAGTCTTGACATCTGAGTCAGATTGTAGGATGGTTGTCTCCCTTGGGAGGCTATCCTTTTCAGAGGGTTTACCTAGCTTGATCTTTTTAACAACTATAGCTTTCCTTTCTTTTTCCAAATTCATGTGCACTAGACACTGTTTGGCTTTATGTCCTGCTTTCTTATAGTGGAAGCAAGCAAAAGGGACACTTTCATAGTCCAAATTTTGAAAATGTTTGCCCAGTTTGGATTGGAGCATGACAATTTCTGGCATGTCTTGGCCTTCTTCCACCCCTAAGCAGATCCTGGCATAGGTAAGGTGGCTTTTAGCAGCATTCACAAGATCTAATGAGAGCAGAGTACCAAAGGATCTGGCTATACCTTCAAAGACATCTTCAACCTATGTGTGTGAATTTTGTACCTAGCTATAGACACAACACTTCAATAAAATATTAGAGGTTAGCAAAAACCAAAATCTGCAAGTAATTGAAACTATGCTAACCAAGCGATTTACTGCCTTCTAGTAGGTGCAACTATGATGTTCTTAGATTGAAATTGAGATCAATAACAATGCAACACCTAAACAAAGGATTTGAATGCAAAGAATTGAAAAACTATATGAATGCAAATTTAATCTATATTTTTGTATTTTATGTGCAATAAGAATAAAGAACTGTATGATTCTAAGCTAAATGAATGAAAATGAAATTGAATGCAGATTTAATCTAAGAAATGCTATGAATGCATATAAAAATCTATGATATGAAACTATGAATGCTCAAAACAATCAATGAAAATCTCACAATAGCCTTGATTCACAAAATATTGATTCTTCAGTCACAAATTTGCCAAAGTGAGGATGCAATTTCAAGGTTCTTGATTGCTAGACCTTTGTGAAGAGTCGAGCCTTGATTTTATAAAAATCTAGGGCTTTGAGGATGCAAGAGAAAAGCCATAAATCACTCTTGATAAACTCAAGTTGATTCTTGAGTTATCAAGAAATCAGAGATAATTAACTCACAAAAATCATGCAAAAGTAGTATTTAACTCAAAATAGAGTTTTAGTTCTCTTTTTCAACTCATCATTAGATGTTGAGTTTCAATTTTAAAATTGATTGTTAATTTCTAGTTGCCTGCTTTTCTAATTGTGCATGATTTAATTATAAATTAATTAAAAATAAAGTGATTTATTTGATTTTTGAAATAAAACAATTGATTTATGGGTTAAACAATTATTAAATCAAACTTTATTCTAATTAAATCATTAAACTTGACAACTTTGATTTTAAATCAATTAAATAAATATCCAATTGATTGTTTGTAGGAATTTTGATTTATTGTCAAAATAAAATAATATTAATTAGGAATAAATGCAATTAAATCTAATTAAATAATTAAGTGGCAGAATTAAATTAATTAATTAAATATTCATCATATTCAATTAATCAAATTTAGGATAAATAATAACATTTATCGCCAAATAATATTTAATTAAAGATAATTAGATAAATTAGGAATATTTAGGAAATATTTCCTGATGTAGTATTAAGATAAAATCAATTAGGATTTCGATGTGAAGATGTGCCTTAGGTTAGGAATTTTGTATCAATTTCATTTGATGTATCGATATAGGAGGTTAATGAACCCATAGCCCATTTTTGGGGTATTACATTTTGCCCCTCTTTGAATCACTGTGTAAAGTGTAGTGGTTCAAAGAATAATCTATGTATGATAAAGATGTTTGAGTTTGAAACTGATTTGAAAGATTTGAAAGATTACCGGTTGAAAGATTTAAAGATTCAAGATTTAAGATTTAGGTCCTAAATGACCAGAGATAATGTCAAGTATATAAACAATGAACTGGTGATTATGAAAAAGTGCCAAAATGCCTGATTTTGAACCTTATGATTGCGATGAAGTGAGTGACTAATTCTAGACCTGAATGTCCTCAAAGATGAGTCATATTGGTATCACATCCTGAACCCATCAGTTACGAAGAAACAAGGAAATGACGCTAATGAACTGATAGTTACAAAAAGCTGATACAGTTTACAAGATAGATTTAGGATACCAGATTGCAATAGATTTGCCCCAAGCGATGAGGACTTTAGATGAATCAGCAACTAGACGTGGTTGTTGTCTTGATTACTGAGAGAAAGATTTGATTTTCAGATAGATTGACATACTTTAAATGATGTGTAATACCATGCCCCCTACAGGATTAAAATTGAATTCTGACAAAAAATAGTTAGCATTAAATGGTTTAGAAGCATGTTAATTGATTTGAGAAGTGGTTGTACATGTCTGGGAATGTGTTCTGCATCATTTAGAGGTCCCAGAGACCAAGTTTGACTAGGTTTGACCATGAGTTGACCATAGTTGACCAAGTTGAAATTTTGATAGTTTGATGTAAGATAATCAATTGAATTTTGGATTTCTATGATGATTGAAGGTTGATTATGCAAGTAGTGAATAATATAAATGATCTCAGATTTTGATTTTGATCTCGAAAAAGGATTCTACTTGCTATTTCATTGGATGGACCTTCATGTAAGATTCAGCTCTTCACGTCAAGTTAAGCTTTAGGTTTTGAAGAATTGTTTAAGGGTTCAAGCGATTTGTGAGATCATGCAAAGTGCAAAATGAAATGCAGAATGAAATGCAAACCTAGGACCTAGGACCTAGTCACTGATCATGTGTCGATTTGTTGTCATCATTGAACTTTTTAGGTAATCAGATAAATCAATACAACATCCACTAGTTAGGAAACTATGAACATATGAATATTGATTTGTATGTGCAGGAATCAATACAACACCCACTGGTTAGGCAACCATGGACATATGAATATTGATTTTATTTTTGAAATGTCAGATTAGATATAAGCACCAAGGCACAAACTCCAGGATGACCTGAATATCATGTCCATTTTAATATTGCAATTTGTATAAGCATAAAAACATAGATGTCATGATGATTTGGATATGCCTTGTGGTACAAACATATCAAATAGTCAAGAGATCATTCTAAATCTAGTGTGAATTACTCGTAGTGACCCTTTATCGTTCAAATCCTTAAGCAAGATCATGTTTCACAATAGGAGTAATAAATCACTCAAAAAGATAATAGTTAGATCAAAATTCCTTGAATTTTCTAGGTATCAATGGTCAAGGTACTCATGACCATCCAATTTGAGATAGAGGCTCTTACAGATGGACACCATTTCAATACAGAATTTCCAAAGTTGTTAGATTTTCACATACAAGCAAAAGACAAAGAAAAGATTATGCCCCCAGTCATCACTGTCTAAATCTTGTAAAGGACATCATCGAAGAGCTCAAAGGACACAATATGAAAAAATCTCAATGTGAATCAGTAAGCATACAAGGAGATAAAAGCATGTAAAAAGCATAGATTGTTTTCAATTTGTGTTTGAGTGCGTTGTTGTAGATGTAAAATCCTTTTTGGAGAGGACACTAACTGATTGACTCAGATGAAGCTTCAACAGACTCTGACTGGATATGACTTGTCTAAGATGTACTATAGGCCATAGGATATGACATTGATTGCCCCCAAGTGTTAAGAATTGATATGATACAGACGCTTGAGCCAATTGGTGTATAGACTGACTTATTGAAAATAGGAATGCAGAAACAAACCGGGAGATATGTACAAACTAAAGCAAGACTAAAAGTTGGGAAAGACCAAGATTGCACTGATAGATGGAGCATTTTGAACAAGTGGTGCCCATTTGTTGGGTTATCACCATCTTGGTAGAGATTCTATTTTTGCTACCAAGGCGCCTGTTTCTAGGTGTTCACCAAGGCACTTTTCCTTTTTCTCATTTTTTTGTATTTTTCATTTTTCCAAATTTTTTTTTTTGATATTTTTGAATCTTTTGATTTTTTTTTTGTGATACATCAAGGCGCCTATTGCTAGGTTTTCACCAAGATGTTCATTTTTTCAGGACTTTTTCAGATTTTTAAGATTTTTTCAGGACATTTTACCATACATTGAATGCCTTAGGCATATAATTTCTTCAGATGGAGAATGTTGATTGGTTCTCAGAGCTATTCTCCTTTAGTCATTGAGAGTTGATAGCCACCAGAGCCAAAAATAGTAGTGATAACAAAGGGACCCAGCCAGTTGGGTTCAAACTTCCCCTTGCATTCTCGATGTGATTGATTTTTAGGATTCTCTCTCAAGACTATATCACCAACCTGAAATTCTCTATGTTTGACTTTCTTGTTGTAACCTCTAGACATTCTTTTCTGATATACTCTGAGATGATCATATGCTACTTGTTTGCACTCATCTAGTAGTTCAAGTTCCTGCAACCTAGACACTCTATAGTCATCATTAGTTACTAGACCATGCATTTTGATTCTTAGTGATGGGATTTCAACCTCAATAGGCAGTACCGCTTAAGACCCATAATCTAAAATGAAAGGTGTAGCCCCAGTGGGCATTCTGATACTTGTTCTATAGGCCCAGAGAGCTAGATTGATCACGAGTTTCTAGTCTCTTCCTATTTTATTAACTATACGGTGCAAGATTTTCAATAGATTCTTATTAGAGCCTCTTTTTGTCCATTCCCTTGAGGATAGTAGATAGATGACCAATGTTGTGTGATCTTGAATTTGGCACATAAATCATCTAGGTCTTTGTTTTTGAATTGTCCACCATTATCTATGACTATAGAATGTGGAATACCATACCGACATATGATGTAGTTCAAGATGAACATAGATATTTGTTTTCTAGTTTCTTATGTCAAAGGGACTGCTTCTACCCATTTTGTGAAATAATCTATAGTTGTGATTATATGGGTATGCCCATTAGATGAATGAGGATGTATGGCTCCTATAAGATCAAATGCCCATTGGTGAAAAGGACATTGTGTAGTAAAGGGAATTAGATCTCTCCCTGGAGCATGAATTAAATTACCATGCACTTGGCACTTTTGACAATTCTTAGCAAACTTGATTGCATCTTTCTCCATTTCAGGCCAATAGTACCCAGACCTAATAAGTTTTTGGGCTAGTGTTAAACTGTTTGAGTGTGACCCAAAAATACCATCGTGGACTTCATCTAATGCATGTTGAGACTCTTCCCATTCTAAACATCTAAGTAGCATACCATCTAGACCTCGTTTGTACAGATCGTGACCAATGATAACATATCAATAGGCATTGCGGATAAGGTATCTCTTTTCATGGCGGTTAAAGGTATCGAGAATGATTTGGTCTTTGAGATAGGAGAATAGGTTTTTATATCTCAATGAATCATGACCTACAATAGTGCAAATCATGTGGGTTTTAGGGGAATCATATGCAGGATAAGATAGTGCTTCCACCAGGAACTCATAGCATAGCTCATGTTTAGGCTACTGCAATAAAGTAGATAGCATTGCCATTGCATCAACAACCTTATTCTCTGTTCTAGGAATTTTACCAAATGTGATAGATATGAAATATTTCTTTAGATCATCTACCATTCTTTTGTATGGAATGAGCTTTTCATCTTTCGTTTGGTACACATCATTGACTTGATCAATAACAAGTTGTGAGTCTCCATGAATGTGTAATTTTGTTACTCTCCACTCAATTGCAATTTTCATGCCATTAAGAAGGGCTTCATATTCAGTAGTATTGTTTGTGCAAGGAAACTTGATTCTAAATGCTTTTGGGATTGAGTATCCTTGAGGAGTTATGAACAATATGCCTGCTCTAGATACATTCTATGTATAGGAGCCATCAAAGAATAATTTCCATTCTCTAGAAGAAAGATTCATGATAGAGGAATCTGGGAATTCCATTTGCATTGGTGTATCATCAAATAAAGGTGCATCTGCTAATTGATCACCAATAACCTGTCCTTTTATAGATTTTCTTTCAACATATTCAATGTCAAATTCACTTAAGAGCATGACCCATTTAGCTAATCTACTCGTGAGGGTAGCTTTTCTTAGTAGGTACTTTAGTGGATCAATCTTAGCTACTAAATCTATACTATGAGCCAACATATAATGTCTCAATTTCTGTGATGCAAAGATCACAACTAGACAAGATTTCTCAATCATTGAATAACTCTTTTCATATGCCACCAATGTTCTACTGATATAGTATATAGCTCTTTCCTTCTTGTTCTCATCATGTTGTGCAAGCAATGCCCCCAGTGATGTATCTGTAGCAGAGACATATAAGATCAAAGGCTTCCCATGAATGGGAGGCATCATGATAGGAGGATTTGATATATATTTCTTGATATGATTAAATTTCTTTTCACATTCCTCGCTCCATGCAAAGGTCACACCTTTATGTAATGTCTTTGTAACAGGTTGTGATATGTCTGCTAGCTAAGATATGAAGTGTCTGATATATTGAAATCTCCCTTGCAATGTCCTCATTTGACTGATGTTCTTGGGAGGTTGCATCTCCATGATAGCCTTTACTTTAGCTGGATCAACTTCAATGCCCTTCTTTGAAACTATGTATCCTAAGAGCTTTCCAGAAGTGACACCAAAAGCACACTTCTTAGGATTTAGTCTGAGACTAAATTTTTCCATTCTATCTAGTATCTTTCTCAAGTCATTTACATGTTCAGCTCTAATCATAGATTTTGCTAAAGTATCATCAACATAATCCTCCATGGTTTGATGCATCATGTCATGTAAAATAGATGTCATAGCTCTCTGATATGTAGCACCAGTATTTTTAAGCCCAAATGGCATGACATTCCAACAAAAGGTACCCCATGCACATGTAAAAGCAGTTTTGTCTTGATCTTCTAGAGCAATTTTGATTTGATTATATCCAGAAAAACCATCCATTAAAGAATACATCTCAAAACCCGTAGTCATGTCCACTATCATATCAATGTTAGGTAGTGTAAAATCATCCTTAGGGCATGCTTTATTCACATCTCTAAAATCTATGCATACTCTTATTGATTTGTCTGGTTTTGAAATAGGTACAATATTAGAGATCCATTCAGCATAGTCAATAACATGGATGAATCCGGTTTTTAGTAGCTTAGCTAATTCAACTTTTACCAAGACTGCAACATGTGGATGCATCTTTCTCAATTTTTGCTTAATAGGTTTGACGTTTGGAGCTATAGATAAATGGTGCATTATAAGATCAGGATCCAATCCTGGCATATCTGGATATTTCTAGCAAAATTGATCTTCTTTCCTATTAGGAATGTTGTAAATTTTTGCTTCTCTTCTTCTAATAAAGATTGTGCTACATGGATCAACTGTGGTTTCTTTATTGTTCCCAATTTTATACATTGAGTGGGCTCAATTAGAATTGGAGGTCTGTCCTATAAATGACTCAGAAGGACATCAAATATCTCACCCTTAGGTGCCTTAGAGAGGT
Source organism: Chamaecyparis obtusa (assembly GCA_027943335.1). Classification (NCBI taxonomy): domain Eukaryota; kingdom Viridiplantae; phylum Streptophyta; class Pinopsida; order Cupressales; family Cupressaceae; genus Chamaecyparis; species Chamaecyparis obtusa. Next base: position 169,085 of record BSBK01005723.1, read on the forward strand.
TTTCACCTTTGGATACATCTTTTATTTTTACTTTTGTAGGTTCTGAGACTGCCACAAAGTGGTTTTCACCCTTAGTTTTCTTTTTCTTTTTGTTCTTATTCTTATTTTTCTAACTAAGATAGTTGATGTCTGACTCCATCATGCTAACACTTGGTTTACTAATGGAAGTCCTCATAGGCTCAACCGCATTGAGGTAGCAAGCAAGGGCATAGTCATTGGGAAAGGTATATATACCTTAGCTCATATTTGTAGAGGTTTGGTCAAGAAGTTTAGGATTTTCGATAGTCAAAGTGGTGAAAGATTGAGAGATAGTGTTTACAGATATGGATCTATCATCATTGGTCCTAACTTGATGCTCTAGTTCAAAGGTGATATTACAACTTAAGATGTTCAATTTGTGAATAGGCTCAATGTCATTATGGAAGTCCACTTTAGCCATCAATGGATCAGACTCGATAAGTTCATCATTTTGCTCTAGACTTACGTTGGGTTTAGGTGCATATTGGTTAATAATATCAACATGTTTCTCAGTAATAAGCTCATCTTCCTCTAGAATGGCTCCCCATTCATAGTCATTAGATTCTTCACCTATGCCTCTAGGAAATCTAAGAACATGAGTAAACTCAGGATGAATACCCCAAGAAGGGTTACCCACAGATTTTGATTTGAATTCATACTCATGGGAATCTTTCTAAAAATAACTACCACCTTCCTCTCTATCTATTTGATTGTCTTCAAGATTAATTGGTTCTTGTGTTGCAACTATCTCTTGCTCTATAGTAGGTTCTTGTGTTTCTACTACATTAATTCTTTTTATTAGATCATCTTCAGCTTCAAGGAGGTCTTTTATTTCTTTAGGCAAATGCTCATAAGTCCAATGAGATCTTCAGTGGTGTCTAAATCATCACTATCAGGTTATTTTGTTGTTTCTCCCTTTAGTTGATTTGTTGTGGATGGCTCAATCTATTCTAAGACATGTGGGGAGTTCTTGCTAAGATAGAAAGGCTTCTTCTTATATCCTAGACCTATTTTATTCTTGTTTGTTCAGCCATGATGGTCAAGAGGTGATAGAAGACCTTTACCATGTAGTCCTAGAGGTCCTTTTCTAGTATATCCCATTTTTGTGATAGTTTGTCTCCTCAACCATATGACTTAGAAGGGATATTCGGTATTTTAGCATCACATTTTTTAACAACTTGAGATTTAGGTTTATCTTTTTATAGCCATGTGAGCACAGCTTCATCTTCTTCAAACTCTTGTTTAGATACTTGTTTGGCAACAAAATTTCCTTTATATGCTTCTAGAGGTTCTTTAGACTCCTTATTAGACCATTTTAGATTTTGTCCATAAGACTTAGGAGAGATAGGGAGAGATGTCAAAGATGAGACTGGCTCTATAATATATTCTCCCATACCATTTTCTTTGATTTTAACCTCTTTAGCAATGCCTTCCATCTTGGATTTTGAAGCAATGTCTAGCTTCTTAGTGGAAGATTTCCTATTATTAGGAACATGTTTATCAACAATCTCTTTCAATGTATTGCAAGTTGTATATAGATCAACTGGAATTGTCACTTCTACTCCTTCATAAGGAAATTTCAAACATTGATGATATGTAGAAGGAATAGCTTTCATTTCATGTATCCAGGGTCTCCCTAGAAGGATGTTGTAAGCCAAAGGTAGATCAAGAACTTGACATATAGCATCTCTAATGATAGGACCTACTTTGATAGGTAAAACAATTTTTCCTTTAGAAGATCTTTCTTGCTCATCATATGCTTTGATAGTTATCTTCTTTCTAGGATCAATGGCCATTTCTGAAAATCCCATTTGTGTAATCAAGCTGAAAGAACAAATGTTTAGACCAACAGCCCCATCCATCAACACATGTTTGACATGATGGTTTTGGGTCAAGACTTCAATATGCAAGGGCTGGTTATGCAGATGAATCAAGGAGTTATCATCTTCCTCTGAAAAGGAGATATACCGCGGAGACGTAAGATGACCAACCATAGTCTAGAATCTATCTAAATCAAGGTTGTCAGGAACATTGGATCCAAGCAGAGATTTGTCTAGAATGGTTCTATGAGTTGGAGATATTCGAAGCAACTCAAACATGGAGATTTTTGCATTTGTGTGCTGGAGTTGTTGAACAATACTGTATGAAGTAGGCCTCGTGTCTTTAGGATTTGAAGATTTAGATGTAGCCTTTTGTTTAGAAGTAGATGAAAGATTGAAAGGCACCTTAGGGACATTGGATGAATCTGGTATTTGTCCTTGTAGGTGTGCCTGAGCTTGTGATCGAGTAACTACATTAGCTGATTAATTTTCTCTATCTTTTCTTACAATTGTGATGACATTGCAATGCTCAAATAGGCATGGTTCAACCATATGATGACAACATTGTTTCTAGAGTAGGCATAATTGACTTTAGCACCCATATTAGGGTGAGAAGAAGAATCTTCTTTACCATGTTTAGGAAATGGTTTTGTGAATGCTGTATGATCATTATTGCTCTTATGATTGTCAATCATGATGTCTCTATTATCAATTTTGTCTTGTATGATGTGCTTCAAGAGAATGCATTTATTAGTCTTATGACCCTTATTGTGATGGAAATCACAGAAGTCATTCTCCCTCCACCATTTTGGTTTAGGTTCAGGATCAAAGACTTTCATCTCTGGAAAGTAGATGATTTTGTTTGCCAATAGAGTTTTCATGTCAGATTCCAAGGACTCTACAAGAGGAGTGAATTTTTTATTAGGATCTATAGCCCAAGGTCTATAATCAGATGACTTTTTGTTAGATTCAGATGTTTTAGCTTCAGTAACATTGATGGCTTGGGTGCCAATAGTGAGATTGAAAGTGGGTGCCTTAGATGGGGCATGAATATTATCAACAACATCATCAGTGACAATGCCTTTATTCTTGTTCCAGTTTTTTCCTTTGGCTTTAGAGCTAGATCTAGATTCATACTTGTCCTTTTGAAGTGACATGTCTCCTTTTTTCACAAGTACTTTCTCAATTTTGATTGCATTTTCTACCATCTTATCAAAGGATGTATGATTTTGCATTTACAAGTGGTAGTTGAGTTCTGGAACAAGATTGTTGATGAATATTTCCAGCTTCTCTATTTCTGGAATGGGTCTAGCATATAGAGAAAATTTCTTCCTCCATCTCTTGAGAAATGTGAGGAATGGTTCACCTGGATATTGTTTCAGATTGTAGATGTCGATCATGGTGACCGGATGTTGAATATTGTAGGAGTATTGCTGATAGAATAGTTTGATTAACTCCTCAAAATTTTTGATAGTTGGAGGCATTTTAGAGAAGCAATGAATGGCTACTTGTCTTAGAGATTGAGGGAAAAGACACATCAAGTAGGTTGGTTCATGCATAAACTCCATGGATTGAGTATAGAATTCTCTAACATGATCTTGAGGATCAAATTTTCCATCATACTTATCATACTTAGGCATTTCCACTTTTTTAGGGAATGGTGGCAAGCACAAGTCTTTATCAAATGGAAAAGGGCATAGAGCTTCCATGGAGAACTCCTTAGGTTCCTTTTCTTTTTCAGGTTTACTAAGTTTGACTTGCATGGCATGCATCTATTTCATCATAGTCATGATAGGGGTTTCTTCCTCATGTGTAATGATATCTTCAACATTAAAGTTGGGAGGAAGTTTAGCTCCTTGATGAGCTAACTCTAGAAAGTATGCTTCTCTATCTTCCTTCAAGAAATGCTTCATCATTCTTTTGAAGTTATTATCATTTTGATATTGGGCAATTTTAGAAGGTGTAGGTTCTTGATCCATACCATGTTAAGATTGATGTCCTTGGGACCCATGATGTGTCCCTCTGTGAGACATGTTAGGTGTTTTAGGGCTCCCTAGATTAGATCGAGGTGGAGTTTGTTGATTACCTCTGTGAGTTGATGGAGGGGGTATGTAACCAATTTTCAATCAAAAATTGCCAAGACTGTCATCTTTGTAAAGACCAAAATTGTAGAGTTTCTCAAGAGTTGGACCTATGTTACTAGACAAAGTTGCAATGTTAAGTGCTTCTCCAGATTTCTTATGTGAGGAAGCTCTAGTTTCCACCATTAACCTTGGGTGAAGCAAAAGAATAAGATGAAGACAACTGAATAATGAATTGATTCAAGAAGATCAAATGACGCAACCTTGTCAAGATTGAAGTGATTAAAGATTAGATCATATGTAAATGAAGGATACTATGCCACAGTAGTGTGGGTATACACCCAACAAATGGCGGGCACGAGCTCACAACACTTAGCCATTTAGTAAAAGGATTGAATTTGAAGATAATTTTGACAAGGTTTTGACACAAGATGAAAAAGACTCAAATCGATAAATCAAAAGGATAAATTAGACTCAAGAGACCACTTTAGTAAAACACAACACTTCAGTAAAACATTAGAGGTTAGCAAAAACTAAAATCTGCAAGTAATTGAAACTATGCTACCCAGGCGATTTATTGCCTTCTAGTAGGTGCAAGTATGATGTTTTTAGATTGAAATCGAGATCAGTGACAATGCAACACCTAAATGAAAGATTTGAATGTAAAGAATTGAAAAACTATATGAATGGAGATTTAATCTATATTTTTGTATTTTCTGTGCAATAAGAATGAAAAATAGTATGATTCTAAGCTAAATGAATGAAAATGAAATTGAATACAGATTTAATCTAAGAAATGCTATGAGTGCATATAAAAATATATGATATGAAATTATGAACGCTCAAAACAATAAATGAAAATCTCACAATAGCCTTGATTCACAAAATATTGATTCTTCAATCACAAATTCGCGAGAGTGAGGATGCAATTTTGAGGTTCTAGATTGCCAGACCTTTGTGAAGAGCTGAGCCTTGATTTTATAAAAATCTAGGGCTTTGAGGATGCAAGAGAAAAGCCATAAATTAGTCTTGATAAACTCAGATTGATTCTTGAGTTATCAAGAAATCAGAGATAATTAACTCACAAAAATCATGCAAAAGTAGTGTTTAACTCAAAATAGAGTTTTAGTTCTCTTTTTCAACTCATCATCAGATGTTGAGTTTCAATTTTAAAATTGATTGTTAATTTCTAGTTTCCTTCTTTTCTGATTATGCATGATTTAATTATAAATTAATTAAAAATAAAGTGATTTATTTTCAACTTAACTGATTTTTGAAATAAAACAATTGATTTATGGGTTAATCAATTATTAAATCAAACTTTATTCCAATTAAATCATTAAACTTGACAACTTTGATTTTAAATCAATTAAATAAATATCCAATTGATTGTTTGTATGAATTTTGATTTATTGTCAAAATAAAATAATATTAATTAGGAATAAATGCAATTAAATCTAATTAAATAATTAAGTGGGAGAATTAAATTAATTAATTAAATATTCATCATATTTGTACACACAAAAGTAGTGCACTTCTAAAAACCCTTACATGCAAGAAAACTCAAGAATGAGCCCTCACAAATCGATCCATAGCTCTTTATGCATGGAGTTGCAAGATTGTAAAATTGCTCTCAGCTAGAGCTATGAAGCTAATGACCTTGCTATCAACCACACAATGAGAGATTCAAATGAAGACAAGGGCAAGAGTGCCAATATCTCCAAGAATCAAATGAAATGCAAATGCAAGTAAGCTAAGAATGAAGATGCAAGCTAAGCTAAATGATGACAATGCAATGCTTGAAAGGAAATCTAATCTATGAAAGGAAAGTACAAGCTAGACTATGACAGGAAAGTACAAGTCTTACAATCCCTCCTAATTAAGCTATGTGAGATTAATCTATTGCATAAAGGAAATCTAAGAATGCCATGATTATGCAACTATGAAAGAAAACTAAATGAGATGCAATAACAATGTCTTCAAAGCTTGGATGCAAGGATGTCTTCAAAGAGCTCCAAATGATCTAGAAAACTTGTAGCATAACATTAGTATTAAAAAATGCATATGAAAATGAGGAAGAGAGCTCTCTTTTTATAAGAAATGAAAAGGAATGGACCATGGAGATTAAGAGGCAAAAGACTTAATCAACAGTGGAGCATCAAAGAGGAGCAATCCATGTGCACAAGTATCCTCCAATGAGAAAATAGGAGTTAACTTTTGTGTCCATATGAGACAAAAAGTACTTTTTTCCTTTTTATAAAATAAGAATAATGCTTTATTTGTGCAACTTAGGATAAGAGGAAAAGTGGGGGCTTTTATTTATTAAAAGGGGAGGAAGTATTCCTTTTAAACAAATAAAGATTTTAGGATAAAATGGTTAGACCAAGGCAAATAATAAAAAATGATGAAATAGGATTTGATCAAAGAAATTGATATAATTGAAAAATGCTAATTTTTGAAAATCTTGATTCAGGGATTTGATAAATTGCAAGAATGGAGCCCAAAGTGTAGGTGGCCATTTTAGGGTGCATACATTTTCCCCTCTTTGATGTGAGATCGATTTGGGATCACATGTGGTCAAAGAATGAAGTTCCAATGTGAGATCGATTTGGGATCACAAAACAACTCAAACATGTGTTTATTTTGGGAACACATCAGGACAAAAATAAGCAAATACTGAAAGACAAGACCAACACCATCACTGTTAGGTGCAAATCAAGCCTTAGAAAAAACTATCACCATCACTGATAGGCAATAATCAAGTCTAAAAAATAGGAGATAAAATCAAAAGATGAAATCACCACCGTCACTACTAGGTGATAATCAAGTCTCAAAATAAAAATCTCAAGCTGAGTTGAATGATAAAGCTGAATCAAAGATTAAAGCTGATAGGTACTGCCCCCTTAGAATCAAAATTGAAATCAAGGAGAGGAGAACAAAAAATTGATAAACTTGATCAAGTCACTAGAAATCATAATCGAAGAATAGGGTAAAAGGATAACCATCAAGTAGTGAAAACATGCCCTAGTTTGACCAAGTCAAACTCAGAAAAAATGAGGCAGGTGATAATGAATGATAAAATAGGAGTGTGAAAGAGATGGGGGTGAAGAAATGAAGATGCCCCAACAAAGATCGAAGGATCAGGCCTCAAGTGATCAGCCAACTGCGTAGATGAGAGTGAATTTTTGAAATGCGATTTTGACTATCAAGATTAACTCAAATTTCAATTTTGATCCTAAAATGAATAGAGAATGATGTGATACGAAAGACAAGGAGTGAAAGACATGATCGAGAAAAGGAAAGGTGAGCGCAGTTGACCAACAGGTCCACGTAAGATGAAAAGTAGAGCTCTCTCCATATGCAAGATGCAAAACTAAACTAATATGAACCTAAAAATGCAAGCTACTATGAAAAGTGGTTGACTTGCAAGGTCACAACACTTATAGACATCTAATTATCATCATCAAGAATTATTGGTAGCATCGTAAGATCATACAATACTCACTAGTATGACTATGGGTATATGAATATGATCTATATCAGATGAAATGTGGGAATCCCACCTAGGCACCAAAGACATGCAAGTCAAGATGACTAGTGCAGTGAGATTACCTAGGTTTACTATAGAGATTATGCTTGCATCAAGACATAAGAAAGTCAAGATGGCTATAAGCATGCACTCGTGAAATAGTCAAGGATGATACTTTGTCAATCCCTAGTGTCAAGTAGGACCAGCATAAATGCTCATGACAGTTAGGATCAAGGAAATATACCCACAAGCAGATAAAGAAATAAAACATGTTCTCATACCCTCAATCTTCTAGCTATGCATCATCGAAAACTTCTCAGGGAGAGACCACTTGTCAAAGAAATCATCAAAGACAACACACAAAGAAAAATAAAGTCAACATATCTCAATTGAGTTGATTGTTTAAGTGTGTGTGTGTTGTTCATAGAGTCGAACTTCAAGCATCAAATTTTCTAATGGGCGATATCGCATCATACTTAGACTGGTGGGTAAGACATCTGAAAAGTGTTGAGAAACACTCGACGCTAGGGTAGTGTTGAAAAACACTATTTGGGGTGGTATTGAAAAACACCTCTGTGTGAAATGCCCCAAGAGACAAATGCACCTAAAGGACCTATGCAAATAGGTATGCCCCCTAGACAAAGACAAAGACCAATTCAAAACCAAGTCAAATAAGGTCAAGGCATGATGGAGAATGGCTAAGTGTCGAGGATGCATGCTAAAAGACAAGGGTGCAAAGGCCTCAAGTAGCGCTTGTTTCCAGGTTTTCACCACTTGGAGATTTTATTTTTTTTTCTTGATTTTTTTGATTTTTTTGAATTTTTGCTACCAAGACACTTGTTTCCAGGTTTTCACCAAGGTACTTTTTCTATTTTTTTGAATTTTTTGCATTTTTTTTGTTTTTTTGTATTTTTTCAGGACTTTATATGCTTTTTAAAATTTTTTCAGCATCATATATGAATTTTTTTGGTATTTTTTTAGGATCAATAAATACATACAAAGGATGCCCCCAGACAGAATAGGCATCATGGATAGAACTTCTTGAGGTGCAAACCATTAATAGGATTAGGGAGCTATTCCCCCTATTCATCAGATAGCAAGTAAGCGCCTATCCCAAAAGCAGTAGTAATAATGTATGGTCCAAGCCAATTAGGTTCAAATTTGCCTTTTTGTTCTCGATGTTGTTGGTTCTTAGGATTCTCATGTAGGACAAGATCTCCTACTTGAAATTCTCTAGGGAGAACCTTCTTGTTGAATGCTTTGGACATACGCTTTTGGTAGACTCTCATGTGATCAAAAGATGTTCTTCATTTCTCATCAAGAAGTTCCAATTCTTGCAATCTCATGGCATGATAATCTTCATCTGTAATCAAACCTTTGAGAGAGACTCTAAGTGAAGGAATCTCAACTTCTAAAGGTAATACTGCTTTAGTACCATAAGTGAGGGAAAAAGGAGTAGCCCCTGTGGGAGTACGTATACTCATTTTGTAAGCCCATAAGGCTGGATTGATCTGTAAATGCTAGTCTCGACCATTCTTGTGAACTATTCTATGGAGAATCTTAAGAATAGTTTTATTAGAGGCCTCTGCTTGTCCATTTCCTCGTGGGAAGTAAATGGAGGACCAATGCTGTTTTATCTTGAATTTCTTGCAGAGGTGTGTAAGGTCCTTATTTTTGAACTGACCTCCATTGTCAGTGATTATCTCAGAAGGTATCCCAAACCGACAAATGATGTGATTCAATATGAACAAAGAAATTGTTTTTCTTGAAGCAACAGAGAGTGGAATGGCTTCTACCCATTTGGTATAGTCAGTAGCAGTAATTATGAACTTATGTCCACCTGATGAGTTGGGATGAATCTACCCAACAAGGTCAAAGGCCCAATGCTGAAATGGCAAATGAGAAATAGAAGGAATAAGCTCCCTACCTGGAGCATGAATTAGGTTTCCATGTTTCTGACATTTTTCACAAGATTTGGCAAAAGCTATAGCATCCATCTGCATCATGGGCCAATAGTACCCCACCCTAAGCAACCTTTGAGCCATGGCTAGACCATTGAAATTTCCTCCACAAATGCTCTCATGGATGTCAACTAACGCTCGGTCAGACTCATCCTTTTCCAAGCACCTAAGAAGTGTCCCATCTAAACCCTCCTATACAGATCACCAGAGATAAGGGTATGGTGAGAGGCATTATAGATAAGGTTTCTTGATTCAGATCGGTTAAATGATTCAGGAATGATGCCATCACAAAGGTATGAATAGATAGGACCATATCAGGAAGACTCATGAGTGACCAAGGTACAAATGACATGGCTTTCAGAGGAGTCAAAGATGGGATGACCAGGAATTCAAATCTTGATTCATGTTGTTCCAACTGAAGGAGTGAAGCTAATGTATCCATAGCATTTGCAACCTTGTTTTCTACTCTAGGGATCTATTGAAATGTTACAAATGTGAAATAGTGTCACAATGAATCAACCATCTTTTTGTAAGGGATCAGCTTATCATCCTTAGTTTGGTACTCTTCATTTACTTGGTTGATAATCAATTGTGAATCCCCAAAGACATGCAGCTCTGTAATTCCCCATTCTATGGCCATTTTCAATCCATTGGTTAAGGCCTCATATTCAGCAATGTTGCTTGTACATGGGAATAATAATTTATAGGATTTGGGAATAGTACACCCATGAGGGGAAACAAACAACACTCCAGCTTTTGATCCATTTTGCATATTTGAACCATCAAAGAACATCTTCCATGTTCTTATAGTCATGTACATTACATGCTCATCTGGAAACTCAACTTTCATTGGTGCTTTGTCTCGAATTGGAAAATTAGCCAATTGGTCTACAATGGCCTGTCCTTTTATAGCTTTATGCTCAACATACTCTATGTCAAATTTTGAAAGAATCATCATCCATTTAGCGAGTCTACCTGTGAGAGTAGCCTTACCAAGCAAGTATTTTAAAGGATCAATTTTGGCTATGAGGTGTATTGTATGTGCAAGCATGTAGTGACACAACTTTTGGGAAGCAAACACCACCGCAAGGCAAGACTTCTCAATACTAGTATAATTGACCTCATAGGAAACAAGTGTTCGATTGATGTAGTAGATGGCTCTTTCCTTCCCCGTATCATTAAGTTGAGCTAAAAATGCCCCCAAGGAAGATTATGTCACTGAGATGTACAAAATCAATGGTTTTCCTAGGATAGGAGGCATCAGAATTGGAGGATTAGCCAAGTATTGTTTTATTTGATCTAGGCTCTTTTGGAAATCCTCATTCCAAGCACATGTGGCTCCCTTATGCAATGTCTTGTTGAATGGTTGTGCTCTATCTGCAACCTGTGAAATAAACCTCTGTATGGATTGGAGTCATCCTTGAAGACTTCTCATCTGACTAATGTTCTTAGGAGGCAACATACCTAATATGGCTTGAACCTTCTCGGGATCCACCTCTATTCCTTTGGCTGAAATTATGAATCCTAGAAGTTTACCCTAGGTAACTCCAAATGCACACTTTTTTGGATTCAATCTTAATTGGAACTGCTCCATTCGATCTAGAATTACTTCCAAATCTTGTAGGTGTGTACCCCTTTTCTTAGACTTGGCCAAGGTATCATCCACATAATCTTCCATATTTTTATGCATCATATCATGAAATATTGTGGTCATAGCTCTTTGGTATGTGGCTCCTGCATTTTTTAATCCAAATGGCATGACATTCCAATAATAGGTTCCCCATGCACATGTGAAGGCTATCTTTTCTTGATCCTAAGGAGCTATTTTTATTTGGTTATAACTGGAAAAACCATCCATTAAAGAATATATCTCATAGACTGCAGTCATATCCACTATCATGTCTATGTTAGGGAGTCAAAAGTCATCCTTTGGGCAAGCTTTGTTAATATCTCTGAAGTCTGTGCATACACGAATGGACCCATCATGTTTTGAAACTGGAACAATATTTGAGATCCACTTAGCATAGTTGATAGCTCTAATAAATCCTGCTCCTAAGAGCTTTTCTAATTTAGCCTTAACAAGGAGAGCTATATGAGGGTGCATTTTTCTCAACTTCTATTTTACTAGTTTAATTCCTGGAGCTATAGATAAGTGATGCATAATAAGATTAGTGTCAAGTCCCGACATGTTTGAATATTTCCAAGTAAAATTGATTTTCTTCTTTTGTAAGAACTTTGTGTATGCCTCTTTTTCTTGCATTGACAGAGACTGGGCTAGATGAATCACCTGTGGAGCCTCTTTTGTATTCAAATTTACTAGTTACATAGGCTCAATAAGAATTGAGGACCTATCTTGGAAATAACTTGACAAGTTATTAAGTACCCCATCCTTAGGTGCCTCAAAGAGGTTTTTACCTTCGGATACATCCTTTCTTTTTACTTTTTTGGGTTCTGACATCGGCACATAGTGGTTTTCACCATCAGAACCATTTCTCTTCTTTTTTTTTCTTTTTTTTTGTGACTGAGGTACTTAATATCCAGCTCCATCATACTTGTTGTAGGTTCATTGGTGGAAGAGACTATGGGTTCAAGAGCATTCAAGTAGCAGGCTATCTTGTAGTCATTGTGAAAAGTGAGGAGCTGAGGCTCTTGGAAAAGTTGTGACCAATCAATCAAATGATGATTTACAAGGGGTAGGTCAATGACTGGTTCAACATTATTGATATGAAAGACATTATCTCCGGTGATCACATAGTTAGGATCTATCAAGTTTCCCTCTAAGATACTTGAATTAGGACTTTCCCTACCAAATGAAGCATCGTCCACTAAGGCAATTCGAGGAGTCCAGTTCTCTAGTCCTACACTAGGTTTGTTGGTCATGTTAGGTTGAGTACTATAGGTATGAAAAACATCCATGTCTAAATCAACTGTTCCATTTGAAAATGAGTCCCATTTGAAATCATGTGAGTCTATCTCTGAATCAGTATTTGGGCCTTGTGATGTAGAAGCCTCAAGGTTGGGAAGGATCTCCCCTTCTCTAGCACTAGCGTTGTTACTATCTGTCACAGCTAGGATAGAAACGCTTTCCATTGTCAATCTAGCATTCATATAGTCACTATCTGTCACAACTAGGATAGGAGGACTGTCAATTGTCAAATATTTTGAATCTCCCCATAGGAGAGCTGTTGAGGGTACCAAATCATCAGACATGTCTTGTTGGTTTTTGAGATTAGGTTTATAATCTGAGTCACTGTCACTATCCATTGTAGCTAGGATAGGAACACTTTTATTCTTTCCATTATCAAACCCCAGGCCAACCATTGACTTGGTCCTATGACCAAAAAGAGCATGGTTGAGTGGTTGAACCTTGGCATCTAGCTTGTGACTGAGAGGGCCATGACCTGGGTAGCCCATGTTGGTAACCAATGTGTATCCTCTCCCATAAGTCTTAGGAGATGGGGAAAATTTTTTATTATGTAGGTACTTTTCTTCTCTGTATATCCAATCTCTAATAGCCACCTCTTCTTTCTCATCCTGAATAGGTACTGAAGATTCTACAAAAGTATCAAATAGAGTCATGGCCAAAGATGAGGGATGCATCTCTTGTGATAGTTTACCATAGGACCTAGGTGAAATTGGTAACTTTGTAAAGGAGTCAATTTGATATCCTCACATACCAAGGTCTATGGACTTGAATTTATCCTTACATTGCTCAAGAGCTGCCCCAAAATTGTCTTCTTCTCTATTTAAGGGAGCATGGGCCCTTGCTGAAATGGAATTAACAGATAAGGTACTATCACCTGGTATGTAGACTTCTACGCCATTGTATGGAAACTTGACACATTGGTGATAGGTAGACCGTACTACTTGCATGTCATGAATCTATGGTCTACCTAGTAGGATGTTGTATGCTAGAGGACCAGGATCAATGATTTGAAACAAAATGTCCTTTTCAACAAGACCAATTATGACTGGAAGAACTACTAACCCCTTAGAACTTCTCTTAGCCTCAGCATAGGCTTTGATAGTGATTTTCTTCTTGGTGTCAATGGCATGCTCCAAGTAACCTAGGTTTTTCAAAAGACTTAGAGAATAAATATTGAGCCCAGCACCCCCATCTATCAACACACACCTAACATGGGTTTTATGGATCATGACCTCAATGTGAAGGGCAAGATTGTGTGGATGGCTCAAGGCTTTATCGTCTTCTTTAGAAAATGTAAGGTAATGTGGGCTAGCCAGGTAGTTGACCATGTTCTGGAATTGGTTCACATCTATATTATTAGGGACATTTGCTACATACAAAGCATCCTCAAGGACACGCTTGGGTCTAGGAGATAATTCTAAGAGCTCAAAGATGGAAATCTACACTGGCGTTCACTGTAATTGATCAACAAGGTTGTAACTTATATCAAGACCAACTGTAGACTTGGGAGGAACACTTTTGGACACTGGTTTCTTAGATTTGCTAGAGTTAGGACCTCTAATGATAATAGGACCTTGGGACTGACCCCTAGTAATAGCATTGAGAGACTGAGATGACCTTCAAGATTGAGGACCTCTAAGCACAACAATGGGTCCTTCATCAAATATTGGAGGTGAGCTTACATCATAGTCATGGGGATCATTCCCTCTCATCATGTTAACATCATTGTTCACAACCTCAAGCATATTAATGACATTTTCCACAGCTGTATAGGTATAATTGATTGTGGCCTTACCACTCTTGTTTTGAGAGGTCTCCCCCTTCTCATACTTAGGCAAAGGCTCCTTAAAAGATTTGTGGTCTGCATTTGTGGTCAATCCATCAACTTGTAATTTCTCACTCTCAATAAGGTCTTGAACAAGATGTTTGAGTTTAAAACAACCTTGAATGTCATGTCCAATCCCATTGTGGTATACACAGTAAGCTTTCTCATTCCACCAATAAGGTTTAGGATCTAGTATGCAAAATTTTGAAGGATCATGAGGTTGTACCAAATTATGAGCAATCAAGGTCTTAAAAATATTTGCATAAGAGTCCCCAAGTTTAGTAAATTGTCTCTTTTCTATTTTAGGTCTCCCTTGATACTTGTGTTTATTCTCTTGTTGTTTCGAAGATGTTTGAGCTTCATGGCTTGGACTGCATTAGAGAGATGAAGAACTCCTTCATTCTTAGGTTGTGATGAGTCAATAACTTCATCATTGACCACTTGCTTATTCTTATTCCAATAAGAGTTCCTTTTGTCCTTATTACCATTATTATTATTGTTTTGGCCATTGTTGTTATTAGTTGTTTTGGCAAAAATGCCTTGTTTTTTTAGGACATCTTCTATGCGACACACAGTCTCTACCATGGTATCAAAAGAGCTGAAAACCATTTTCCTCACTTCATACCTTAGCTCTGGTATTAAATTGCTCACAATTATGTCTATTATTTATTCCTCAGGAATCATTCTAGGATACTTCGAGCACAACTGTCTCCATCTTTGCAAGAAGGTGACAAAAGGTTCTCCTTGATTTTGTTTGAGTTTGCACAAATCAAGCATTGTGACTGACCTTGATAGATTGTAAGAAAAATGTTGGACAAATCTTTGGACAAGCTCTTTAAATGTCTTCACTAGAGGAGTAAGGTTGGTGAACCACTCCATAGCTTGACCTTTTAGACTCCTTGGGAATAATCTCATTAAATAGGAGTCTTCATGATGAAAAGAAAAGCTCATTATATAAAATTGTCTAACATGGTCATGAGGGTCACCAATGCCATCATATTTGTCATAAGTTGGGAACTCAACCTTCCTAGGAAATTCAATCATAACCACACTTTTGTCAATGAGATTGGGGCATATGGATTCTAAGTTGAAGGAACTCTTAGGAGCCATCATTTTTTCCATTGTCTTTTGCATCTACTTAATCACCTCATTAGTTGAAGGGTTTTGCTTCTTAATCTTTTGGTCCACATCAAAGTTGTATGGGACTTTTGCACCCTTATTGATTAGACTTTCTAAGAACTGATCCTTATTTTGCTCCACATACTTCTCCACATATTGTTGGAAGGATGGTTCTTGTTGCATTGTCATGAAATCAATAGTGTCAATGTTGGCATTACTTCCTCTATGTTGAGAGCCATGATGAGCTCATTGGAAGGGTTGTCTTGAATGTCTAGGAGGTGATTGTCTCCTATGATGGTTATACCGAGAAGTCCTTCCTCTATGACTAGGTGATCTTGATGGAGTCCTTGACCTTCTTCTTGGACTTGGTGAGGGAGTAGATGGTGGAGAGTTGGTTCCACTGTTGGTACCCCTATTGTTGAATTGATCATGGAGTTGTTGTGCTAGGAGCCTATCTCATTCTTCTTATGTGGCTCTTCTCCTTATGTCTCACAAAGCTCATTCCTCATCCTCCAATTGTGTGAACCTTTCTTCCTTAGCAGCTTGTTCATCCAAGAAGGCTTGTTTCTCCCTCTCAATGCATGTCAACCTGTCACTTGTGTATCGTGAGGTGTCTCTAAGTGGAGAAGGTTGTCTTGAATGTCTAGATACATTAGCTGCATTGATATGAGCATCACCAGATTCATTGTTTTGGTCTTCATGTTGTGACCGTGTATCTGAGTGAGCTTGCCTATGATGTTTCTCAGCTCATTGATGAGCATCTAGATACCTTGTGTTGATAGAAGGTGATCTAGGTGGACTATCAGAAGAAGACCCAGTAGACATTGTGTTACTCCTATGTCATTGGAACATGTCATTAAGAGTTTGATTCATTGCTTCTCTTTGTTGTCTAGTGAAAGTATAACTCATATCCATATTTGATGAAAAAGGTGCTAAAGAGGAACTCAATTCATTGGGATTACTCTTTGGGGCAAAAAAAACCTTAGACTCACTCTTAGGGGATTGATCGAAAATGGGTTCCTTTCCCTTTCACTGTTGACGAGTCTTAACTAAGGGTAACTAATTAAAGACAATCGGGGGTCATTTTCCTTGATTCACTTGGTACCTTGTTGTAACTGACATGAAAGAAAAGGATTCTTGAAGATAAGATGATCTCTCAAAGTGTCAATCACCAAACTAGGATAATTAAAATTCTCTAATGTCCAAAGAGAGATGGTAAGATAGAAATTGCAAATGGTGTTACCAACACTGTCAAAGAGGTGCTAAAATCAAAGGATCAATATCCTTCACGTTTGAACTAGGGGGATGGACTTAGCCAAATTGTATAAGTGAAATTGAATTTGAGTGGAAATGATTTGGACAAAAAGAGTACTAGAATTCTCCAAGAATGTTACTAACAAGTCTAGAGATATACTTTCTCAACAGGAATAATCTTCTAACTTGTCAATTCTTCCCAAGGTGACTTTGTAAATCGAATGACACTAGCCCTAGAGGGCTAAAATAGAAATTCAGGGTAAAGATAGGCTTCCAATGGTAGGATAAGTTACCTTCCTAAAGACCCAGCCAACTAAAAGCAATTGTGAAATGATTGAAACTAGGTACACAATAGAAAATTCTCAGGTGACACTTTCCAAGCTAACCAGGTAATACTTCTCACTAAGGTGATATTTCACCTTTCACCAAGTGATAGATCTCACAATAACCAGGCGATATACTCCAGGAAGGTCAGGCGATAGTCCAGCAGGGGCAAACTATCGCATGATATTTCTCTCCAAAAGGTGCAATACTGTTGCAAAATTGTTCAACTCTTGACCAAAATTGTGTAAAATTTGCATTTTCAGGTCTGTTTGATCAAAATTTTTAGTTTGAGTGTTGATTTTTTGATTCCAATCACAATGACAATAGTAAATTGATAGGTTTGAAAATAGTATGGGATCAAACGTGTCTTCAAGCACTTGAAACAAGGGCAAAAGAAACCTTGCCAAGACAAACACTTGTGATATCAAAATAGAAAAATGCCCTATGAATCTATCATTTGTTTGAATGTTCAAGAACGTTGGCACTGGTATTACACAATCAAAGACACTTCAAGCAATATCTATCCTAGAAAGTCAAGGCTCAGTACTTAACAACTTGGCCCACACTTGATGCTCCCTTGCCTCACACAAAGTGTTTGTCCACAGTAGATATTGGCTTTGTCATGGAAGTGCCAAAGACACAACCAAAGGAACACATATGGTGAGTAATCTTAGGGTGATCTGGGTTATTCCACTTGGATCAATCCTTGCACCAAGAAGATAAGCATCAAAATAGGGTGGCCTCTAACTATGGTTCTTAATAAGGGATTTCGTTCGTAGTACCCCTCTTGCTCCTCAAAAAGGACTGGGACCTCGCAGCCTCAAGAGTACCTTAAGCATTCTTTCTTAATACTTTCCTAATGGTCACAATCCCACAAGTACTCACATTAAGCGAAGACAAGTGCTATGTCTACCAAGGTTTTGTGTCCTTGATAGCCTTGAGTTTATAGTGGGCTAGAATAATTGGCAATAAGCTTGTCCCCACTTGGGTCATTCCTCTTGATTGCTCAAGAGCAAGCCTGCTAAAGGATTCTAACAATCTAAATAAAAATGGATCAACTTATGAGGTTCAAGGATTTTGTTTCACCACAAGGGTGAAGAACGTACTCCCCTTATCTCAAAACTTTCTCCCAAACACACCAAGCAAAGGTTCAATTACCCTCTTGCTTTCAAAATCCAAAGATGGGTCAAGATTTTATGGTTCACCACAAGGGTGAAGAGCATACTTCTCCCACCACCCAATAATTCCTACAACAAGATATTAAGTGCCTATGAAATGAAACAACTAGTATATGCCACACTCAATAAAGAAAGAAATTGAAAAAGCACTTGATTTGGGTTTTTATGCTTTGGGCAACCCTGCAAAAACCATTAGTAGCCCTTGTGCATTTGAAGCTTTAACATGCATTCTTTTAGAAAAATATTTTAAGCAAATGCACTTACAACCACAACTTATTAGGCCAAAAAGGTTAGAACAATCCAAGATCCAAGTAGCTCCAAGCAATCCACTATCAAAAGTATTTAAAGCACTAGAAGTGGAATACTTAACTCACCAAGTAAGTGTGAAGTGAGTCCAAAAAGTGGAACATTTAACTCTTCACACAAACTCAAAGCAAGTCAAAACCTTAGAAAACTAATGAGATCAAGTAAGCCTAAAAGGGAGAACTTTGTGGAACACTTAACGCTCTTTTCAAGTAGACCCCTTCCCTATGTATGAATGTTGACCTTGCATCCAAAGGGCGAAAATGAGGGGTGATTAAAAATAAGTGAGTCCAACACCTAATTTAGCTAACAAGCTCAATCAAAAGTACTCTTCAAGTGAGTGTGAAGTGAGTCCAAAAAAGTGGAACATTTAACTCCTCACACAAACACAAGGTAAGTCCACACTTTAGAAAACTAATAAGATTAAGAAAGCATAAAAAGGGGGAAACTTTTTGGAACACTTAACACACTTTTCAAGTAGACCCCTCCCCTATTTATGAATGTTGACCTTGCATCCAAATGGCAGTAATGAGGGGTGATTAGAAATAAGTGAGTCCAACACCCAATTTAGCTAACAAGCTCAATCAAAAGTAATCTAAAGTTGCTTATCAATACTACTCACAAATGAAAAAGGGTTGAATCAATGGAATATTTAACTTTCCAAGCAAACATAGAGTGAGTCCACAAAGTGGTACATTTAACTCCCTATGTAAACAAGGAATGAATCCATGCCCCCAATCACTCAATGAGATATTTGATATTGGAAACCAAGAAGCATTCACTTACACAAACTTGTAAAAACAAATCTACGTTCTTTCATTCACCATTTAAGAGCATAAAAGAGATGTGCCTATGAAAGTAAGTAAACATTCAAGCCAAACACATGAGAGGTTCTTTTTAGATCCAAAATCCAAATGAAGGTGCAAGAAACTAAGTACAACTATGCTAATTAATTTTGTCTAAGTGCAAGAAATAGAAACAACAATCTAACTAAATCAAGATTCGGCCAACATACCTCAAAAAGGCTCACTATCAGGTACAGAAATAGACTACAGACACTAGAATTATCATGTGACACTTCTCACTGTACTAGGGTGATAATATTAGTCTGAGCGATATTATGCTCTACTCCCAGGTGATACTTTGTTTGAGACCAGGCGACAGTTCCTGAAACAAGCGGGTGATACTTTCGATAGGTGAAGTATCGATCATGTATATAGAGAACTATCGCATGATATTCCTAGAATTATCGCATGATACACTGAGACAGAAAACCTAGAGGCCGTGAATAATGTCCAAAAATCACTAAAAATATGACGGAAATGCAAATTTAAAGGACAAAGTTAACCTAATCTGCCCCACGGTGGGTGCTAGAAATGTACACACAAAATTAGTAGAAAACTCAAGAATGAGCCCTCACAATTGATCCATAGCTCTTTATGCACGGAGTTGCAAGATTGTAAAATTGCTCTCAGCTAGAGCTATGAAGCTAATGACCTTGCTAGTCAACCACACAATGAGAGATTCAAATGAAGACAAGGGCAAGAGTACCAATATCCCCAAGAATAATATGAAATGTAAATGCAAGTAAGCTAAGAATGAAGATGCAAGCTAAGCTAAATTATGACAATGCAATGCTTGGAAAGAAATCTAATCTATGAAAGGAAAGTACAAGCTAGACTATGAAAGGTAAGTACAAGTCTTACAATCCCTCCTAATTAAGCTATGTGAGATTAATCTATTGCATAAAGAAAATCTATACTAAGAATGCCATGATTATGAAACTATGAAAGAAAAATAAATGAGATGCAATAAAAATGTCTTCAAAGCTTGGATGCAAGGATGTCTTCAAAGAGCTCCAAATGACCTAGAAAACTTGTAGCATAACATTAGTATTAAAAAATGCATATGAAAATGAGGAAGAGAGCTCTCCTTTTATAAGAAATGAAAAGGAATGGACCATGCAGATTAAGAGGCAAAAGACATAATCAACGATGGAGCATCAAAGAGGATCAATCCATGTGCACAAGTATCCTTCAATGAGAAAATAAGAGTTGACTTTTGTGTCGATATGAGACAAAAAGTAATTTTTCCCTTTTTATAAAATAAGAATAATGCTTTATTTGTGCAACTTAGGATAAGAGGAAAAGTGGGGGCTTTTTATTTATTAAAAGGTGAAGAAATATTCCTTTTAAACAAATAAAGACTTTAGGATAAAATGGTTAGCCCAAGGAAAATAATAAAAAATGATGAAATAGGATTTGATCAAAGAAATTGATATAATTGAAAAATGCTAATTTTTAAAAATCTTGATTCAGGGATTTGATAAATTGCAAGAATGGGGCCCAAAGTCTAGACGACCATTTTAGGGTGTATACAATATTAAATTAGTCAACTTTAGGATAAATAATAACATTTATCACCAAATAATATTTAATTAAAGATAATTAGATAAATTAGGAATATTTAGGAAATATTCCCTAATGCAGAATTAAGATAAAATCAATTAAGATTTCGTTGTGAAGATGTACCTTAGGTTAGGACTTTTGTATCAATTTCATTTGATGTGTCGATACAGGAGGTTAATGAACCTATAACCCATTTTTGTGGTATTACACAACCCATAATTCCAAAGGGAGTTCTGGGAGCCTTACCCACACTGGAGCTTGGAAGAAGAAAGAATCATTGAGATCTAGCTTTAGAGTCCATTTTTACAACACCAGAGTAGCCTTTCCTATAGACCAAGTGCCCGCAGAAAGGATTTTATCTAAGTCTTCTTTACAAGAAAAATCAAAGGAAAGAAAGCCCTTAGCCATAGCCGTGACAAGGACTTGCCCCCTTTAGCTCCCATTTCTTTTTAGCAAAGATTCTCACAATATCTATGTTAGGTCTAGACCCCACAAATTTTCCTACAAGAGTATGGTCCATTGAGGAAATGTTGTGATCCACCAACTCATCAAGAATTTCTATGATAAAATTACCTTTCTTTTTGTTAGAAAGATCCTTTATTGAAGGGAAAGAAGACTTTCCTGTAGGTTGAACTCCGAAAAGAGTTGACCAGTGATGATATATGGATTTACTGCCTTGATTCCCTCTCAGAGTCTTTAAGGCCAAGAAAGAAGAGGAAAGGTTCCCTTCTCCCACCCTGGCCTCCTTACCTAGATCTTTCTGCTTGAACCTTGGATCCCCCTCCCTATTCTCTGAGTTCCCCGCTCCCTGATTTGCAGAGATGCCATTACCAACAACACCCTCAGCTTGCAGCCCTAGATTCCTACCCAAGTTTGAATTTGAATTCAAATGACCTCCCACTCAACTATTGTCTCCCATTATCTCCTTCCCCTGACACAAGTCTTGTTATAATGGCTTAGGATTATAGTTTTCTCAATATATGAGAATTTTATAGCTTCTTGCACTTGAATTGAGTTGCAAGGAATTATAGATTCTAATAGGAAGAAATTACTGGATAATAAGATATTACTCTTTATTTTGTGGACGTAGTTCAAGATTGGGTGAACCATGTTAAATCTTTGTGTCTTCTTGATCTACTTAGGTGTGCTTTATTTGTTTGCATTATTGATTATATTTTCATGTAACTATTAAATTTTTATCTAATCATCCTAAGGCATGGTATCACAGAAGGTTTTTTTTTTAATTTATCCTTTGTATGAAGGTCTCACGATTGAGTAGGAGTAATGGAAGATGGGGGTAAGTTAAAGGTTGAGAAGTTTAACGGGAACAAATTTTAGTTATGAAAAATGGAAATCGAGGACTATCTCTATCAGAAGGATTTATGGTTGGCATTCAGAGGAAAATCCAAGAAATTGACAACAATGTCTGATGAGGATTGAGATATTAAAGATAGGAAGGCACTTAATAGTATTCATTTATGCCTTGCACAATCAATGGTATTGAATATTACACAAGAAAAGACAACTAAATAGTTGATGGAAAGCCTAACGAAGTTATATGAAAAGACTTCCACTTCAAATAAGATATTTCCTATGAAGCATTTATTTAATATGAAAATTGTAGAAGGTGGTTCAGTTCCTGATCATTTGAATGAGTTTAATACAGTTACCAATAAATTATCTTCTCTTAATATAAATTTTGATGAAGAAATTAGCATTTTTTTGATTGTGTTCTCTTTGCCTGAAAGTTTGAATGGCTTGGTAATGGTTGTTAGTAACTCTCTTTCTGGTTTAAATACCCTAAAACTTGATGATGTTGTTGGTGTTATTCTGATTGAGAAAATTCATAGGAAAAGCTCAAGTGGATCTACATCAGGTAGTGTTTTGAATGCAAAAATTAGATCTAGATCGAGGGAAAGAGGAAAATATTCTAGAAGGTATGGGAAATTATGAGAAAAATAAAAGGGCAAGAGGTCTCAATCTAGAGGACCAAATGATTGCTAATACTTTGGAAAACCAGGTCACAATAAGAAAAATTGCTAGTTTCAAAAGAATAAAGAAGGAGAGAAACCAAAAAGGTAATAAGGAGGCAAATGTGGTGAGTAACAAATCTAAAGAGGATTTTTTTCTTCTTTCCCTTGAAAATGTTGATGATTTATGGGTTCTAGATTTAGGGGCATCATTTCATGTTACACCCCATAGAATTTATTTTCTTGATTATGTCCAAGGGGATTTGGGGATAGTTTATTTAGGAGATAATGAACCCCAAAAAATTGTTGGAAATGAAAGAATTAAGATTAAGTTCCAGAATGGGAATTATTGGCTACGACAAGAGGTAAGGTATATTCCAAGGCTGAGTAGGAATTTAATTTCAATAGGGAAACTAAGTGATGAAGGTTTCACAGTTACTTTTAATGACAGAAATCGGAAGGTGTCAAAAGGGTCCTTAGTAGTAGCAAAAGGTGTGAAAGTAGGCCCACCTTATATCTTTGTACATGTCATACTTTTCATTCTACTTTAATTGTTACATGAAAAGGTCAATATTCAAGAATAGTTATTGCAGTTGAGCAAGTAGAATCTGAAATAGTCGGTGTGGTTTCTAAAACAACACTATGGCACAAAACACTTGGGCACATGAGTGAAAAAAATATAAAATTACTTCATTCAAAGAAAGTTTTATCGGATTTAAAATGTGTTAATATGGATTTCTGTGAAAGTTGTGTATGGAAAAAAAAAAGAGAGTTACTTTTCTAACGAGTGGGAAGGAAAAGAAAGATGAGAAATTAGAGCTTGTGCATATAGATGTATGGGGAGCAGCTCAGGTATCTTCCCTTGGTGGCTCTTTGTATTATGTTACATTATCTGATGATGTAACTAGGGAAGTATGGATTTATTTCCTTAGGTAGAAATATTCAATGTATTTGAAACTATTGAAAATGAAAAAAATTGGTTGAGAATGAAAATAATGAAAGACTAAAATATCTCATATCTAATAATGGTGGTGAATATTGTAGCAAATAATTTTAATATTATTATTTCTCTAATGGTATTTGTTGGAAAAAAATGGTTCCAAGGACTCTAAAAGAAAATAGAGTGGTTGAACACATGAATAGAACAATTATGGAGTGTGCAAGGAGTATGAGGTTGCATGATGGGCTTCCCTGAAACATGTTTGAAAAATTTTTAAATATTGTTTTTAATTTAATCAATATATGTCCCTCTACTCCTTTGGGTTGTGGTATTCAATAGGAAGCATGGACAAGTAAGAATTTGAGTTATTCTATTCTCATAACCTTTAGTTGTGAAGCATTTGCACATATAGATTCTGAAAATAGAACCAAGTTGGAAGCTAAGTCAAAGAAGTGTATATTTTTTGGATATGGATTTGATGAATTTGGCTATAGACTTTGGGATGTTGAAACTCATTAAATTGTAAGAAATGGGGATGTCATATTCAATGAGAAAGTGTTGTTCAAAGATTAGTTGTATCTCTACATGACAAGAAAGAAAATGATTATGTAGTGCTGGATGATAGTCCAAAAGATTATGTTTCAGTGGTTCCTCATGCTCTGTAATAACATCAATGACAAATGTACCACAAACTCTAGTAAATATTACATGGTAAACAAGGTTCAACAGACCTCCTGAAAGGTTCTCTCCCTCTTTATATTCTATTTTATTAATAGATGTTGGTGAGCTAGAAGGATATGATGAAGCTATGTAGGTTGATACAAATGTTCAATGGGAGCTTTCCATTGAAGAAGAAATGTACTCCTTTCTAACAAATCAAACTTGGGAATTATGTAAGTCACCTACAGATAAAAAATTATTACCAAATAAATGTGTTTATATGTTGAAAGAGGAGGATGGAGGTAAAAAAATATTTAGAGCTAGGTTAGTTGTAAATGGATTTGCATAGAAAGAGGGCATTTATTTTGATGAGATCTTATCTCTAGTTGTAAAAATCACTTCTATACGCACTTTTTAAAGTATTATGGCTACTGAAGATTTACATTTGGAACAACTTAAAATATCTTTTCTCCATGGTGATTTGTAAGAAGAAATATATATACAACCACAAGGTTTTGAGGTCAAAGGTAAGGAGAACTTAGGTTGCATATTGAAGAAAATTTTATATGGCTTGAAGAAAGAACCTCGACAATGGTATATTAAATTTCATAGCTTTATGGTTGACAATGGCTACAGTCAATGTAATTCATCCTATTGTGTTTCTTTTAAGAAGTTAGATGATGATAACTATATTAATTTATATTTATATACATTGATGATATGCTTGTAGTAGGGTCTACCTTAGATCACATTAAGGAGTTGAAACAACACTTAGCACATTCTTTTTCTATGAAGGATTTGGGGGAAGCAAAATAAATCCTAGGTATGAAAATTTGTAGAAATATGAAGAACAATAAATTGACTCTATCTCAGGCTAATTATATTGAAAAGGTGTTGCAAAGATTCTATATGGAGAATGCAAAAGATGCCAGCACACCTTCCACTATTTATTTGAAATTGACTAAGGAGATGTACCCAAAGACACAAGAGGAGGAAGACAAAATGTCCAAGGTACCATATGCCTCAGCTGTAGCTAGTTTGATGTATGCCATGGTATGCACTAGACTAGATATTGCACATTTTTTAGGAGTTGTCAGCAGGTATATAGGTCATCCTAGAGTTGAGCATTGGAGTGCAGTAAAATATATTCGTCGATATTTGAGATGAACATCCAATAAATGTTTATGTTTTATGGGATATAATACTAATTTAAATGGATATGTTGACTTAGATTTCGTAGGGGCTTTAGATACTAGGTGGAGTACCACATGCTATGTATTTACTATTGGTGGGATAACAATAAGTTAGATTTATCGACTATAAAAGGTGGTTGATTCATTCACTATAGAGGAAGCTAAGGAGACGATATGGATGTAATTCTTATTGGAAGAGTTGGGAAACTCATAGACTAACAATTATGTATTTACAAATATCCATAATGCCATCCAAATTGAAAATAATTATGCATTACATTCAAAGACCAAACATATATAGTTGAGGTGTCACTTGATTCGGTCAGTATTGGATAATGGACAGTTAAAGGTGGAAAAGATACATACAAATGAAAATTGAGAGGACATGTTTATAAAAGAAAGTTCCAAGGGAGACGTTGAACTCCTTTTCAACTTCATTTGTTCTTCAAGACTGAAAAATAGTAAAAAGAACAATAGAGTCCAGGTCACGTCAATCCATTGGGAGTTTTAGGGATAGTGATATTGCTATAGGAGCAATCTCCAAGTGGAAGGTTTCTTAGTGTGGAGCATGATCAGTCCCTCGGTGGGAGATTTTTGTTTTGTGGTTACTAACCAGGAAAGTATTGTACAGTTTTCATTGATCCTAGGGTTCAGGGTAATGACCTAATTTTATTTTATTTATTTATTTATTTTTTTGGGGAGGGTTAACTTGTCAAGGGATTTTGAGGTGACACATAAAATATTTCCCTATGTTGACTCGCTAAGATTTTCCCTAGGTTGAATCATCAAGTATTTCTAGGGTTAACTTGTTAACCAGCATAAGTGTTGTTATAATGGATTAAGGTTAGGGTTTTCTCAATATATGATAATTTCATAGATTCTTATAGTAGTATTGAGTTGCAAGGAATTTCAGATTGTAACAAGAAGAATTTTTTATACCAGAAGGTACTCCATCAAATGTGAATCCTTCCACTCCCTTCAAGGTTAGAAAATTGGTCAGCAAATGACACCAATATCAAGTATAATAATAGACTCATGCATTCATGCATTCACTCCTTCAAATGTACAAAAAATGCCATCAATAAGTGGAAATCAAGGTGAAGGACTATCAAGTCCACATTCCACAAGTTCTAGTGCAAGTGATATGTTGAATCCTACATTGGAAATCTTAAGAAGACAAAAAATCATAAATTCAAGAGATATTAATGATGAAGAGGATAGTGAAAGTAGTGCATATGAGACTTCACTTTGTGCTTTATATTATTATGTAGATGACCCGGTTCACTTTGAAGAAGAAATCAAAGAAGAAAAATGGGTAAATACAATGGATGAATAAATTGATAAAATTAAAAGGAATCAAACATGGGAGTTAGCAAGTGTTCCAAAAGACAAAAATTTAATAAGAGTGAAATGGGTTTACAAAACCAAGTTAGATGAAAATAGTGGTGTGAAAAAGTATAAAGAAAGACTAGTGGTAAAAGGATATTCACTACAACTTGGTGTTGATTACAATGAAACATTATCTAGATAGTAGCATGTTTAGACACTATGAGAACAATACTTGCAATAGCAGCTCAAAAAAAGTGGCCCATTTACCAAATGGATGTATTAAAATAAATATTTTTGATTAGCCATCTTTAATAAGAAGTATATGTGGAGCACCAACCTAGATATGAGATTATGGGTAAAGTTAAAAAAGTCTACAAACTAAAAAAGGAACTCTATGGACTCAAGAAAGCCCCAAGAGCTTGGTATAGTAGAATTGAAGTTTATATTTTTCAAAATGGCTTCAATAGGTGCAACAATGAGCCTACTTTGTACACAAAGGTGAATGAAAAATGGAAAATTCTAATTGTATGTTTATATGTTGTTGATTTGACATTTAGTGGTAGGTTATCAATTGATTTTTTCAAAGGAGCTATGAAAAAAAAATTTTAAATGACTAATTTTGGTCTTATGAATTACTTTCTAGGCATTGGAGTGAATCAAAATGAAAATGGTATATCCATCTCTCAAAAAAAGTATGCTAGTGATATTTTGAAAAGGTTTAATATGTTGAAATCAAAATAAATACCAACACCAATTTTCATAGGTTTGAAGCTAAGAAAAGATGAAAAGTGATCCAATGTAAATACAACTTTGTATAGGAAACTTGTTGGCACTCTCATATATTTAACAACCACAAGACCATATATAATATTTGTAGTTATTCTCATATCAAGATTCACAGAGTCTCCAAAAATTTATCTTTAGAAAATAGGAAAAATGATTCTTAGATATGTGAGTGGAACAAGGAACTACGATATTCAATATGAAAAGTAAAATGAGTTTAAGATCATACATTATATGGATAGTGATTGTGAAGGATGCATTCATGATACAAAGAACACTTCTGGTTATGTTTTTTTATTTTTCCACATGAGTAGTATCATGGTATTCAAAGAAACAACTGATTGTCACTCTTTTATTAGCTGAAGAAGAGTATGTAGCAGCCACAAATGTAATGCCTTAGAAAATATGGATGCGAAACATGTTTAAAGAATTAAGGTATGAACAAGAAGAAGCAATAAAGATCTACTGTGACAACAAGTCAGCCCTAGCACTATCAAATAATTTACTCTTTCATAAAAGGAGAAAACATGTTGATATGAGGTATCATTTCATTAGAGAACTAATTAAAAACAAAGAAATCTACACAAAGCATTACAGATTAGAACACTTTGCATAAATCTTCACCAAACCACTAGGAAATGCAAGCTTTGTGCATCAAAGATAAAACTTGGCAATTATATATTGTAGTTGTGATTAAGGGGGAGTGTTGGAATCTAATCACAACCAACTATATTAATGACTTTGTATACATTTGTCTCTCTTTCCCACTGGAAAAATATTTTATAAATATTTTTAAATCTACCTAGTCCTCTATTTTTCTCTTGCACTTTACTCAATCGTTGCCTACATTCAATGCATAAAGG
The DNA here is from genome assembly GCA_027943335.1 of Chamaecyparis obtusa. Taxonomy (NCBI): domain Eukaryota; kingdom Viridiplantae; phylum Streptophyta; class Pinopsida; order Cupressales; family Cupressaceae; genus Chamaecyparis; species Chamaecyparis obtusa. The sequence goes on from BSBK01005723.1 coordinate 197,569, forward strand.
ACAATATTAAATGAATTTGCAGCTATAGTTAATTTTTTGGTTTTTTATTATATTACTTTGCATATACGTAATTTATTTATAAAAAGAAAGAAAGACTCTAGAATCCTGTTTGTTAAAACATAAAGGTATAGTCAAAAGAGAGGTTAGTTTTATGATTGTATGTACAAGAAAGAGAGTAGATAAAAAAAAATATAGTTGTAGAAACAATATAAAATTAGTAAAAAATAGAGCACCTCTATTTTTATTTTGTCTCCATAAGTCAAATGGGAGAGAATAATATTTGTATATGTGTGCAGGTGTTTATATTTTGACATATATGAAATATAAAGTGTTTGCAATAAATTGTTGTATTTGTCTTTTCATTTTTGGCTCTATTTTTTTATTTTATTTCTCCTCTTCCTCTTGGAAGAACACACATACATAAATTTGGTAGGTATTGCCATGCTATTACCAATATATTACAATAAATTAATGACTCATTACCAATTTTGGAAGGTCAAGCCCAATGGTCACATGACCATTCATTTTCCCTCATCTCTTCATATTTGAAGAGCTTTCGATGAATGATAGTGTGAAGTCTATGCATTGTGTACAATGGATTGGATTAATAAAATAATGCTTGAGGGTGGATGTAGAAAATTGTTGAGCCACTATAAATATTTTTTTAATTGTGTTTTATCTTATTTATTTTTGTTTTATTTCATTTTTCAATTTTTTTTTAAAATTTACAATTGGTATCAAATCTACCATGAGCTTGAGGAGAGATGAAAGAAGATGAAGTTGATTCTGTAATCGAAAAATTTCTTGGAAATTTAGGCTCAGTAGAGAGTGATGTTGTGCTTGTGAAAACTAAAAGAATTTACCATGTGAATTGGTGGGATGGCTACGAAACAAGTCTAAATATGAAATAGAAGAAGATTTTAAAAATCTCAAATTTGAGATTAGTGCAATTATTAAGTACACAGGTGACATGAAACATAGGAAATCCATCATAGAGGAGTTGAAAAAGAGGGTGGAGGTAGACAAGACTATAAATGACATGGTGTTGATCAGTTATGAAATGGATTCTCTTACTTTTGGCTTTAGCCTCATCCAAATGCTTTTGCTTCCAAATTTCATAGGATGTTACAACTGGGTTACTCTTCAAATCTTGATTCTCGCAAAGGATCTTCTGGTGTCAAAGAGGAAAAACATGTTGTGGCTTGAATGATAAAATATAAGACTAGTACAAAAGATGATGTAGTTGTTATAGAGTGAGAATATGCTTGTTGCAACAACGATGATCTGGACCACACTGCAACTAGTGGAAGTCATGATGATTTGGACCATTTTGAAGAGAATCATGGAAGTCAAGTCTTTTCTCAATGATCAAATATTTATTAGGATCTTTATACAACAAACCATGATGGACAATGTCCATGCTATCATACATAGCCTACGATTAATACAACACTTCTTACACATGACAATAACCATGATGGTAAGGACAAATCTTCAACTACTTCTAGTCATGATAATTTTTTTCCATAGCTTGTGATAGCTCAATCAAATGATGAGGGAAGAAAAATTGATAGCTCACAAGCCCCTTTAATTGGTCCTATCTCAATGGATTATGTCGATTGTTCTTTGCAAGAGGTTAATAGTAAAAATTTTAACAACCTAAGATAAACTCAATCTTACCAGTAGTCTTCTCTGCTTGATGATAAATAGTAGTTTCCTCTGACCATGGTTTTTTCATTCCCTATAGTATCATCTTCACAATCTTTCATTGTGGAATATTTAAATAATTTTTTTGGTTCAGAATTGGACTGTTCATATTCACCCATGGAGGAAGTGGATTGATTGAGTTTTGTCTTGGATGAAGCCTTAGTGGATGACCCTGCTAATTATAAGATTTGGATTGGTTATACTCTAGTCATTTGTGTCCTCTCGAGATGTAACAAGACTGATATTAATGTTTTCTAGGAGGCAATATGCTTAACTTTGTGGCCTAGGATGAAAGACCCAATTTTTGTGCAATCTTCATCCTACCAAAGAAGATCAAATCCCACCACTAGATGCAAGAAGAACCTTGAGATCGATGAAGACCAAAAGCTACATGTCATTTTTGACAAGCTAATTTCACAAGAGGTCCTTGGTGATTCTCTAAGAGATATAGAACATGTCTTTAAGATCATGAGAGGGTGTGATAAACAGGGGCTTCCAATAAACCATGGGGTTCTTACTCTAGGGCATGCCCAACTCCTCATGCACTGAGGCACACCCTTCTTTTGTGGATTTTTGAATTTCACAAGAAGCCTCGTGCTATAAATTTTTCTAGTATTCGTTCACTTGTGGGACATAAATTCATTAGAAAGGATAATTGATCTTATAGGTTTGTGAACTACTTTGATCATAGATCAGTTTCAAATTTCCTATTAATCCTGAATGGAAGAAAAAAATTAGGTTAGCCTATTAAGGTTAACTAGGCTTATGCAAGTGGGAAAAGAGAAGACTCATTAGGTTACTAAATCATTTTTTTGGGGATCTCAATTTAGATGTTACATATGCTATATTTTCTTTCTTTCTTGTCGATATACCCAAGTTGTTTAGATGCTAGGGTTATGCAGGACCAGAAGTCTAGAAGATCTTAGAGATTTTGTTTTATCTCCTTCAAAAATCAACAAGATGTTGATAATGAAATTAATCATATGACCAGAAAAAAACTTGGTAGTTGGTAGAACACGCTTTATACTTTCACATTGGAGGAACTGTAGGATGTAGGGAAAGTATGAAGTAATATGAATAAAGACAAGATTTTATGCAATATTTGGAAGGTAAAGGATAGTCAGAAGTTCTCAACAATGGTTGATGATGAAAATGTTGTCCTAAATGAGAAAACTGATAAGAATGATGAAAACTATGTGAGCAATGGGTTGTGGTATGAAGGAAGAGATGTTTTTGATTCTGATTTATTATAGAGAAGAATCATTTAGAGTGTGTTGGAACAAATTCTAGCCACATTGAGATCTTCTCAAGGCCTAGTTATTCTGTGAGATTTGAAATAGGATGTAGAGGATACCGCACTACATGGTTGTGCTGGTTGGACTTCATGGGGGAGATTGTTGAGATGTGAAGCCCAACCATCACATGACCATTCATTTTCCCTTATCTCTTTATAGTTGAAGAGGTTTCTATAAATGACTATGTGTAGTCTATGCATTGTTATTATGGATTAGATAATAAACTAATTCCCTACATGAGAGTGGATGTAGGAAATTGCTAAACCACTGTAAATATTTTTTTTATTAAAAGAACAAAAGAGTATAAGCTATAATAGATTTGTATTCAATTATCTTTCCATTACGCTCATGAGGCTTATAAAGAGTTTCATTCATGTTAAAAACTACCTACGGGAATGTAACTTATCATAAACTAACTTTTATTTTATTATTCTATTTTATATTTATTAAACTAAACTAACCTAAAACTAATCTAATTAATGAAATAATCCAACATTCTCCTATTATTACATTAATTAAAATAGGAGTAGAAGTTTCAAGGGTTTTAAACCTAACCCTCCGGAAGATTTAATGAAGCACCTTCACCAATCCTCCTCATATTCTCAAGAAACACCTAACGTATCATAACAATGGATCGCTTGACTACGATCACTCGATAAACACTGACTTTCCATGTCATTGGATCTTTGACCACAAAACTTGAAACTATCTACATAACATGAGTGTTCCCGCCTCCCCTACACAATGAGACACATTTCCTCCAAAATTACACATCTCCTCAAAGTGTGTCTAGTGCCTCCTCTAGTGCTACACAAGGGACACCTTTCCTCCAAAATTATACATCTCCTTTGATGTGTATAACACCTCCTCAAATACCATGGAAACGTTCATGACTGATATACCTGCACATGAGAGACCTTTCCTCTGAAAGTCCATGTCTCCTCTAAGTGCATCTAATGCCTCCTCAAGTGCTTAAAAAATCACCATCCAAATCCTTCTCCTTTGATTCCTTAAAAGGTTAATCATGATGGAAAGGCCCCTCTTTTCTTCAACGATGAATCTACCAAGCCTCAAATTTTCAGGGAGACAAGAAAGTTGCTTCTGATGTGATGAATCATCCCTAAGTGATAAGCTAGGTTAGGATGATAGAAAACCTCTTGCCTCTGTTTCATGTAGCCTCCTGTGTAGTCTTTTATTTTCTAAAGAACAAATATTTCATCTATGTTTGTCTTGCATGGTGGGTTTGCATCATCAGATGATTCATTTGCATGTCCTGCAAATCCCAAAAAATGTGTTCCACCTTCAGTTGTAGTAAAATCTATATTTGTCTTCAACTTCCCATCAATGAGATGTTTGGCTTCTTGAATGCAATTCATCTCCACATGTCAATTTTTCTAACAATAATAACATTTAAATTCTCTTCTAGTAGAAATGTTAGATTTCTTTCTAGAAACCAAAGCACATTCCTCAGCATTTTGATGAACCTTATTAGCCCTACTTCCTTGATCAATTAAATAAGAAATTATCATTTCTAAGCTAGGGTTCATTTTGTTGAAAGTTAAAAGAAAATGATCAAAGCTAGAAAGCATATTGTTGAGTAAGATTGCCTAGGAAACACCATCATCAATTTTAGAGTTCACGCCTTGAAGTTGATTAAGAAGTGAATGGAAAGTACTTAAATGCGAAACAATATTGTCAGCTTCATTCATCTTCAACCCAAACAATTTTTATCTTTATGGACTTTTTTGCACAGGAAGCCTATGAACCTAACAAGGTGTTAAGCCCACCCCATATTTCTTTTGATGTCTTCAATAAATCAATGTGACTAACAAACCAAGTCCAATCAGTTTCATGGCCTTATGGTCTTTAGCCATCCACTTTGTTACTTCATTTGCATCTTGTTTCTTTTTAACCAACCCACATACAATATCCCACAAATCTTTTTCAATCAGAAGCAATTGCATTTTAATTTTCCATGTTTGAAATTTAGTTTTTCCATTGTCCTTATTACTTGAGTGGAATCAAAATAACTTTAAAACTTAGCATCCTTATCTCCCAACAACTTAAAATATTTTTGAACCAAATCACATATCCCTTAGACTGACTATATAGCAATATCCTCATTGACATTGGAAACTTTCAAACACCTCCTTGAACTTTATTTTGAATGTACACCAATAATTTGCTCCGCGCAAGATATAGACAAATGCATCAAGAGAGAGAAAAAATACGGCCTTTACCATCACAACTTGGAAAGAGAAAATGGTTCTACACATTTATCATCAAATAATATTGAGGGTCTGTAACCCCTAATCTCCTCTGCACAACACGCCAAATCAAATGTCCCAAGCCTAATTCAATAGCATATTTTGCGCCTTATGGAGAGAAAACAATCATCTTCTTTACGTTGTTAAACATTTTAATCTGACTCTATACAAGCCGCAAAGAGTGTTCTTGAACCATATAGGAAACGAGTCTTTCCACCGTTGAAAAATTCAAGTTTAAGATTGAGCAGCACGAGGACACCGCACTGGGTTATTAGCATGGCATTCCACATGAAAAGCTAATGCTTCACATGCATATTCAACCATTTTTGTGTCAGCTTTCCTACTCCACAGATGTTCGCACTAATGAAGATGAGATCTACCGTAGTTCACTTTTCTTGATCCATATTCGCCGAACTTTAAAATCCTATTCCTTTCCTTGCTCTAATACCAAATAAAAGAATAGAAGAGAATAGTCTATAATAGATTGGATGACTATAAACTACCTAGGAATATAACTTCATAGAAACTAACTTTTATATTTTATTGTTCTATTTTGTATTTATTAAACTAAACTAACCTAAAACTAATCTAATTAATGAAATACTCCAACATTTATTATGTTTCATTTATTTTTTCATTTTTCAATTTATTTTAAAATTTACAGTGAATTCTATCATGATAACAATCGTTTGGATGCCTCAGTGGGATCTCCCAGCAGGGAAGAGGCTAAGAATTTCTCTGGTCACGAGGAGGGTAATGATGACAATCAAACTACCTCGGCTAAGAAGGGCATGAAGGACAAGGATCCCAATGCTGGAAAAGACACCATGAATGAAAGTACCAAAATGGTTACAGGTGGCGGCTTGGTAGGAAAATCAAGTACCAAATTGCCTACCTGGAGAATACGGTGGCCAAACTTAGGCGTGACCTAGACAACAACAACAAGAGACTACATGATGTTAGCAAGTTTTCCCTCAAGGTTATGCATGCTTCATCAACAACGCTCTGTCTTTAAATGAGAAGGCCTCGAATGGGAAGGAGTCTATGGATGGAAATCGTGAGCTCTTCAAATTCTTGAATGAAGAGTGGGCTGACGTGTTGCTTTCCAAGCGCTTATGGGACGACAAATGACTCTATCGCTGGACCGAGGTGGTGTTGTGAATGGTATTGTTGCTGAAATCAAGCCTAATTTTTGGGATAGTTTTTTTGGTTACAGTTTTAAGTTTAAAACTTTAATTATGGTTATTAGCCCTGCATGACATAGTTTACTTTTTATGTTGGTTAAACTTGATACTATCTCGTGAGTTTTTGAAACCAAGCGGTTGTGCTGGTTTAGTTTTTGATAGAGGTAGACAATTTATGTTCTTTGATGTAGCTTTCTAGGTTGAATTAATCTGCTATTAATTCTTCTTTAGTTAGATGTTAATTGTACCTCAGGTTAGCACCTTATTGTTGTTGCTTAATACAAAAATAATCATTTCTTTATTCATAAGGCTAGCAATGAAACCTTTTACATTTCAATCGACTAACCATACATATTTACACTACCATAAATATTGTGGATGGAGATTTTCCCTGGCCTAACATTTCCTCAATTTTCCTGACAAGCATTGTTAAGGAATTCTGGAGGCATAATAGATCACAATGATAAATATATAAATAAAGGTAAAGAGGGATAGATGTTGATACATTAAGAATATATATATATATATATATATATATATATATATATATATATATATATATATATATATATATATATATATATATATATATATATATATATATATATATATATATATATATATATATATATATATATATATATATATATATATATATATATATATATAAAATTTAATTAATATTTTAATATAAATACAGATATTGATCTATGAAAGATTTCGGAGGTACTCAATCAAAGTCTTCTTAATATGTGTATACAACTCTTGTAATGTTCTATGTATTTGTTGAGATTAATGTAATAATGAGAGATATTGGATTATTTTATTATTAGATACTACAATATAGATTGTTACTTATTAGTTTAATCATAAGTCTAAACAGTTCTATGGAAAAAATAAGCTTTATTTAAGTCAATATTTTTTAATGTGAAGATTATCCGATTGAATATTATTTTCAATTTTTTATTATTTTATACATTCATGGAAGTCTTATGTTTTTGATAAAGTAAAATAGGTTTTACAGGGTGCCTGAAACCCACAGGTCAAAAATAGAATAGAGAAACAAGAACTAAACTAACAAGAAGCAGGTCACGAAAAGGCTAGGGCCAGAAAGCCATAGCAAAGCAGAGCAGTCAAGGCTAGGGACAATCAAGACCATGAGGCATGAAAGAAAAAGAAAGACCTAACAGCCCAGAAGTCGAGCAGATGACAAGACTATTCCAAGAGTGACTGAACTGACAGAAGTGGCAGCAACAACTGACCTTGAAGCAAATCATTGAGGTTGTAAAATTTTACCCTTTATGCATTGGAGTCTTTCCTTTTCTAGGATAGTCTTCACATCTATGAGAAAGTCATCTCCATTTTTCCAAATCAGCTTAGCTTCCTTAGTGATAGCCAAGTTGGCAAACCAGTCAACCACCCCATTGGCTCCCCTATACGCATGGGATATGAACACCTTTTCAAAAGAATTAAGAATGGCTCGAGTTTCAGAAATTATATTGGCTATAGTCCAAGAGGGAGGGTGAGAGAGATTGAGGCAGTTGATGATGTTCACCGAGTCTCTTTCTAGCCAGAGCCACTTGACCCCCTAATCTTTAGCAAGTTTAGTGACTTGAAGAGCCATGTAGGCTTCAGCATAGTGATTCATCTGAGCACCCAAGGGGAGACTAACAGCTGCTATGCCAATACCAAAGATGTTCTTGATGATTCCTCCACTTCCAGCTTGACTAGGGTTCCCTTTAGCAACATCATCAAAGTTGACTTTAGTCCAACTAGTTGGAGGACTAGTCCACACACAGTTCTATCTTTTATCCTGAGTAGTAGCCTGAGACTTTCCTACAAGAAGGTTAGATCTTCCACAGTAGAAAAAATTCTCCTTAATAGCATGAATGATTTTTTTAAAGATAATTTTGGGAGGAGAGGAGAAATCATGAAAGATGTGATTATTACATTCCTTCCAGATTCCCCAACAAAAATGAGGAAGAATCCAGGTATAGAATAACTAAAAATCCTAGTTAAACCTTTTGAAAGCCCATTGGGAGAAGAGATTTATGAAAGATAGGGGAAAACACTAGGAAAGATTCAGGACTGAGAAAAGGAGTTGCCAGATTTGACTTACAAAGGAGTAGTGAATGAAAAGGTGATCCACTGATTCCTCTTGACATTTACAGAGAATGCATCTATTTGTAAACTGGAACCCACGCTTGATGAGATTATCCACATTGAGGATACGGTTTTGGAGCAGGAGCTAGAAGAAAACATTTATTTTGGGCGTGAGGCCAAGAGTCCAAGCTTGGCCCACTACGGCTTCAAATCATGGATTTGGGTGGTTTGTGAAGAATAGATAGAAGCCACGGTGTAGGTCCCATCTGAAGAATCCTCCCAGATAATCTTATCTTGATTAGGTGAGAGAGTAACTGCATTAAGAGCATTCATCAAAGGAGACAGGTCCTAAGAGATCTGAGTGAGATCCACCCAATTTTCATCCCTTTTGTAATTGCAAACCTGAGTCCCATAGGTTTGAGTGCAAACATATCTCCACATGTATAGAGACTCAAAGTCTCTCAAGCTACCCATCTGAAGCCAATTTTCATTCCATAAATTGACGGAGTAACCATTACCTATTTTCCACTTAGCCTTGGATTTAGCCAGCTCCTTGGCAATGACAAGACCATTCCATATGACAAAACCTTTGGGGGAATCCTTCTCAACAAAAAATCTATTGAGTGAGTTATGCGAGAGGTATTTTTCTTCAAAGGTATCCCTCCACTTGCCTTTGCTATTGAATATTCTCCAGATCTTTTTATCTTGAATGGCTTTGTTGAAAGTTCTTAGCTTCCTTATGCCAAGGCCACCAACAATTTTAGGACAACACACTTTCTCCCAAGCAATTAGGGGAATGCACTTGTGATCCTCTTCTCTAGACCAAAGGAATCATCTCTGGATTCTTTCCATGGCTTCCATAACTTTAGCTAGCATAGGGAATAGGCTGAGGGCATAGCTAGGGAGATTCTGTAATGTAGACTTGACCAATTGGCTCTTTCTAGCCTGGCTAAGAGTGACCCCTTTCTAGCCAGTGAGCTTCCTATTAAATTTGTGTATCATTTTGTTCTAGAAGGCTTCCGGGGGTTTGACACCTAAGGGAAGACCCAAGTAGGTAGATGGTAAGGTGTCAATGCCACATCCTAGAATATGAGAAATTTTCCTCTATCTAGCTTCTGGTGTGTTAACAAAGAATAAATCACTTTTATTCCAGTTCATAGATTGGCTGGTAGCCCTGATATAATCGTAAATAAGATCCTTCACCACTCTAGCTTCTCCCATTGAAGCCTCACCCCCAAGAATGGTGTCATCCATGAATTTTTGGTGTGTAAAAATAGTGTTACCGGAAGAGGGGTTGATGCCTTTCAGATCCCCGATCATTTTAGAAGATGAGATGTGTCTCTCCAGGCACTCAGCAAGAATGATGAAAAGAATAGGGGAGAGAGGGTCCCCTTGTCTTAGGCCCATGGAAGGTTTTAAGAAGATGGACAGGGAACCATTAATCATGACCACTAAGGAGGGGGTCAAGATGATTTGATAAAGAACCTTGCAAGAATGGGAGTTGAAACCGAAAGCTTCAAGAACTTTGAGGAGAAACTGCCAGTCAAATCAGTCGTAGGCCTTGGAAAGGTCAATCTTGAGAATAAATCCTTCCCTTTTTCCTTCTTCTAATGAATGAATAACTTCATCCACCATCATTATGGAGTCCAGTATCTATCTACCAGGCACAAAGTCAGATTGCTACTGCGAGATCAAGGAAGGGAGGACTCTGAGAATCTTGGAGGTGATAACCTTGGAAATGATCTTAAGGAAGGAATTGCAGAGGCTTATGGGTCTGAATTGCTCAAAAGAGTCCGCACCAGAGGTCTTGGGAATCAGCACCAGGAAGGTAGCATTGAGTTCTTTTAGAAGGTTCTTCAAGCCAAAAAATTCTTGCATAGCTTGAACCACATCATCTTTCACCACATCCCAATAAAGGTGAAAAAAGAACATAGGGAAGCCATCTAGGCCAGGGGCTTTGTCCCCAAGAAGAGAGTCCAGAGCTTTCTTGACTTCTGTCATGTCTAGAATAGAGCATAAGGCTTTGTTTTGATGATCAATAATGATTCTAGGGATGTTATTTAGGAGATAAGCCTAGTCTTGCTCGAATATCCCCTGATCTTTAGAGAGGAGCTGAGAAAAGTAAGAGATAGCTTCATCTGTAATATCCTTGTCCTCCTTAGGGGCTTGCTCTCCCTTCTTGATTCTACTAATCCTGTTAGCAGCTCTATGTCTCATAGTAGAGAGGTGGAAGAAGCGAGTATTTTGATCCCCTTCCCTTAGCCAGATGGACCTCGATCTCTGCTTCCAAAAATTTTCCTCCTGCCCAATAATGTTATGGTAATCTGATAGGATGGCTTTTTCTTTTTTTAGTTTGTCTTCATCATAGCCTTGTTTGTGGATTTCGGCTTGAATATAGTTTAGTTCATTGAGTGTCTTATCTTTAGAGGTGAAGATGTGGCCAAATTCATCTTTGTTCCAATTTTTGACATTGCATTTGATGTTCCTTAGTTTTTTTGCCACTCTGAACATGGCTATGCCCTCAACATCAATGTTCCACCACTCTTTGACTTTATTGAGCAAATTTGGGTGGGAGACCCACATCTTTTCAAATCTGAAGGGAAAGTTCCTTTTCTTGTTAATCTGGTCTAGGGATAGAGAGATGGGAGAGTGGTCAAAGCCTACTCAAACCAGGACTGAGAGGTTGAGACAATAGTGGTTCAACCAGTCTGGCAAAAATAGGGCCCTGTCCAAATGGACTTGGATGTAGTCCTTTCCGATCCGCCTGTTTGACCAAGTGAAATCAACGCCTTGAAGATCCATGTCCAGCAAATCCAAACATGGAAATCTTATGTTATTGATACAATACAATTTTAAAAAGATGATATATATCTATATCTATGTATGTGTGTGTGTGTTTTGTTGTATGATTTATGTTTTATGTTCCTTAAATATTATTTACTTTTATATCATGACATAACTTTACAATAATGATATTTTGATAATGAAACATTTATATCTTGTTAAAAAGGTTTATATATCATTAAATGACATGTCTTGTAGCATTTCAACACCGACACTTTGAAAACCAAACAATGCTAGTTTTATAAAGAATGTAGTATTACAATAGAAAATGTATAAAACAAACAAAAAGATGTAAACAACAAAAGATGAAACTAGTGGTAGGTATAGCAATGTGCTAAGCATTTTATAAGTTGTAGTGAAAGCTTCATGTTTTATTCATTTATGGATCTAAGTATTTTGGAATCATGTTTAATTCATTACAATAAAATGATTATGAGAAAATTGTATAGTATATATATTGAATCATAGTTTTTCTTTGTAATAGGATTGCATTTGACATTTAATATTTGCAATAAAAATATTATTGATCTCTGTAAGTAAATAAGAAAACATATTATTTTGATGTAACTTTGAGTTGAGTTTTGTATTGGAGACGATTGCATGTATATGATTAACTTAATATAAGAATGACTGAATTTTAAAATAATGTTTGTATGACTGACTTGTACTAATCTCCATAATTATTTTTATTATATCTACTATTAGATAAAGATATGTATAAAGTCTTTTGAATAGTTGGAGAACATACCTGTTTATGAATCTTTAAACAAATAAATGACTGCCAGAAAAATGGAAAACAAATATGTAACATTTAATCCATAAACATATAAACATTTATACACAGAACATCCACTAGTAGATATAGATGTTTTTCAAATAATATCTAATTTCATAAACATGAAAAAATGTTTGGCAATTTGAAATTTCTGAAGTTTAAATAAGTAAATTAAAATATTTTTAAACTCTATTGTAAATAATATAGAAAAGAGACTCACAACTAAAAACATTTTGGTGCGGAGGGAAGATATTTTCCAACTCAATGGGTAGAGCGAAACATACGCAACCAATTGAGAAGGAAAATTTTGACAGAAAAAAAATTATTTATTGAAAAAAAAGCGATGATAATGAAGAAGCATCTATTGAACTACCGAATTGAGGTCCGGGCAGACATTATTTAAGCTGTAAGTTTGTTCTAACAGGCCACGAACTTGTAGGTAGTAAGAAGGTAGCCGTTACGTTTTCCTCTTCCATCGCCGTCAATGGAATTAAAAGCATCAGTTTCTAAAACCAGTCCTCCGTTTTGGCACTGGTCCACAATTCGCGCGGTCACATGTTGACGCGTGAAACCATTTGTCACCTGTAACAATTGAAATGATTAGGTTTAAACACTATACTTATAAGCTAACAAAGTTCTTAATTTATATGATACAGTTGAGTTTACTTGGATGCAGGTGCCGCAGAGGGAAGCTTCCATGGGCTGGCCGGCTTGGTCACAATACGCAGACCAAAGGTATTCACTGCGCCACTCTAATGTCTGATTCGAGTCAAATGTAGCGCAAAACAGCCCATCGATGGAGAAATGGCGAGCAGGAGGATCATAGTTATTTGACGTGGTAAAAGTCTCGCCATTAACACGGACGTTAGAGAGTAGGAAAGACACAAAGAAGCAGACAGCAATATTCCGCCTCACAACCTTGGAAGCCATGACTATACGCTCAACCCAACCAGAATACTATCAACTGATTGTTATGTTAAGGAAGGCGATATTTTCCTTAGAATGACTCCTACGATTTATAGCGTTATCATTAGGGCTTATTCCCAATATTTTTTCATGGTGGCCGTGCAGTCTTGGCTTATTCATTTGGAATCAGATGCCGGGCAAAATGGATTGTGGAATGAGACCAGAGATAAATCTAAAGTTTGATAAATACGACTCCGCGTGAGGACTTGGAACGGGAACAAGGATGCATTTAAAATTTAACAAAGCTAAAGTTTTAGAGCAGAGATTACTTCGAGGATGTTCAATAGGAATTCTTTGTTTGTTCCTTTGTTTGTTCATTGAATTCGGCACCGTAGGATTTTTTTACTCTTAAGGATTTATGATAACAATATTCACCAAAAGCAAACGTGTGTTGGTAATATCTATTCCAATCCTGTTTTTATTGGTGTGGGGCGTTAAACAGAAGGAAGTTCGCAATTGTTACTCTTTTCTATAAAAAATTATGGCATAATTATGCAACCAGAATCTCAATTATATATTAAATTATTAGAGGTATTTTTTCTAGAAATTAATTAGAGTCATATAAGAGGATTAGTCTATCTTACTGTAAAATATATGAAATTCGAAATAATGTCATTGTACTACATCTGGAAATTAGTAATGAAATGCATCCATTCCTTTAAGCACTAAAAATATAAGGTTAGTTAATAATGTATATATTAGCTAATTCAATGAATAAATCAATTATAGTAACACATTTTACCTAGAATATTTGAATGGTTAGCATGAATAAAACTATAATTATTTCAATTATTATTTTTCAATTATTCAGTATATGAAAGATATAAAATTTATTTTGGTAAGAAATTCCAAATATTCATATATATCAAATGGTCTTAAGCATCATATTATTTTTGATCTTATAAACACTGTTTTGTAAAGTTTGACCTAGAACATGTTTCCTTGTGAAAAAGTATTAGTTTTACAAAGTCTTTCCTTGTGACATAGTATTAGCAAAAAAATTGTCAGCAAACTTTTGAAAAAAATTAAAAAGTTAGAAAGTGGAATAGGACTTTTGGAAACATAATGTAGTAGAAAGATCTAAAAAATAATTTTAAAACATTAATTGAAGAAATGAGAAAAGACAACAATTATCTAGATACTTAAATAAAGAAAATTGTTGTAAATTGGATAATCTTATGAGACATGTATACTTAGTCCTTTGATCAATCGACTCTTAGATATAAGAAGAAGAAGATGAAGAAAATTGTTGTAAATTGGATAATCTTGCGAGACATGTATACTTAGCTCTTCGATCAATCAACTCTTAGATATAAGAAGAGGAAGATGGACACTAAAATAGTCAATCAAGATAATTTTTTAAAGTAGAATATGAAGAAGAAATAGCTAACACATGCATTTTATTTTTCCAATACTTCATGTTGATTAGTCTTTGGATGACACTTATATTATTTTCTAGGAGATGCTTGAGGCTATCCTCCAAATATTATTGATGAATGCAACATACTAATGTTTGTATCTATCTCCTTAGAAGAATTTTAAAATTTTATTTTCTCCTTTCACCATTCTAAAACGCTTGGCTTTAATGGTCTTTGTTTCCTTCTAGGAAGAATTTTTAGATATAGTTTGAAATGATCTTTTTTGGGTGGCCAAAGATTTAATTAAGTATGGTTTCCCTTATTAAAAAAAATTGATTCCAAGAACTATTGAACACTATGGACCAATTTACCCTTGTAATAATATTTACAATAAATTTTCTAAATTATTGGTTAATACACTTCATCTTCACTTAGAAAAAAGTTGGCTTCATGGTAAAATATATTTCTAAAGGGGAGAAAAATCATTGGCTCCTTCAATGAGTCAGGAAAAAAATTTCACATAAGAGAAAAGGGAGAACCAAAGTAGTTCCCTAAAAAATGTTATTACTAATATCTATAATAGGTAATTTTGGAGGTTTATATTTTTTGTAAATGTTAGGCACAAGTATTGACTTCAAAAAATATTTTAATAAAGGGTTTCACGTGTCAAATTATTAACACTCATTAATGGTTTGCCCCAAGGTTCCTTTGAAATGGAAGGGGTCTCAAATAGGGAAATGTGTTAACCATTATTTAATCTATCCAACTAGATGAAGTTTTGGGGAGAAATATATCTAAATATATGTCAAGAAAAGTTTTGTAAGGTATTAAACCAACGTCTAGCCAATAATCCTCATTGTATAAATGAATAATGGATCAAAAAATTAATTTTGGGTCACCTTCCCTCCTTTTAGTTTCAAACAAGAATAAAATTATCAATGATTATGATATGTTGGTTGATTATAATATCAATTATTAAAATATTAAAGTGTTCTAATTAAATACAAAGAGAAATCTTCAAGTGAAAGTAACTATTATACTAGGAGTTTCAAAAGACCCCTTTTCTAGTTTGTCCCTTGTGGTCAAGTTAATTGATTCTAGTACTTGGAATAGGGTAATTTAAAAAATTAAAAAAAAATGATGGCTTTATAGAAAGGCAATTTATTAAGTCATGATGCTAATTCTTCCATCCCAGTGCTTACCTTAAAAAAACTTCTAATTATTACATCAATTTTCAAAATTATTTCCTTTTTGTTGAAAACAATATTAGAAATATGATATGAATTCTTGTCAATTGAAACTAAACAAAAAGTACACACTGGCATTCATTAACTAAAACATGTTTATCAAACCTAAAGGAATAGAGTTTTAGGCTTCAAAAATATCTAAGAATTTTTAATAAATCTCTCTTAGAGAAAATTAGGTATAAGGAGTTAAAAGATGAAAAGGACTAGTATATAATTGAAGTATTCAAATTTCTATATGGAAGATATTTCATGATTGATCACACAATTCCTAAAGATTCTAATTTATAAAATATTGTCAAACATTACAGACTCGTTCTTAACAATAGATAATGAAATCTTTTTAGAGGAGACAGACAGCCTCCATATTGTTGTAAATGCCCAAACTCATACAAACTTGGCTACTAGATGCTATAGAGAATTACTACTCTTTTGTATTGCCAAATTTTTAGTTGTAGAAACTATAATATTGTAACAAAAATTAGGAAATAAAGTTGTTGATAATTAATTTCTGCTACAAGGGCATAAAATAAGATATAATTTATTTTTTAGAAGATGCGAGAAAAAAATAACTATAATTTATAGAGTCTATAATATTGCAACAAAAATCAGGAAATAAGGTTGTTGATAATTAATTTGTGCTACAAGGGCATAAAATAAGACATAATTTTTTTCAGAAGTTGCAGGAAAAAATTAATATGTTGTAACAACAACCTATAGCTACAAGAACACACCCAGAAACTACAAAACTAAAAAAAAATATGATGCAAGATTTTTTAATCACATATTAACCACACATTAAAATAAAAATACCCACACATATAGAAAATAAATCATCTTTTAAGAAGCACAACTCATAAAATGTAACATTCACAAGAGCACAAACATAGTCCAACTGAGAAATCAGATTTAGGGAGTAATATTTCATTACTTTACTCAAAGCATGGTATTTTTATAATCATGTATGCAACATACACATTTCACTGAAACTTCTTGTTAAATGTTGAGATTCCCTTGTTCTAATATCTACCTTTTTTACCTTACCTTCACCCCTATTCTCTCTTTGGCTCTTATATTATTGGTAGAAATGATGTTGTCATGGTATAGATTTAATTTCATGATGATCAGTTAGTGGGTTGTCATTGATGTCAAGTATTGACGCAGTGTTCCTATTATTTTGCTAAGTATAAGTATGGTGAACAAGGTGTTGCACTATGTTTCATTTGTAGACATCCTTATGAGAGACTTGGGGATGTCTCTGAATGTCAAATGTCTGACCACTACTGTTGATGAAGACCAGTAAGAAAGTTATGTTCGGATGAAGGTTCACTATCTAACTCTCAGAACCGTTAGTGATAGGTAGTAGGTGGTTTGATTGGTTTATCAAATATATGTTTAATTATGTTGTACCATCATAAGAAACAATTTTCAACAGTGTCTAGAAGTTATGGTTGCAATCAAAACCTATTTGGATGATCATGAATAAGATATTATGGTTACAAAATTAGTTTCAGGATAAAGAGTTTATGTTCCATAGCCACCGATGGTAGATCTTGAATCGGTAACCAATATGGAAGCAGTTGTGCATAAAGTTTTGTTAGTCATGATGTTGTGATGTGTTACAATTATTAGAGGTGATGATTTAAAATTTTAGTTTTCTATGCTAGCATGTCATAAAGATTCTAGAAGAAGGGTGTCTTTGGTCAAAACATGTTTGACTATTCTTCATGAATTCTCAAGTAAATCTAAGTATGAATCAATATGGTATAGGAAAATTGTTTTGTACATCAAGATGTATGCATTGGCATATTATGTTTGTTTGAGAAGTTTGAAAGTCAAATTGTAAATTATTTAGGGCTAGATTAAGGAAATGGACTTAAAAGTTCAATATATAATGGATGAAGTTGAAATTTAAGTGTGTTGATCATGTGTTGGGTAAGAGTGGTTGTAAAGTAAAATTTGTGATCAAGCTAGGAAAGAGTTAAGTGTGTTGAGAAGAGATTGTGTAATTCAGTAGATCTGATCAAGAAAATGTAGTTCTGTTTTACAAATAATTCTATAGATTTTTTTCCCTACCTATTGCAACAATTAAAATCCCTTAACCGAGTAGATCCTAATAGGTCCCTATTGTAAATCTATTAATAGGGTGGAATATTAGCTTATTTCTAACCCCTCTAACAAGGCTACTCCTAACAAGGTAAAGCTCCTAAAAGGGTAAAGATCCTAATAGGGCTAGAGGTAAATTTAAAGATTTTACCTCTTTGTCAACTTTGGTGATGTGCTTATGTTTTTGAATTTTTAGTTTAATTCCCACACATAGTTTTTTCCTAATTGGATTTTTAAAAGAAAAATATGGGTGTCAACTTTGTCGATGTGCTTATGTGTTTGAATTTTTATTTGATGATATTTAGTTAATCTTGTGAATATTGTTGTAAGATTTAGAAGTTGCATAATCAGTTGATTAATGATTGACCCCCTCTCACTGATATGATCTTAGGACGAACAATTGTTATCGGATCTTTGATCCTCTGTTGTGGTGAAGCTTAATAATTGAGGTAAAGAATTGAAGATGATTAGAAAGGAAGGTCCTAAATTCACAAGAGAGAACTACTCATTTTTTTGTAGTCAAATGAAACTCTATATTAAAGATATGGGTGATCAATATTGGGATCACCTAGTTACTAAGTATAATTTTCCTTCAGGAACCTTGATGAAAAATCAATTGAAGATCAAGCAAGAAAAAACAATCAATCATATTAGTTGGTTAAATTAGGAGTCTTAGACAAACTAGTTATAATAGGACCAGGTAGGTATGACAAGGTGATACAAACAATGTATGGCATTTTAGGGTATGTGATCTTATATTTGTGAAGAAATAGGAGTGTAGACCTTATGTATAAGGTTTTAGATCATTATCTTGTTATTTTCATGAGTAATTGATGATTTGGTGGCGACTAGTTATAATACAGTGATAGAGATGGCCTCTGATATTTTAGGATAACCTAGATGTGAGCATGGATTATGGTATGCATAATTGAGGCTTGATAGAAGATGCATGAGAGAATAGTCCATGAGATTCTTGGGTCACTAGGATTATGGTGACGTCAGAAGTGGCATATGATGTTGCAAAAACCTATTTGGGGCCGACTAGAGGAGATAACATGTTTAAAAGGGTTCTACTATAGATTGTGGATCTTGGCATACATTTGATGATTTTTATTTATTATATACTTGTTTAAGATACTATTTGTATCTCCGCAAGGTTCTATGTATGAATTTTCACATTGGTGAAGTCCTAGTAAGCTGACCTAATTTCTTGTTGTAACTTGTATAAAGGAAAGTCTTTCCTTAAGTTTTTAATATGGTTTGAGAAGGTTTTGAATTTTATGTTGTGAGGTCTGATGGATGTAAATAAGCAATAATTAACTGAGCACTCCATTGGAACTTTATAGGAAAAGCTAGTTGTTGTAAGTTAGTTTATTATTATTATTGTATTGTCTTATACATTTATTTGGATAGTGGATCAAGAAGGTGGGTTTAACCTCTAGAAGATGGATTTAACCTTCACTTTGGGTAGTGTGCTCAAGTAGTGTTCCTATCTAAGTACTCAAATCCTAATAGGGTTGGAAATAATCCTAACACGGTGTGTCCTTTAACTGGGATATGTATTGATTATAATAATCAGCTCTTAATAGGGCCACATCTCCTAAAAAGGTCATAATATTTTAGTACATCATTAGTGGGTTTCATCCCCACTGACATTTTTCCCATAATAGGGTTTTTCTTAACAAAAAATATTTGTGTTATGGTGTTCTAATTTCATGGTGTTACTAATGTTATATTATTATTTCAATTTGTTTAAAGCAATGAGGTTAAAAGGAATTAAATTTTAATATTTTGGACACAATTCATTCTCCCCCCTCCCCTCTTAGTTGTGTTGGTTTACTTTTATTGCTAACAATTGGTATCAAAGATTCTGGTCCTTAGATATAAAGCTTAACCACTTGAGGATATCCTAACATGGCTTACTATATAAATTAGAGCCCTAGGTTTGATGATGAAAATTTTCTGATGCGATGACGGTAAGATAAGTGGGACCAAAGGCTCACCCAATTACAAGAACACATTGCAGAATCATAACACAGAAGTAATAACATAGAAAATGAAAGAAGGGAAGTAGATCATATTCATTTATTAATTCAAACTTGATAAATGTTGGGTTGTGAGGCCTTCCTAGTTACGACCAATAAAACAAAAATCAATTACAAAAAAAGAAGAATCCTCATATATGCGAGATCCAGGATCTCCAGGCTCCTAACCCTAACTAACTTCCTTCTAACCTTTCTCCCCCTAAAACCTAGAATAGATTATTATATTTATACACGAGGCTACCGAACATGTCACCCCAATAAAATCTTCAAGATCTAGAATTGGAGAAAGAAATGACCCAAATTTAGGTCCACACACTTCCCAATGAGAAATATCAACATTAAGATCATGAAAAAAATTAAATACACAAGTTAGTCCAAAAAGAAATCCAAAACTAAACTCGTTGGTGAGACTAAGAACCGAGAAACACTAAGTAACATAGGACAACAACTGAACCCACTCGGTGAAGAACACCACCAAGTAAAACAAAACATACTAAGAGGTAACTAATCTTGTCGGTGAACAAAGAGGAACACTCCACCAAGAACTCTAAATAATTTACTAAGAACATCTAACAAGCTACCGAGATACCGAGATACAGGATTTCCATGAATGCAAGATGCTACTACATCAGACACCCAAGGTTGAAAAGAAATGATTCTCCAAGTGTGAATGTCGAAAGTTGAGTACCAATTCCACAGAATTCCACATCGAAAAAAAATTGCAATAAGAAATGGGAAACCGATTTTTATAAATCAGCTACCTGCTTAGGTTCAAGAGCCCGATCCATATTCAAAAATTGGGTGCTCATTTAAAAATTAGGTGCCCATTTCGGATCGCACACCCAAAGCAAAACCGACAACCAAATTGTAAAAATCGGGCACTTGTTTTGGAAATCTATTTCTTTTTTATTTTTTACCATTTTATTTGTCATTTTCATTGTCGACAATGGGATCATATTTAGCAGAGCTTGGGTGCCCATTTCAGCTTCTCTTGCCAACCCCCTCTGCCATTTTTTCCATGTTCTAGGTACGTACTATTATTTTTTATTATTTTTTTATGGTTTTTGTCATTAAAAATTGTAGGTTCAAGTTATTTTTAATTAAAAAATGTAGTTTAATGTTGTTTTTAAAATTATTGTATAATTTTAATTATATTTTATATTTCAAGTAGTTCTTTTTAATTTTAATTTACTTTGTAAATTAGTGTACCAAAGTAGAAAACTATTAAAACTTTTAATTTAACAATGGGTAGTAAAACAAAAATGTAAACCTAGACAAAATTAAATTGTGAAACCCTAAGTAGAAAACCAAATCATAAATTTAGACATGTGTAAATAAAATAACAAACCATAGGTAGAAAAAAAAATCTTTACATAAACAAAACTATTTCTCTCCTCTCTCTCTCTCTCTAAATACTTTGTAAAATGTAATTTATAGTATGTTAATTGTAAATTATCATGTCTTTATATGTACACAAATTAAAAATATGGATGATTTTCATATTGATGAGCTTATAGGTTAGCATGCACCACGACCACCACCTCCATCTCCACCTCGACCTCCCCCTCCCCCTCAACCTCCACCTCCACCTACAGAGTTGAGAGATAATATCAGGACAAATGTAGAAGCAATAATGAGAGATGTAAATATTATTAGGAATGATCCCTATCCATTGGCCTAGCTACTACACCTTGCAGATAGCATGCAAGGCGTAGTATATTCAGTACACACATTAGACTCTGAGATTGATAGTTTCCAATAATGGAGGGAGAGTATGCATGGATATTATGCTAATAGCCTCTCTTATAAAGAGGTTAATAATTTAAAAATTACAAAAATTGATATGGCATGCTATTTTGTGAACCCTAAAATAGGTGAGAAGATACTTGGCAAGAAGCCATGTGTATTTCTATTATATGGTGTAGTGATGCAGGAGCATCCTGGGTGTAAGAGCAATCTTGCATCACCCAAAAATATTTCTATTTTTATATTCAATAAGGGCTATTTTAGTGCAGAGCTGCTATTTATGGAAAGTTACTATTTTTGGTAATTTTTGTATGTGCTCAGAATGATCTGATTTCTTTCTTGGAGGTTCACTTTGGTCATATAAGTCTGCCAGTAAAGTTTCATTTCCAGATCAAGTGTATATTGGAAGATATTGAAAATTTTCAGTATTGGCAGCAGGGTACAGAAACTTTGAACTCAGTTTTGAAGGCTTTAGAGGCCCCGGATGAGGTCAAAAATTTGGGTGACGGGTGCTTGCGTGGGTCAAGCCTGTAGAGCGCTTCGTGGCGTTTCCGAAATGGGGTTATAGTGGCCGAGCGGGTCAACTGGTGATGACTTATGGTCTTCGGAAGTTGGGCCACCTGAAATGGCGAAAAATAATTTTCTTCAAAATTTCTGTTCGGGTTTCAAAGGTTATCTTGAGCCGACTATGATGTAATAAAATGTAAAATAAAATAATTCTAAGTTTGGTCGGCCTTATTGGCTAAAATTCTGGAACCTTCCCAGGCGGTGGATAATTGCCTATATAAGGAAGGCTGTATTATTGTCTTAGGCAGTTCAGAATAGTTCTGGGTAGTAGATCTGGGTAATAGTTCGAGGCTTTGTCCTACAGAATATTGTAAGGGAATGCCCATGTGGCTTTGCATATTGTAATTCTGAAAGTTTGTAATTCCACATTTGTGGAGATAATAAGAAGCCAATTTTCTGTTCTTGCATATTGTTGTCATTTCTCTATTTCTGTTATGTGTTTGTGGTATTAAGGGGAGCACCCTTCATCAAGTGGTATCAGAGCAGGAGTTCTTGAGTGTGTAAACAGATCGCCGACTGTGAGGTAGTTTGCACCAGGACCGTGGCTAGGGTTTCAGCGCGCATCGCGAAAATGCCTCCACGACGAGAACGTGGCGGAAGAGTTGGTGTTGTGACACCTGAGGTTAGAGAGCTGCAGAGACAAGTGCGAGCATTGCAAGAAGAGATTCGCAGAGGAATGAATCTCAATGTCAGAGACGAAAGCGAGGATGAAGCCGAAGAAGAATATCAAGAAGGAGAAGCCGAAATTGTGAACCAGGAGGAAGAAAGACTTTTTCGAGCCATTTCCAAGATTGGAAAAAGACCTAAGATTGAGGTTCCTACATTTTCTGGAAATCTTAACCCAGAGGAATTGATTGACTGGATCAATGAATGTGAGGAATACTTTAAGTACGAAGATGTTGACGATCCTGATAGGGTCAAATTTGTGAAGGCCAGATTGAAAGGTCATGCGAAGATCTGGTGGCAAGAAATTCAGTTGGAGCGAAATAGAAGAGGAAAAGATAAAATCACAAGATGGGATCGGATGGTGGATAAATTGAAGCGACAGTTCATTCCTGTTGATTATGAGCTTGACCTACTGAAGAAAATGCAGAGTTTGAAGCAAGCAGGAAGATCTGTTCAGGAGTATATAGAGGAGTTCTATCGACTTCTCATCAGAACAGGCCATGCAGAAGCTGATAAGGAGAAAGTTTCCTGATACCTTAATGGGTTAAGGCCAAGCATTCAGGAGGAGCTGAATCTGTTTCGAAAGAACAGTATTGAAGAGGCATACCAGTTTGCCCTAAAAGTAGAGGAAAAGCTGAACAAGAAGTTTGAGAGCAGACAAAACGGAAGAGGTTGCGGTGGACGATCTGGTGGACGGTCATATGGTGGCCGAAATGAAGATCTGAAAAAGAAGGATGAGGCCAGTAGCAGTCAGAATCAGCGAGGAAATAATTCCAATCGCTTCCAGGATCAGAATAATAGAGATCAGAGAGGAAGAGGAAGAGGACAAGGATCTGGAAGAGGTGGCTTCCGTGGAACATGTTTTCATTGTGGAGAAGAAGGTCATAGGGCATTTGAATGTCCTCAGCGCCAAGGAAGAATAGACAGGAGAAATGAAGGCCAGGCCAGAGTTGCACATGTAGATGAAGATGCCAGATCATCAAATTCTGAAGATGCTGAAAGAGGAGAAACGTTGATTAACAGAAGAGTCCTGTTGAGTGGTGAGAATGAACCTGAGCAAAGAAGGAGCCTGTTTCGCACCAGGTGCAAGTGTGAAGGTAAATGTTGTGATGTGATTATTGATAGTGGAAGCACTGACAATTTGGTGTCAGAAGAGATGGTGACAAAGTTGAAGCTCAAGAGACAGAAACACCCACATCCATATCGGATTGCCTGGGTACAGGATGACCACAAGGTCATGGTCAATGAACAATGCCTGGTGAAGTTCAAGATTGGCGGATACCAAGATGAGGTATTGTGTGATATCATATCTATGGATGCATGTCATATGTTGTTGGGTAGACCATGGCAGTTTGACAGATGTGCTGTACATGATGGTCGTGCGAATACCTATTCCCTGACAAAGGATGGAGTGCGACATAAGCTAAAACCATTGAAGGAGACTGAAGAAAAGGTATGTGGTAATGCAAGGATAACTTTTGTTGATGGAAGAAATTTCCTAGATGGTATGAGGCATGAGCATGTATGTTTTGCTTTAATTCCAAAATCTGGTAAAGAGGAAGTAGAAGATGTTCCTGTAGAAGTTGCAGATTTGTTGAATGAGTTTCAGGAGATTGTATCCGATAACGTGCCTGATGGATTACCACCAGTCAGGAAGATCAGTCATCAGATGGACTTGATCCCAGGAGTGAGTTTGCCGAATAAGGCAGCACACAGAATGACACCTGCAGAAAGTGAGGAGTTGAACAGACAAGTACATGAACTGTTACAGAAAGGATTGATCCGTGAGAGTCTGAGTCCCTGTGCTATACCAGCGGTATTAGCACCAAAGAAGAATGGAGAATGGAGGATGTGTACAAATTCTAGGGCAATAAACAAGATCACAATCAAGTACAGGTTTCCATTGCCACGAATGGATGATATTATGGACTATTTGAGTGGAGCTGTGTATTTCTCAAAGATAGATCTGAAAAGTGGATATCATCAGATTCGGATCAGAGAAGGAGATGAATGGAAGACTTCCTTCAAGACAAAGGAAGGACTATATGAGTGGTTAGTCATGCCTTTTGGGCTAACCAATGCACCGAGCACTTTCATGCGGCTCATGAACGAGGTTCTGAAAGAATTTCTGGGTAAGTTTGTCATTGTTTACCTAGATGATATTTTGATCTTTAGTAAGACATTGGATGAGCATATGATCCATATTCGTATGGTATTTGAGAAGTTGAGAGAAGAAAAATTGCTGATTAATTTGAAGAAGTGCAGTTTTGTGAAGAAAGAGTTGGTGTATTTGGGGTTTGTAGTTTCAGCAGAAGGTCTAAAAATGGACCCAGAGAAAGTACAGGCTATCCTTGAATGGCCTACTCCAAGGAGTGCTACTGAGGTAAGATCTTTTCATGGTCTAGCTAGCTTTTACAGAAAGTTTATCAGAAATTTTAGTAGTATTTGTGGACCCTTGACTGAAACAATGAGAGGGGATAGAAAAGAGTTTAAGTGGACTAATGGGGCAGAAAATAGTTTTCAATTATTGAAACAAAAAGTTACAGAACAACCTGTTTTAGCACTTCCAGATTTTAATAAGGTGTTTCAAGTAGATTGTGATGCTAGTGGTACTGCAATAGGAGCTGTTATGAGCCAAGAAGGTAAACCTGTTGCTTATTTCAGTGAGAAGTTAAATGATGCCAAGAGGAAATATTCTATTTATGATCAGGAATTTTATGCTATAGTTCAGGCATTAAAGAAGTGGAGACATTATCTGCTTCCTAAGGAGTTTGTTTTGTATACTGATCATCAAGCTTTGCAATATTTGAATAGTCAAGGAAAATTGAATCAAAGACATTTGAAATGGGTTGAGTTTTTGCAGAGTTATACATTTGTTTTGAAACACAGGAGTGGAAAGTCTAATAGGGTTGCAGATGCTCTTAGCAGAAGGCAACTATTGCTGACAGAAATGCAGATTGAAGTGGTTGGGTTCAAGGAACTCAAGAATTTGTATCCAGAGGATCCTGATTTTGGTGAAGCTTGGAAAGCTTGTACAGAACCTGTTACTCTAGATAGGACGAAATGGTTGGATTTCATCATCCAGGATGATATGCTATTC
This sequence comes from Chamaecyparis obtusa, assembly GCA_027943335.1. Taxonomy (NCBI): domain Eukaryota; kingdom Viridiplantae; phylum Streptophyta; class Pinopsida; order Cupressales; family Cupressaceae; genus Chamaecyparis; species Chamaecyparis obtusa. Next base: position 223,542 of record BSBK01005723.1, read on the forward strand.
AGAGGGAGTCAGTTGTGCATTCCACGAAGTTCTATGAGGGAGAATCTCATCAAGGAGAAGCATAGCGGAGGATTGGCTGGACATTTTGGTCGTGATAAAACCCTTGGTTTGGTTAGTGAGAATTATTATTGGCCACGGTTGCAGCAAGATGTGAAGAATTTTGTACAGAGTTGCAGAGTATGTCAGATGGTGAAAGGAGTGAAGCAGAATACAGGGTTGTATCAGCCGTTACCTGTACCAGAGAAGCCTTGGGAGGATATTAGCATGGACTTTGTTCTTGGTTTACCGAGGACTCAGCGGAGATATGATTCAATTTTTGTGGTGGTTGACAGATTTTCGAAGATGGCACATTTCATTCCCTGCAAGAAGACTAATGATGCTGTTCATGTAGCAGAATTGTTTTTCAGAGAAGTAGTGAGACTTCATGGTTTGCCAAAGACCATAGTTTCAGATCGGGACACTAAATTTGTTAGATATTTCTGGCGAACATTGTGGAAGAAGTTGAAGACAGATTTGAAGTTCAGTTCATCACATCACCCACAGACTGATGGACAAACAGAGGTGGTGAATAGAAGTTTGGGAAATCTGCTGAGATGTTTGGTTGGGGATAAGCCAACAGGATGGGATTTGATTTTACCCCAGGCAGAATTTGCATACAATAATTCTGTCAACAGGAGCACTGGTAAATCACCATTCCAGATTATATATGGAAGTAGTCCAAGAAATGCATCTGAGTTGAGAAAGATAGATAAAGGAGAAATGAGTAGTGCTGAGGCTGAGGATTTTGCAGAACATTTGAAGAACATCCATGGGGAGGTGAGGAAGCATATTACCAAGATGAACGCACAGTATAAGGCTAAGGCAGATGAGAAAAGGAGGTATAAGGAATTTCAGGTTGGTGATGAAGTCATGGTTCATTTGCGGAAGGAGCGGTTTCCAGTTGGTACATATAACAAGCTGAAAATGAAGAAGTTTGGACCATGCAGGATATTGAAGAAACATGATTCAGGAAACGCATATGAGGTAGAATTGCCTACTGAGCTAAATATTTCACCAGTGTTTAACATTTCAGATCTGACAGAGTATCATGAAGGAGGTGTTGACGATGAGATCACAGCAGCACAGTGGAGTATTCCAGCAACTAGTTTAGACACTAAGGAGATCGAAGATATACTGGACAGTCGTGTTGGCAGAAGCACAAGGAACAGGACATATGAAGAATATCTGGTCAAGTGGAAAGGATGACCTGTTGAAGATTCATCATGGCTAACAAAGGAGGAGGTTAACCGTCTTGGTTTTCCTCTGCACACCTGAGTCGTGACAGGGTCACTTCTCAAATTACCCCGGGTGTCTGATGCAGGAGCATCCTGGGTGTAAGAGCAATCTTGCATCACCCAAAAATATTTCTGTTTTTATATTCAATAAGGGCTATTTTAGTGCAGAGCTGCTATTTATGGAAAGTTATATTTTTGGTAATTTTTGTATGTGCTCAGAATGATCTGATTTCTTTCTTGGAGGTTCACTTTGGTCATATAAGTCTGCCAGTAAAGTTTCATTTCCAGATCAAGTGTATATTGGAAGATATTGAAGATTTTCAGTATTGGCAGCAGGGTACAGAAACTTTGAACTCAGTTTTGAAGGCTTTAGAGGCCCCGGATGAGGTCAAAAATTTGGGTGACGGGCGCTTGCGCTGGTCAAGCTTGTAGAGTGCTTCGTGGCATTTCTGAAATGGGGTTATAGTGGCTGAGCGGGTCAACTGGTGATGACTTATGGTCTTCGGAAGTTGGGCCACCTGAAATGGCGAAAAATAATTTTCTTCAAAATTTCTGTTCGGGTTTCAAAGGTTATCTTGAGCCGACTATGATGTAATAAAATGTAAAATAAAATAATTCTAAGTTTGGTCGGCCTTATTGGCTAAAATTCTGGAACCTTCCCAGGCGGTGGATAATTGCCTATATAAGGAAGGCTGTATTATTGTCTTAGGCAGTTCAGAATAGTTCTGGGTAGTAGATCTGGGTAATAGTTCGAGGCTTTGTCCTACAGAATATTGTAAGGGAATGCCCATGTGGCTTTGCATATTGTAATTCTGAAAGTTTGTAATTCCACATTTGTGGAGATAATAAGAAGCCAATTTTCTGTTCTTGCATATTGTTGTCATTTCTCTATTTCTGTTATGTGTTTGTGGTATTAAGGGGAGCACCCTTCATCATGTAGACACCCAGGTATAGCAGAGAAGTTATATTGGGAGTGTTGGTGGATGGTATTTGACCATCCACCACACACTAATTATGAGGTCCTACTTAATATTTTGAAAAAAATATGGGCTGAATTTGAATTGGGTAGGAAACCCAATTATTTTAACATGAGATCATTCTAGGGGGTTGGTTGGTGCAAGCTAGAGGAAAGACCAAGGGCCAAATTGAGTGATAGATCTAGAAATCATGTGCACAATGAGTCCCTTGTTCCTCTTCCTTCTCCTGTAATTCTTGCACCTGTCCATCATCTATCAGTGCAGTCATCTCTTAGTTCTTTGAGTGACCTTATGGGTAATTTATTATAGCACTTGACCCAGGTGAGGGCTGCCCCCATCAAAGCACATGTTTTCACAAGTTGTGGGGGTATATGTAGGGGTCCCTAGACTGATTCTGATGCTACCCATGGTGGATATGTTGATGATGATGGTGGTGCACATGGTGGATATGCTGATGATGATGGTGGTGCACATGGTGATGTCGGAGGTGATGCAGAGATGGTCATGCACATGGTGATGTCAGAGATGATATCTCATCATATGTTGATTTTCTCAATGCAAATGATGATCATCCCACAGAGGTACATTTAATTATAATTTATATAATGCAATATTAAATTTCATATTTAAATACAATTATGAACCATAACATGTGGATTTTCTGGTGAACAAAGGAGGGTTGACCCTCCATCATTCATTGCTAGGTCTCCCTTTGTATCTTTCCAATTTGATATTTTTTTCCACTATCAAATGGGAATAGTGTATAATCATCTTTTTTTATTGGTAGTCTTCAAAAGTTGGTAAACCATTCCTTCTTGTTAGGTATTTGTGTAGCCATGTACCAACTACCATAATAGACCCAATTGGATAATGAAAATCATCATCATCTACTTGATGACATATCAATTTTTTCTTAGGTTCTACACATCGAGCTAACCAATACTCTATCTACTCTACATTATCCTTAGGTGCAACAACAACATACACATGTCATGCAAAACAAAATTAAGTACATTCACAAATAAAACTTGTTTAAAGGTTTATAATTTAAATATAATCATAAATTATATGACACACACATGTAACTAATATAATTTAAAGTTGTACAATAGATTGAATTAAATTACCAAGTTGTATAAGGTCTGAAACATGATCATAATCTTATGATGCAAAGGCATGATCCAAGTCTTCATTTATTATATCATCTTCATAATGTGTCTCACTAGGTGTTGAGGATTTTTGTTGACATTCTTCAAACCATTATGTATTCTCGCATTCTTCCCATTCACTTACAACACAAAATTGACAAAAACATGCAAGCTCCCTAGTCCATATAGTCCAAGTGTTAGAATTAGAACTCCTAAATGAATACCATTTAGTTGATCCACTGATTGCATTACAATCATATCTTGAAAGGATATTCTTCTCTTCAACTAGCCAGAAAAAACATCTGATTCTAAAGTTCTTACTTGATCCTATAGACAAACTTGTTTTACACCATTCAACAATTGCATGTGCATCTTTAAATTTTGATTTTTCCTCAAATTTGAGTTTCTCTCTACAAAGGGCTCTCTTAACAGATGCACCGGCACCATTATGTTCTCCCTTCCCATGTCCAGCCTAAAAAAAACTCTAGATATATTGGATATTTATTTTCTTATGTGTCCTACTCAACCAATAAAACATTCTACCATTATTGAATTGCCCTATGCAATTATCTGGCCATATTAGATGTTGTGTTATATGAATTTTTGTCTCCCTTAAATTTTCATAAAAGGTCTTAAACCAATACTAGACAAACTTTGATGAGTTTAACTTATTATCACTCATATAGAAATGGTACTCTCTCAATATTTTTTGATCCTCTTTTGTACTATCAGGTGCATGCCTATAAACAATATGAACAAAAAATGTTACTTGCACTGAATTATAATATTATGGTTGGATCTCATCTTGTGGTGCAAGCGTGTAGTTCTCTGCAAAGTCAACGATTGAAAGTATACTACCAATTGGAAATGTAATCTTGCATATGCAAAATTTTTCATCAAGCCATTTAGAATTTTGAGAGTGTTTCACATATTTAGGTACGACCTTACTCTTGAATTCATTCATAAAAGCATTAACACTAAGTTTTTTAGTTATTAGGTCGCATCATTTTCCAACTTTTCCACCCTTTAATAGATACTCAACAGTTTTAAATCTTTGTACATCAACTAATTGTTGTCCAAAATTAAATGAAATATTTTTCATGCAAACATTCATCTAATAATGTAAGATTGCCACATACATCACATACATTAGAAGCACATGCATTCAAAAGATAAAATTTCTCATTAGGTGGGTTACAAAAAAAATTTGATATAAACTCCTTTACAGTTTGAGGTGGTATATTTATACCACATTCCTGCAACATTTCATTAGCATGCATAGTAGAAAATATAGATTGAACAATATCATACCATAGTACAATAGGTGATCCTTTCTTTGTTAATCCTTACATACCATGGTTTACATTTTTCAAAAGATCATTGACTAATACTAATAGTTAACACTTTATCATCCACAAATTTTTTATACAATTCTGTTTGAGTCATATCTAAAGGTGTTATGGATGTGGATCATGAACTTTTGAACTGACTCTTACTTTAAGAACATCTTTGGCATTAGGGGATACTCTTGTATTATCATGCCAAAAAATTTCAATCAAAGTTTTGACTTCACTAGTATGTTTCATGTCTGACATCGGGAGTCTGCCACTAAAGGTCCATAAATGGTTTTCCAGATCACTTTCAAAGTTAACTCTTCTCTTTATAGCTCTTGTTAAAGTTTTATGATGAATATTAAGATATCCACTTATGTTTGAAATCATTCTTTTATCAATAGTAGTTTTTTTTACTAAAGCTATTGTTATTTCTCGTCATGCTGCATTACTATATTTACAATGACTTTTCTTTCTAATTGTGTCAAAGGCACTAGAAATAGTTGATACAACTTGTTTTAGAGACTCATCCTTCTTCTTGGATTTCACATAAATGCCTAACCTCTTCATCACTTTTCGCATTTTAGATATTTTCATTAATTGTAACACTAATTGACATTGAAATCTAAATTTATTATTATAAAAAAAAGTAAACAATTTTCTCATGTGTGTCCTAATCTATCACCATGAAACCAAACCATGTAGATTGTATAGCACACCATTTTTTATTTGAAATTGTTCATTTATTTCATTATCATTCAAAGGAGTTTCTTTCTCAATCGGTGTTTCTATGTCTACATCCACATTGTTAAATTCAATTTGAATTGGTGTTTGATTTTCAGTTTCATTCGGGGTTTGACTTTTGGTTCTTTTATCACTATGATTAACATTACTGATTTATGGAATTTGATGTTTAATTAAATTTGTTAATCTATTTTTCAGGAGTAAAATTTAAATCATTTAAATTGTAACCCACTTCTAGCAATTGATGAACTTGTTTATAAGAATAAGGTACATTTGGATGTGAAGACATACCTATATCTAATACAGGATTAGAATATGCACCTGAATTTTCTTCTTCAACCTTTGCATCCATTATGGTGTCTTCATTTTCCTCCTCTTCTGAAACAATTGTTGAGCTTGATGCTCCAACATTATTCTATTTTTGAAGTCTTTCCCTTTTTTCTCATTGTCATTTTACCTCCTCTCCATTTGCTGCAACCTTCTTAGCTATTAGAACCTTCCTTAGCCTCTTTCTCTGTTGGTTTGATCCTATTTTTGCATGAAGATTTGAGTTGAAATGATTCTTTTTGAATGTTAGATCTAAAACAAGACAAAGGAAGGGAATGTTGATAAAAATATTATGTTTTCCTGGTAAGGATTGTTAAAAAAATAATTGAAAATTTTTGAATCATTGAGATCAGGCCCAGAGTCCTATTTTTAGGTTGCAACATCTCTTTATGAAACAGGCACCTATTATTTAAATGAAATGGGCGCCCTTTTTTGAGTTTAAAAAAATAGGCGCCCATTTTGTAAAACTATGAGTGGGAACCATACCCGCTAGCTTGGTTTTTGGTTTAGGACAGGCTTGGTGGAACCAAGCCTATGCTTGGCCCTACAAAAATATGGCTAAGGCATTATAGTATAAAATTTATGCCTTGCCATAATTTTTCGACACCTTCCCAAATGAATTTTTTGATCAAACAAAAACTCATTTTAGCTCTTATTGTGCAAATTATAAAAATATAAATTTTATAGTGATATTATAAATTTTAATTTTTTTACAATATTTATTAAGCCAACGTGGTACCTAAACTTGAAATACTAAGGTTAACTAAAACTTTAATAACTTTTTAAATTTTACATTTTTTGAAAAATGAGTTATATGACATCAATCTACATAGAATTTCCTTCAAATTAAAAAAATATTTTAAAAAAATGAAGTTATCATCAAATTATGGTGGCTATACATCGGAGGTTTTGAAAATGTATTTTATAGTCAATTAAGAATTAATAAAAAAATATTCAATTAAAAAATAAGATAAAATATTCTCATCAATCTTCAGTGTGTTAGGTACCTTTTCCCAAAAGGATTCACAAAAATCCATTCATTTACTTAATGAAAGGGTGGTCGTACACATGTAAGGTGTGGTCATGAAACATGTATTTTGAAAAAGTGGTTTTTTAACATGCATACTAAAATTCAATTTATACCATATGGGTATTGAAATAAATTACATATTTGAAAAGTAGACTCCAAGCACTAAATTTTATATTGCTAAAGTTTACCAAGATTTAATCTTTAAGTGCCTCAAATTTCAACACCAATTGATAGAAATTTTGAAAAACAAACAAAACACTTCCACTTTTTGGCCAAAAGTGGGACTCAACTTCTTGCAACCACTCCCAAATCATGAGTGAGGTACAACCTGAGATCAATCCAAATTAGATTGATAAATCAATGTAGATTCTTTAATTGGTCCATTCTTCCACTTTACCAAGTATTCCATGTAATCCTTTCCTCTTGTTCTTCTGCCAACTCTTTGTTCCAAAATTTGTTCAACTTCTTTTGTCTGCTTCTTAGGATAATTGCTCATTTCTGTCACTTCTTCATTAGGTTCATGATACTCATACAAATCTACAATGTTAAATATTGGTGATATTTCCATGTCATTAGGTGACTCTACTTCATAATCATTTCTACTGTCAAACCTCATCAGTACCTTGCAGAGACAAAATTTCTTCATCTTCAACTTACTATAGGTAACAATAGGAAATATTCCTTTCTTAAAATGAAACATTACCTCATCACCAACCTAAAAAATGTTATGTCTTCTTGACCTATCAACACTATCATTGTATTTCTGATTACTCTGCTCCACCTTATATTTTACTTCCTCATGCAATGACTTTATAAATTTAGAAAATTCTTCTCTTTTAGCATTCCTCATTTCTTCTCCAACAATATCTTTCACTTCTCATATACCTCTCGGTTGCATGTTAGTAATAATCTGAAAAGGGGTTTTCCCAGTACTCATATTCACTAAATTATTGGATACAAACTCTTCTTGTGCTAACATTAAATCCCAAATACTCAGTTTGTGTCCAACTAAGCATCTCAACAGGTTACCAGAGCTTCTATGTAAAACCTTTGTTTGTCCATCAATCTGTGGATAAAATGTAGAACTATACTTCAACTTAGTGTCTAGCTTCTTCCAAAGAGTCTTTAAAAAATAGTCAACAAAAATATTATCTTGGCCAGAGATGTTACTCCTCGGTAATCCATGCAATATGAAAATCTCCTTGAAGAAAAGATCAGCTATATGCACTGCATCCAATATTTTCCTACATGGTATAAAATTTTCCATCTTGGAAAAATTCTCCACAACAATAAATATGGAATCATTACCTCTTGCTTTCCTTGGTAAGACAAGAACAAAATCCATGTTGATATCCCTCCAAGGTTTCTTAGGAACAAACATTAGTGTTTACAATCAAGTATTCAAACTTACTCTTTTTTCAAATTGACAAACTCCACAACTCTTCACAAATTTATGAACATCCATATACAACTGCAGTGAGAACTACCTTTGTTAGGAATAGCCCCAAAAGATAGTTGAGAGGGGGGTGGTGAATCAATTATCTACAAGTTTCAATTCTTTATCCAATTAAGTATACTTAAACATAAGGCATAAACACAATGAAAGAACACTTCAACACAACACCAATATTTTGATTACGGGGAAACCCAAATAGGTAAAACCCTAGTGGGACTTGATACCCACTAATATTATGTACTAGTGTATAATGATCCTTGCTAGAAGATCCTTTACCTTGTCAAGAGTAGCTTTACAATATATTAAGTATAGTAGACCTAGTTAAGGGTCAGACCCTATTAGGAGTCTTTTACAATTGTCCCTGTTAGGGGAGAGGATGCACTATCTGAGAGCTCACTGCTTAAATGGGTGAAGGCTACAACCTTTTAAATAATAGATACACACTATATCTAGATCTTGGTGAACTGCACTTTGACCTTCTGTCTGGATTAGTTCCAATGAATAGAACACATACTCTACTTGGTCACATAGACCTTCTTCTGATGGTTCAACACTTCACACACTCTGCTCTACTCTGCTTAATCAACCATGAACCACACTCAAGCAATCACAAATGACTGCCTATAAATATCTTTCCTCCAAATGATATAATCAAGTTGGCCTATTAGAAACACCTTGAAATCATATTAGATAAACCATAATAAACTCCAACAAACATTTTGTTAGCTCTATTATGCTTGCAACTCATTCTGGGACCTGTCTAATAAAATAATTGTAGACGTATGCCACACATTGTCGGATCTACCAAAATAAGTGGAACTTTCTCTGTATGCTGAATTAACTTATGTGCTCTTAACAAAACATCAATAACACTTCTCCAAGCTTAACTCCAAGGGAACATAGCCTCAAGATAGGTGCAATTCAAGAAACAATAAAATCTTTGTCGGCTCTTCTGAACAAACACAAGAAACTACTACTGGTGAATAGCGACTGCATAACTTCACTTTCATTCATGATTAGACTATGCATTTATAACTAAAACATCACTAACATGTCTTCAACATATATCCTAGGGCACATGCCCATAAGACAATTGTATGAAAAACCATACACAAAACACTGTCTATAACCCTGTTAGGAACACTGCGGACACAAGCTGCTATATAACTGTCTATACTTACAGTTAACCTTTGTGCCCATGATATCATGCTAATATCATGTCCATGCATCATATACTAAAGGCTTACTACATAAGACTTCCACGCATGCTACTTTCCATATGTTGTCATCAATGACAAACATACAATTAGTACTAGACTGCTAGCAAATCTCCAACAATCTCCCCCTTTGGCATTGATGGAAACATGTGGAATGAAAAACCACCATCAACCCAAATGAACATTTCTTTTATAAAATTCTCCATTTCCTCTTCAAAACTTCCCCAAAGATGAATCCTCCATCTGCTGCAATATTTTCTAATTTCTAATATTCTCCAGTTCCTCAACTGTATTGCTGTCATAACTGAATGTTGCTCCCCCTTAGTATATTACTCCTCTTTTTACTCTTTTTTTAATGCTCCCCCTTTGACATCAATGGAAAAGGGTGCCACTCATTTTAAGCACCGGTACTACTCCTGAGGTAGAGTAGTCAACCTTCCATCAGTCCTTGAGGACTAATTCCATTCCTGCTTCCTTCTAAGTAGAATCAAGGAAAGGAATTACTCCCAAATTCCCCCTAAGATACTCAAAAGTATCCTTAGGCAAGGGGTTTGTGAATATATCTACCAACTTTTCTTTAGTACTCACACAGTCCAACTTGACTTCTTTCTCTACCACTTTCTCTCTTAGGAAGTGATACTTGATCTCAATGTGTTTTGTCTTTGCATGCATCACAAGGTTCTTTGACATATTGATAGTGCTAGTGTTATCATAGTGAATAACAATAGGATAATCAATCTGAATTCCAAAATCTTTTATCATCTACTTGATCCAAACAATTGTAGAACAATTCAAGGCTGCTACAACATACTCCACTTCTATTGTTGATTTAGAAATACAATTTTGTTTCTTTCTTGTCCAAGTGACAAATCTATCACCAAGAAACACTGCTCCACCTAAAGTACTTTTTCTATCATCAACACATCCTGCCCAATCTGCATCCATGTACACATGAAGCTCAACATTTTCTGAATTAGGATACCATAGACCATAATCTATAGTGCCATGCAAGTATCTAAATATTTTATTTACTACCATGAGGTGACTTTGTTTAGGCTCTACTACAAATCTTCCAACTATACCAAATGCATTGGAAATGTCAGGTCTAGTCTAAGTAAGATAAATGAGTTTACCAATCATAGACTTATACAATGTTATATCAACTGTTGGTGAGTCATCTTCCTTTGTAATCTTGCATCCAATAATCATAGGGGTTCCTACTGGCTTGCAATCATCCATCTTGAAATTCTTTAGTATCTCTTTCACATACTTTAATTGATTAATGAAAATCCCTTTTTCTATTTGCTACACATTTAATCCCAAAAAGTACTTGATAGGACCAATCATACTCATCTCGAACTCATTTTGCATTTCTTTGGAAAATTCAGCACTAAGTTTGTCATTACCTCCAAAGATAATGTCATCAAAAAATATAGCTACAAGTAATAAACCTTCATATGTCTCTCTAATGAATAGATTACAATTTTCTGCTCCTTTCTTCAATCCAATCTTTGTTAAGTATCCATCTTGTCTCTAATACCATGCTCTAGGGGCTTGCTTAAGTCCATAGAGGACCTTCTTCAATCTGCATACCATATTAGGTCTATCTGATAAGGTGAATCCTTCAGGCTACTCAATGTATACTTCTTCTTTTAAGTCTCCATTCAAGAATGCTGATTTGACATCCATCTGATAAACTTTGAAGTTTTTAATTGTAGCATAAGCTAAAAACAACTTAATAGCTTCTAATCTACTCACAGGTGCAAATGTGTTTGAATAATCAATGCCTTCTCTTTACGCATATCCCTTACATACTAATCTTTCTTTATTTCTTACTATTGTACCATCTTCATTCATCTTGTTTCTGAATATCCACTTTGCTCCAATCACATTCTTATCACTAGGTCTTGGGACCAGTTCCCAAGTGTCATTCTTAATGATCTAATCAAGTTCTTCTTTCATAGCATCATGCCAATATGAATCCTTACAAGCATCTTCAACACTTAAAGTTTCAATCTGAGATAGTAAACATACCGCATCACTACTAGCTGAGTTCTCTACTTGTGATCTTGTTAAGATTTTTCCACCCTGATCTCCAATGATGTCTTTCTTGGAATGATTTCTTGATGTAAACTTTGGAACTTTAGGTGATGCTGACTCATCAGCCTTAGAAGTACCTTCTCCACTTGTCCCAGGGTCATTGAACAACACATCAATGCTGTGAAACATTTCCTGAATGACTATCTCACTAGAGGAGGTTCTAGGTTCTTCTTCAATCATGGGTGAGTAATCATGATATCTTTCTTGAATCATAAACTTTTCATCAATCTTTACATGAGAAATTTCAATGATCTTTTTCAATCTTAAATTGAAACATCTATAAGCTTTAATTATACAAGAGTAACCAAGAAAAATACCTTCATCACTTCTTGCATTAAACTTGCCTACTGCTTCATCCCTCTTGATGTAGCACTTGCTTCCAAAGATTCTAAAGTATTTTACAATGGGAACATTACCAAAGCATAGCTCATAAGGTGTTTTGTCAGTGCCAGTTCTTAATTGAATTTTATTGATTTTATAGACTATTGTATTGACCGCATCTCTCCAATAGGTGTGTGCAACTTTTCCTTCTATCATAATGGTGCGCGTTGTATCAAGAATAATCATATTCCTTCTCTCTACAATTCCATTCTGCTGAGGTGTTCCAAGTGCACTTAACTGCCTCTTTATGCCATGTTCTTCGCAGTACTCATAGAATCTATTAGAGGTGAATTCTCTTCCTCTATCTGATCTCAAACATTTTATCTTTAATCTAGATTCATTCTCAACCTTAGATTTGAATATTTTGAGCTTCTCAAAAGCTTCTGACTTATCTTTTAAGAACACAACCCACATCATCCTTGTATAATCATCAACAAACAAAATAAAATACCTTTCACCATAGTATGATCTTTTTTGAGTTGGTCCACATAGGTCTATATGAATCATATCCAACTTGTTCTCTATTGAATTCTACTTGCTCCTGAATAAATTTATCACATGCTTCTCCATCACACATTCCCTGCATATAGTCTCAACTGCATTTTCTATGCTAGGTAGATCTCTTACTACTTTAACATTTCTTATCTTTACTATGTTATCAAAATTGATATGACATAGTCTTTTGTGCCACAACCAATTGTCATCAACTTTAGCAACAAAACAACTTGCTTCTGAATTGAGTTGAAAAACATTACCTCTTGTCTTTGTGCTTGATGCAATCATAACACCATCTTTTTTGTTAATGATGCATTTGTCATCTTTGAACTCCAACTGATAGCCTTTACCAAGTAACTATCCAACACTGAGAAGGTTATGTTTCAAACCATCAACATAAAGAACATCATCAATACTATTCTTTCCATCCAAAGTGATGGCTCCTCTACCAACTATAGATTTAGGAGTGTTGTCTCCAAATTTGACCATAGCTCCATTGTATTTTTCCAAATGAACAAACCTGCCTTTATCACCTGTCATGTGATGTGAACAACCACTATCTATAATCCAATCTTTTCTTATATCTGCTTGGCAAATCAATGCTAGCTCTTTATTCACTTTCTCATTTTTAGGAGCTGACTTAATATTTGTTTTGTCTACAATAGAAATGAATCCAATTTCTTCTTCACCTAATTCTTCATCTGAGACTCCATCTCCAGCATAGTAGCATTCCTTAGAATACTTAGGCTTATAATCCTTTTTGAACTTTCTATCTCTAGTGGGACACTTAGATGCAAAGTGACCAATCTTATTACATGAAAAGCTCTTAAATGGTAATTGATCTTCATATTTTCCTTTTCCTTTCTTTTCTCTTTTGGCAATCATAGCGATAAAATCATCTAATGTTCTCTCTTCTTCATCATCATCAAAATTACCAGAAGTATTTGCAGATTTCTTACCGAATGATGGTAAAATGGATTTACCACCATTCACATGTAGAGGAGGAAATATGAGATCTATTCTCAAAACCCAAATTCCCCAAGGAAGAGATTCGATTTGATCAACCTAGAGGTTAATAAACAATCGAATCAATTTGTGGATGAATATGGAAGAGAGAAAGTAAATCCAATATTTCCCTTGTGGAAGGATATTATGTTTGGAATATAGAATAATTGGAATACAAGTACTAACCTCAAATTAGGGTAGATCTGGAAAATGTTGAATTTTGATGTCTATGGACACTTTTGAGAAAATCTGAAACTTGACCTAGGCTGGAAATGCCGAGATAGAGAAAACCTAGAAATCTTTCCTCAAGATGGCTCAGGTCAGGTTTGACCCTCATAAGAGGTGAAATACCACATTCTTTATTTGAAGTCTGATTTGAATTTTGTTCACAGATCCTGGAAGTTCACCGAAAAGGGTATCCAAATTTGCTCTCAGATCTGAATTTTCGCCCCTGTACCTACAAGAAAAGGAGGATTTTTGTTGTTTGTTTGGGGGGGGTTTGCCTTGGTCAAATCCCAGTTTGGAATCAACCTTAATATTGAAATTGAAATGGAGAATGCTAGCAAGTAGTAGAAAAGGATCTAACAATGAAGCTATGCAATTCAATAGATATGCAATTGTATTTGAAATGTAAACAAGTATATTGATATGAGAGCTTGAGCACAACAATAAATGTAAATCAAACCTCCATGGTTGTATGCTTGGAATCCATCTTGAGAGAAGAATGAAATGGATCTTGAAGATGAACAAAGGATCTTGAAGGAAGATCACACCATCATGATGGCTAGATCTAGGGTTTGAATGATAAATCTTGAATGCTTGAATCCTTGATCTTCAATGGAGATCTTGGATGGAGAAGAAGACTTGAATGCTTGAATGGATGCTTGCTTGATCACCTTGAGAGCTTGAGAGCTTGCACATGAAAACTTGAGATGAGATATGAAAACTTGATTGTGGATGTTCTCACAAAACTTGATGATGAAAATGAGAGAGGAAGGCCTCCTTTTATAGTGATCTAGGGCACATTTCTCTAGATGGGCCACCTTGGAGAATTAAATCCCAATTAGGTCCTAAAATTTAGAAAATATACCTAGATTAAATTAAATTAAAATATTTACCATCTCAAAACCCAAAATGGCCGACCCGGAGGTGGGAAAATAAATCTCCCGAAAGCCCGAAGCTTGAAAATTCTGGAAATTGGAATTTTGAAAGAAGGGGTCAAAGTTGAGGTTAGACCTAACCTAGTTAGGGTCAAGCTTGACCCTGACCTAGTCAAGTTTGAGCTTGACCCTAACCTAGTTAGGTTCTAACTCGACCTTGACCCCGGTCCCAAGTTGACTCAGAACCAAGTCAGGAGGTCCTGGGGATGCCCAGAAACCTAGAACTGATGCTAGAATAGGATATAATGTTAGTGATAGACATAAAATCCTATGATTATTGTGATGAAGGCCAGAAGGATCCATTTCTAAATCCTACCTAGAAATAGAGCTATGAAAGAGAGAAATTTAGGAGAATCCTTAAGATCCTAACCCTAATTTCACCTAGAATGAAGCAGAAAAGAAGTGGAAAGTGGGGAGAAAGCCAGATCAAAGAAAAGATCAATTCAAGGCATCCAATATGACCCCAAACAACTTACTCTGAGGGCTAAATGCTCTTAACATGGAAGTGATTCTATTTTAAGATGATACATTAAGCTCCCACTTTAGCAAGAGTATGGATTTGATGCAAACTCTTGGTAAAGAAGAAGAAAGAGGAGATCCAAGTGGATTCACAAAGAGAAAAAATAACACTTAGCTAAGGGCATGAACCCCCAGACTAAAGATTCTAACTCAACAGACATACACGAGGGTGCAAAACAATAAAACCAAAATAACAAGGGTTAGCACTAAATAACCTAAATCAATTAGCATAAGAAACCTCACTAAGAAATATTCCTCATGCTAATATCATATTTGGAAAGCTATCATAAAAGCATAAATGTTTACATAAGAAAGATAAGAGAAACACTATAAATAACATAGCTTCATGATCCTATCCTACTAGCATGAAAGCAGAAAAGAGAGAAAGGAGAAAGTGATTACCTCGCCTAGTAAGATGCCCACCTTACTGTGAATCACCCTAGAGGGAAACCCCAATAGGTTCACCCATAAACTATGCTTGTAATTTTAATGCATCTTCTGACGACTTCTGGAATACCCATAGATCCACCTTCTTGTATCACTATGAATATGAAATGTGTGTCTCCTCAGGATTTAGCAACTTATGTACATTACCATCGGAAGATTTAACATATAGGTGTGTGTCTTTTTAGGATTTAGCAACTTATGTGTGTTACCTTAAAAGATTTAGCATATTTGAAATTGGAAATGCGTGTCCCTTTAGGATTTAGCAACTTATGTGCATTATTTTCAGCGGATTTAGCATATTGAAAAATTTGAAAATGTGTGTCTCCTCAGGATTTAGCAACTTATGTGCGTTACCTTTAGAAGATTTAGCATATGAATGCATGTCTTTTTAGGATTTAGCAACTTATGTGCATTACCTTCTAAGATTTAGCATATAAAAATAAAAAACTATAGTACAAGGGAGACCCTATATATGCCCCCCTCCTTAAGATGACAAAAACAAACTAATTTGTGATGTTAAGGAAAGAAAAGAACAAGGATAAAGCCTTCGTCAACATCAAGACAATATCCACAAACAACACTCAGTCCAAGCCAAGAAGGTTACAGCTCCTATGAGGTCATGGAAGAGATGAATGTAAAGAGATATCATGCAAGAAGTGAAAAGAAAGTAACCCTTATGAGGGATAGCACACTGTTCAGTTTCCAAGGTGAGAGATATATCAACCATGGAAACCCAATGTCAAACAAAAAAAGGGGCTATTATCAAGAACATAGATCCTCAATGCAAACCATAATTTTCATGTATGATTGAATGTCACATAATAGATAGATACTACTTACCCAAGGAAAGTGGTGAATCCTGGAAAGATAGAAGGAAATGACATCATTGCCCCCCAACGTAGGAAAAAGATTGAAGAGGATACCTACTTCACAATGCAAGGAGATATCTTGTTTACAATAATGTACACCATATTCTTAGCGAGGGATATTGACCCCTACATCCAAGAGTAGAGATAATTGTGAAAAGGATATGTCACTCATGGAAAAAGGATCCTCAAATGAAAGAGATCTTATCAACAAGACCCCCACCAAAGAGGAGTGGTTTAGATAAAATATCAACTTTCAAAAAGGAGGGAACAAAGATTCAATCATCAAGCCCCCTACAAGGAAGAGGAAGATGAATCTTTGAAATGAGGGAAACAACTCTAACACCCAAGAAAGGGTGAAAGTGTATAAAGAACATAATTTTCAACATAGAGAAGAGGTGACAACCTAGGACAACAACTTCTCATATAAGAATATTATCCATAGGCAAAACATCTATCAATATGATGAGATAATATTGCAATATAAACAAGTACCACTAAGCTAGAGAAAGCAATTCCCTAGAGAAAGAGAAAGAAAGAAGTACCTTTCCCCCTAGATATAGATACAAGGGATACCCTTGCAAAACAAATGTCTTAGAAAAGATATCTTGGAAAAGAAAAGAGAGATCCTATGCAAAGCCATAGAAAAAGAGAAGAGAAAGAATACCAATTAAGCCCCAATAAAAGACCTAATGGATCCTAGGAAACTAGATGAAGATGCACCTCTTGCCCCCTAGTCATGAGACAAGAGGAGAAGAAAATTTACATTATATCTAAAGGAGGGGAATCCCCCATATCAAAATTATGAAGAAATTGTAAAACTACACAAGAGTGAGATATAATTCCTAAAGTAGCTCTTTCTCTAACATATGCCTTGAAATGTTTACAATCAACAAGTAAGTGTTTGTTACTATAATGAAAAGGACATTTGTATTTTTATAGAGCATCTATCAGCATAGGTCTAAAGATTTCTTTCTTGGAATTCATTACCTCAACATATACCTTTTTAGCAATTTCTTGACGAGTAGTAGAGTTATCTAATATAGGTATAGGGAAAACAAGGTGAAGGGGAAGATGATGTTTAGTATCACCTACCTTAACTTGAGACCTCGAACAACTGACACCATACATATCTAGCTTAGGGGGTATATGAATAGGAAACCTAATACCATGCTCATTAACTCCTAGCCCTAAACCTGTATAACCTTGTTTAGTCACCATATTATATCTAGTAGTGTACATATTATGTAAAGCTTCTACATGAGGTGATTGTTTATCATGTTCATGAGTAAAGGTTGTATAAGGTGGAATAATAGGCTTGGTAGAAGTTTATGTACCCTTTCCTTTAATATCATCCTGGATAAGAGGAGAAGGTAAATCAAAGAAATCTTGCACATCCACATCCTGAACGATAGCTTGAATCCCATCATAAGTATGGAAAGAGTGAGGATTAACAGATGGAGAATTAGGTATCAGAATAGGAAGATTAGGATTATGATTGATAGGATTAGGATTAGGAAGATTAAGAGATGGTGTGTCATTTACCAAATTCTTCACATAATCTAAAAGATGAATAAGGCTACCACATAAATTCCTAAGAAAAGTTTTAAATGTAGGCAGACTAGTGTCGATCATATTCACAAAAGCATAAGCAAGAGAAAAGTGAAGGGTCATCAACATAATGAAGTGAATGATAATTTCATAAACATCATAAGTATTATAAAGAGATGATAAAAGAAGAGTAATAAAAAACATGACCATGCACCAAAACATCTTAACAATCTCCATAATAAATGAATGACAAGAGATGTTTTTGTATTTTTATTGACTATATAGATTTTTTTTAATTTTTGAAATTAAGATGCAAGAGCATAAACTAGATCTAATCTAAATGTCAGAAAGGATCTAAAATCTAACACAATAGGCATCTAATTCCACAAAAGAAAAGGAGAGTAAGTAGGTCAGGTTCACCAAAATGAATGATGGTAAAATGGATTCACCACCATTCAAATGTAGAGGGGGAAATATGAGATCTATTCTCAAGACCCAAATTCCCAAAGGAAGAGATCCGATTTGATCAACCTAGAGGTTAATACACAATTGAATCAATTTTTGGATGAATATGGAAGAGAGAAAGTAAATCCAATATTTCCCTTGTGGATGGATATTATGTTTGGAATATAGAATAATTGAAATACAAGTACTAACCTCAAATTAGGGCAGATCTAGAAAATGTTGAATTCTGATGTCTGTGTACACTTTCGAGAAAATCTAAAAACTATCTTGGACTAGAAATGTCGAGACAGAGAAAACCCAAAAATCTTTCCTCAAGATGGCTTAGCTCAAGTTTGACCCTCATAAGAGGTCAAATACCACATTCTTTATTTGAAGCCTGATTTGAATTTTGTTCGCAGATCCTGGAAGTTCACTGAAAAGGGTATCCAAATTCACTCTCAGATCTAAATTTTTGCACATGTACCTGCATTAAAAGGAGGATTTTTATTGTTTTTTTATGGGGGTTTTCCTTGGTCAAACCCTGGTTTGGAATCAACCTTAATATTGAAATTGAAATGGAGAATGCTAGCAAGTAGTAGAAAAGGATCTAACAATGAAGCTATGCAATTCAATAGATATGCAATTGTATTTGAAATGTAAACAAGTATATTGATATGAAAGCTTGAACACATCAATAAATGTAAATCAAACCTCCATGGTTGTATGCTTGGAATCCACCGTGAGAGAAGAATGAAATGGACCTTGAAGATGAACAAAGGATCTTGAAGAAAGATCACACCATCATGATGGCTAGATCTAGGGTTTGAATGATAAATCTTGAATGCTTGAACCAAATCCCTTCAATGGCTTGAATGCTTGAATCCTTGATCTTCAATGGAGAACTTGGATGGAGAAGATGATTTGAATGATTGAATGGATTCTTTCTTGATCACCTTGAGAGATTGAGAGCTTGCACATGAAAACTTTAGATGAGATATGAAAACTTGATTGTGGATGTTCTCACAAAACTTGATGATGAAAATGAGAGAGGAAGGCCTCCTTTTATAGTGATCTAGGGCACATTCCTCTAGATGGGCCACCTTGGAGAATTATATCCCAATTAGGTCCTAACCTTTATAAAATACACCTAGATTAAATGAAATTAAAGGATTTACCATCCTGAAACTTGAAATGGCTGACCTAGAGGCAGGAAAATAAATCTCCCAAAAGCTCGAAGCCCAGAAATTCTAGAAATTGGAATTTTGGAGGAAGGGGTCAAAGTCAAGCTTGACCTTGACCTAGTTAGGTTTGAGCTTGACCATGATGTATTCAGGTTCTAACTTGACCCTAACCCTAGTCAGGTTCTAACTCAACCCTGACCCTAGTCCCAAGTTGACTCAGAACCAAGTGAGGAGGTCCCGAGGATGCCTAGAAACCTAGATATGATGCCAGAACATGATAGAATGTCAGTGATAGACATAAAATCCTATGATTATCATGATGAAGGATAGGAGGATCCATTTCTAAATCCTACCTAGAAATAGAGCTATGAAAGAGGGAAATTCAGGAGAATCCTTAAGATCCTAACCCTAATTTCACCTAGAATGAAGCAGAAAAGAAGTGGAAAGCAGGGAGAAAGCCAAATCAAAGAAAAGATCAATTCAAGGCATCCAATATGACCCCAAACCACTTAATCAGAGGGCTAAATTCTCTTAACATGGAAGTGCTTCCATTTTAAGATGATACACTTACCATGAACTATTGCTTTGAAAGCTATCTCTTTCTTTGGTCCTGTCTTCAATCTTGAAATCTCAAAAGCTGAGATTTTGCTGATCAAGGTCTCTCTCTTAAAATTTGATGTAAGCATCATGGTCTCATCAAGGATGTTGATCTTGCTCTCATATTCTGGAATAAGAGTAGTCATCAACTTGTCCATAATGTCTTCATCAGAAATCTCTCCACCATTGTTCCTGATTCCAGCAACTGCTTCATTAATCCTCTGATTGTAAGCTCTGATATTTTCTTCAGGAAACATCTGTAATGCATTTTATCTTTTCTTCCATTTCTTTCTACATGCATCCTTTTCTTGTTTGTCTTCTTCAAAAATGTCTTCAAGGTGCTTCCAAATTTTATGGGTTATATCTATCTTTTTTACTTCTAAAAATTCACCATTAGATAGGGTGCTGATAAGGGCTTCTTTAGCAATAGCATTTTGATGAAACAATTCCTTTTGAGCATCAATAGAATCATCTCTTGCAAGGTCTTCTAATGTAGGAATCTTGGCTGCTTGGATGGTTACATTAAAAACTTCAAAAGAAATGCACTGCAAATGGGTCACCATCTTGTTCTTCCAATCAAGATAATTCTCTCCATCAAACTTAGGACTTTCTTTCTTGAAGTATGCCATCTGATCAACCTCAAGTTGTTAAACTTTCTCTCCAAGGCACTTAGCTTTGATACCAATTGTTAGGAATAGTCCCAAGAGATAACTGAGGGGGGGGGGGGGGGTTAATCAGTTATCTACAAGTTTCAATTCTTTATCCAATTAAGTATACTTAAACATAAAGCATAAACACAATGAAAGAACACTTCAACACAACACCAATATTTTGGTTATGGGGAAACCCAACTAGGTAAAAACCCCGATGGTACTTGATACCCACTAATATTATGTACTAGTGTATAATGATCCTTGCTAGAAGATCCTTTACCCTGTTAGGAGTAGCTTTACAATATATTAAGTATAGTAGACCTAGTTAAGGGTCAAACCCTATTAGGATTCTTTTACAATTGTCCTTGTTAGGGGAGAGGACACACTGTCTGATAGCTCACTACTCAAATGGGTGAAGGCTACAACCTTCTAAATAATAGATACACACTATATCTGGATCTTGGTGTACTGTAGTTTGACCTGCTATCTAGATCAGTTCCAATGAATAGCACACATACTCTACTTGGTCACATAGACCTTCTTTTGATGGTTAAACACTTCACACACTCTACTTTGCTTTGCTTAATCAACCATGAACCACACTCAAGCAATCACAAATGACTGCCTATAAATATCTTTCCTCCAAATGATATAATCAAGTCAACCTATTAGAATGACCTTGAAATCATATTAGAGAAACCATAACAAACTTGAACAAACATTATGTCGGCTCTATTATGTAAGCAACTCATTCTGGGACCTGTCTAATAAAATAATTGTAGATGCATGCCACACACTTTCATCTCTACCAAAACAACCAGAACTTTCTCTATAAGATGAATTAACTTATGTGCTCTTAATGAAACATCAATAACACTTCTCCAAGCTTAACTCCAAGGGTGCATAACCTCAAGATAGGCACAACTCAAGAGACAATAAAATCCTTGTTGGCTCTTTTGAACAGACACAAGAAACTGCTACTGGTGAATAGCAACTACATAACTGCACTTGCGTTCATCATTAGACTATGTTTTCATAACTAAAAAATCACTAACATGTCTTCAACATATATCCTAGGGCACATACCCATAAGACAACTGTTTGGACAACCATACACAGAACACTACCTGTAACCCTGTCAGGAACACTACTAACACAAGCTGCTATATAACTATCTATACTTATAGTTAACCTCTGCACCCATGATATCATGTTGATATCATGTCCATACATCATATACTAAAGGCTTACTACATAAGAATTCCATGCATGCTAATTTCCATATGTTGTCATCAATGACAAACATACAGTCAATACTGGCCTGCTAGCAAATCCTCCAACAACCTTTCCTGAAGAAACCTCAATGTCTTATCAATTCCAAAGTGTCTAACCAAACCACTACCATGCTTCTCCTTTATCAAATTATTTCTCATTGATCCTCTCAATATACATAACTAAATCCCTTTGAGAAACATATCTTTTTTAATGAAATAGTCTTCCCACTTACTTGATTGATCTTGAATAGGTTCTCTGCACATTCTCAATGGCTCAAAAAAATCAAGGTCATTTTTATACAAATTCATATCATCAAAACCAAGAACCTCAATTTTGATTTAATTTAGAAAAGATCTTCTTCTACTCAATGCATTAGCAACTCGGTTAGATACTCCACTCTTATGTTTTATCACAAATGTAAAATTCTCTAAATACTCAACCCATTTCATTGGTCTCTGATTCAACTTATTCTGACTACCCAAATACTCTAAATCCTTATGATCAATATACAACACAAATTCCTTCGACATCAAATAATGCCTCCATTTATTTAGGGTTTGAACAATAGCATATAATTCTTGATCATACACAAAATATTTCCTTTTAGCATCATTCAACTTCTCACCAAAGAAAGCAATAGGTTTACCTTCTTGACTCAACACAACTCCTATTGCACTGCCACTTGCATCACATTCAACTTGGAATACCTTATCAAAATCTGGTAAAGCTAACATAGGAAATTAAATAATCTTCTATTTCATAGCCTCAAAACCCTTATCAGCTCCATGGGTCCACTTGAATTCTCTTTTTTCTCCTCTCATTGTCTCAATCATAGCATTGTGAATTGACCTAAAATTTATGATGAACTTTTGGTGAAAACTTACTAAACCATGGAATTTTATTACCTTGCCAACATTCTTAGGTATAGGCCACTCAAGTATGGATTTAACCTTCTCAGGATTCATCTTCAAACCATCAGTTGAAATCATGAATCCCAAATATAAAATCTCTTCTTTCATGAAGGAGCACTTTTTTAGATTAATCATTAACTTTTCCTCTTTTAATTTTTACAATAGGTATGTCTAATGTATAAAAAATGATCTTCTTTTATTTTATTGAATATCAAAATATCATCCAAGTACAAAATCATAAATTTACCCAATATTTCCTTTAGAACCTCATTCATTAACCTCATAAAAGTACTTAGGGCATTAGTTAAACCAAAAGGCATAACCAACCATTCATACAAACCTTCTTTTGTCTTGAAAGAAGTCTTCCATTGATCACCTTGTCTGATTATGATCTGATGATATCCACTCTTCAAATCTATCTCGATAAAATATTTTTCTCTACTCAAACAATCTATGATATCTTGTTGATGGCTCTCAAATTAGTACACATTCACCATTCTCCATTCTTATGTGCCAACACAACTAGTACTCCACATGGACTCAAAATTTATCTCCTCAAACCTTTTTGCAACAACTCTTGAACTTGTTGGTTAAGTTCATCTTTGTCATTTGGTTTCAGTTGGTATGGTGCTTTATTTGGAAAATTAGCTCTAGGAATAAGATCCATACAATGACTAATACTTTTCATCAGTGGAAAAACATTAGTTACTCTTAGATAATTGAGAGGGGAGTGAATCTACTAATTCCAATTATCCTACAGTCCCAAACTCCTGAATATATATATAAACAAACTTTTTTAAACAAATAATCAACTCAATAAGCTAGCAATAATATCTTTCTATTCATTTACTGATTACTAGTAATTCCAAATTCTGTGTTTTACCAATTAACCCAGATATGAAATGTGTAAAGTAGGATAGTAATCCAATCACATCAAATAACACATAACACAAGGATTTTAACATGGAAACCATGCTAAGGTAAAAACCACCTAGGACTGGTAACCCAAAATATTTCACTCTTCTAAAGAGAGCTTGGTTAGGAGCCAACCCTGTTAAAGATTAAAAAACACACTGTAAGGTGTGACCTTGTTAGAGGATTTATCACTAACAATTCTCCCTTGACTAGCATTCACTAGGAGGTCAACAAGAAAACAATTAACATTCCTTGAATGTCATATTGAAATACAAATAAGAATGTTAAGTCCATTCGATTAAGAGATTTAGATGTAACAATGGTTAAACTGATACATTGATGATCTCATTCAAATACAACTATGAATTGCATATTTTTAGATCTATGCTAATCTCATAATACCTCATCTGATCAATATTCAATTCAATCTTTCATATCCTTCATCTCATTCATCTTGGTGAATGCTTCTCTTATACTCAGTAATGCTTGCAGTTCTGCTTAGTTTTGTCTCTAACCCGTTTGATCAATGGTGCATGAAAAATTTCCTTTCACACAAATTCTCCTGTAGTGTCAATAATCTCCAGACTCAATAATGAATCTCATGTCTCTTTAAATAGACATCATAAACCATTTTCATCTCATCCATTAGATTTTTCTCTTAATCTCAATCTTTCATTTTTCCACTTCAAGATTCCTCAGTAGTTGTATCAATAACACATTTCAATCTTCTCCATTTGATCTTCATAACAAACTCTATCTCTTACCTCAAAATCATAAGCATCTACCAACTCATCAATTTCTATCACCTGTTATAAAATTTATTTCTTCTTTCACTCAGTCAATACAAAATGTGTCATTGATAACTAACTCGGTTATTACTAATACTTAGTATACATAACACTAGCTTGGTGTATACAAAAATCTACAATTACCGACCACATTAACTTGTTAAATTTGGATCTCTAATTCATGTAATAGAATCATGTAACATGCTCAAGTCAACAACGTGATGTCATAGACTCATCAATAAGTTACCCAATGTATACCTTAGTCATATCTCCATATCCATCTCATCTTCATGTAGATATCTCACTCCGTCACCATTTTCTTCTTAAGATGTTTGTAACCATCATGATAAGTATAGTCAAAACTAGTTGACATCAATGACAACATGTTGACTAATTTAATCATCTTAGATATCATTTTAGTATTTTGGTGACCTCTGAAATATTCATCAAGATATTCAATTAGTTTTAGATTAACAATCTCTCCTTTTGGTATTAATGGCATCAATATGAAATATGTGATAGAATACCAAAAATTTTTTCTACAACTCTATAGATAAATGTTGTAGCTTGGTAAGCACTCTCCCTAGCTTGAAATTTAATATGTTTAATCACTACACAACATTTCATGAAGAATCTCCCTATAGATATGATCTTCTTCAGTTCTCTGATTCCTTCTTGTCCTTTGAACAGGTAATAGACGTTCTCTCCCTTTCTTTGTGTTCTCTCTAACTGATATTTTGTTGATTCTCTCTCCCTTTGACTAATATTTCATATGAAATACTTCTCTCCCTTTGACAATAATGTGAAAAGAAAAGAAATATCTCTTAGTTATCCAAAATATTATCTCTATTGTTTGGTTCAAATCTAGTACCTTCACATACTTATATACAATTTTCTTTGTCCCATTTTTCACAACCTTAGGAGTCCTAAAATGTGAGAAATTTGCATCAAAATCATTTGATTTTTTGATAAAGTATAGGTTGATGCAACCTCCTGATTACCTTAGTGACTGATAGATAGGGGATGGACCCCTAGTCTAGTCTCCAAGTACTCAAATGTATCCTTCAGTAAGGGTTTAGTAAATATGTATGCAAGTTGTTCTTAAGACTTCACAAACAATAGTTTCACTTGATTTTCTTGTACTTGTTCTAGTAAATAGAGATACTTAATATATATATGCTTTGTCTTAGCATGCA
Source organism: Chamaecyparis obtusa (assembly GCA_027943335.1). Lineage (NCBI taxonomy): Eukaryota > Viridiplantae > Streptophyta > Pinopsida > Cupressales > Cupressaceae > Chamaecyparis > Chamaecyparis obtusa. The sequence continues at coordinate 249,530 of BSBK01005723.1, forward strand.
TCACCAAATTCTTATAAATGTTTATAGTTCTTGTGTTGTCACAATATATAATCACTGCGTCATTGATCTCCTCGTTCAATCCTTTCAACAATTATTTTATCCATGCAATAATTGAACAATTAGTAGTAGCAATAACATACTCTACTTTGAGGTAGTTGACTAATAAATACATGCTTTTTTACTTCTTATTCAAGTACCTAATTTTTCTCCCAAAAATAAGGTTCCACTAGTAGTACTCTTCTAGTCATCTATGTTTCCAGTCCAATCTACATCGGTGTAAACTTGCAGTTCAAAATTGCCTTGTTTCTTATACCATAAACCATAATTCTCAATGTTCTTCAAGTATCTGATAATTCTCTTAACAAAAGTCATAGGTGACTTCTTAGGATTAGTAGAAAATATAGCTACAATCCTAATAGCATGTGCAATATTAGGTCTCCTATGCACAAAATTCATAAAATTTCCAATCATTGATCTATACAATGTTCGATTTACCTCAGATAATTGATCCTCCTTTGTCAATTTTCATCTAGTAACCATAGGTGCTCCAACTTATTTTGAATCTTCCATACCAAATGTCTTCAATACTTCCTTGATGTATTTTGATTTTATAATGAATATGCCTTCCCTTTCTTGTAGTATTTGCAAAACAAGAAATAATTTAATCTCTCCAAACATTGACATTTCAAATTCCTTTCTCATCTCAACAACAAAATATTTACAAATATTATCATGTCCTCCAAATATAATATCATCAACAAATATTTCACCAATAAGTATATTATCATTAGTTCCACCTTTCAAATATAAGTTTCTATTATCACTTATTCTCAAGATATGAATGCAATCTTTCATACCATGCTCTTGGCACTTGTTTCAGTCCATACAATGCTTTGTGCAAATTTCATACCATGTTCATCTTATTTGGATCAACAAAACCTTCAGGTTGTTCATTGTAAACCTCTTCCTCAAGTATTCCATTCAAAAATGGAGATTTAAAATCCATTTAATATACTTTAAATCCTTTGTGTGTAGCATATGCAAGTAGTATTATAACTCCTTCAAGTCTATCTACTGGTACAAAATTTTCACCATAATCAATACCTGCTTGTGCATATCCTTTACAAACAAGTCTTTCTTTGTTCCTAGCGACTTCACCATTCTCATTCAACTTATTTCTGAATATCCATTTGGTTCCAATAATATTTTTATCACTCATTCTTGATACTAATGTCTATGTTTTGTTTTTCTCTATCTGGTCAATTTCTTCATTCATGGCTTTAATCCATTCCTCATTCTCAAGTGCATCTCTAACATTTTTAGGTTCAAATTCACAAACTAAACATGTGTTTTATCTTAATTTACATTGTGTCATCATGCAAGCTTGCTTGTCTCTAATAATTGGATTTTTTGGATGGTGTCTTCTTACAAATTTATCTAACACTTTCTCTCTTCTTTGTTCATTAGTTGGCACAGGATCAATTTCTTCCCTGATAGCATCTTCTTGATTCTCGGTCTCTATAGACTGATGCTTGGTTTCTTTATTTAGTTTCTTGGTAGCTTCTACATGCTTCTTGGGTAGAGGGATAGTTATCTCAATGAATGTATATCTACTATATTCTTCTAGTTCTTTCATGCTTTCTTCATCATTTTTCTCAGAAAACTCATCCACTCTCACATTAGCACTTTCAATCATTTTGTTAGAAACCTTATTCAAACATTTGTAATCTTTTATCTTAGTATAATATCCTAAGAATATTTCTTCATCACCTTTAGAATCAAATTTTCCATTTCTATCATCTTTCAGAATGTAACATCTACTTCCAAAAATTATGAAATAACTTACATTAGGTGTGTACCCAAACCATAGCTCATAAGGTGTCTTTTTTGAATCTTTCTTCATTTGTACTCAGTTCAATGTGTATAAAAAAGTGTTGACATCTTCTCTCCAGTACATTTGTACAACATCCTTTTCAATCATCAATGTTCTAGCATAGTCAACTATAGATCTATTCCTCCTTTAAACAATACCATTTTGTTGTGGTGTCCTCCGTGCCAAAACCTATCTTTGAATTCCATGCTCATTAAAAAAGTTAGTGAATTCATTAGAAATAAACTCACCTCCTATATTTGATCTTAAGAACTTTAACCCTTTTCCACTTTAGCTTTATACCACTTGAACATTTTGAAAGCTTCTTATTTCTCCTTCAAGAACATAACTTTCATCATCCTAGAGTAGTCATCAACAAATAAAATGAAATATTTGTCACCATAATAACTCTGAGTTCTTATAGAACCACACAAGTCAATATGTACGAACTACAAAATACCTTTAGATGAATAGGTCTCGGTCTTAAAACTAGATTTTGACATTTTCCCTTTCTGACATTGTTTACACATGACATGGTTAGGTTTAGGTAAGATCCGTAAAACTCTAACTTTTCTTTTCTTACTGATCTTAACCATGTTGTCAAAATTCACATGACATAGCCTTTTATTCCATAATCACACATCTTTAGTCCTAGCCATTAAACAAAAAGTTTCAGCCTTGTTAAGATAGAATAGATTACCTTTGGATTGTTCACTAGTACCAACCAACTTTCTAGTTTCATCATAGATCTTCACCTTCCAACTTTAAAATGCAACTCAGTGACCTGAGTTATTCAATTGTGCTATACTTAACAAGTTATAATTAAGTCCTTTCACCCAATATGCATTCTTACATATAATATTATTATTTAACAAGATAGATCCTTTTCCTTTTACTTGAAAAGGTGTATCATTTACCATTTTAATAGATCCTCCATTATAGTGTTCAAGATATTCAAATTTATCTTAATCACCTGTCATATGATGTGTACAACCACTATCAATAATCCATGTACATCATTCTTGATAACTTTAGAAACAAGTGATGTTTCAACATACCTTTCTTATTCTTCTTCTTCTTCTTCTTCTTTCAATGTAATGAATAGCACATCAATGTCTTCATCAGTGTTGGTGTCAGTATCATCATCATCATCATCATCATCTTCAGCTAGGTAACAAGCCTTCTTACCTTTTTCTTTGTAGTCTCAGTTATTTCTTCTGTCATAGTGTCAGTTTCCACTATGTTCTTGCTTATTTCTTTTGTCATACTTCTTTTCACTAGATCACTCATTGTTTCTATCATCATCTTTCTTATTTGGACATCTAACTGAAATATGGCCAATTTCTTTACAATTAAAACATGCTAAAGATAATTTCCCTTTATACCTTCCTTTACCTTTTTGCAGCCTTCTAGCCATCAGTTCTTCAAGTTCATCTTCATCACTGTCACTGTCACTCTTATTTTTTATCATATGTTTACTGGTTGATTTTTAAATTTTCAAAGATGACATAAATGATGACTCAACACTTGGTACAATAGCGTTATCAAATTTATTCAGCTCAAAAGTAGTAAATTTAATGATTAGGCTATCAAGTGTAAGAACATTACCCGATGCATATCTCATTTCAGGAATAGGTGAGATTCTAATAGCATAGACAAGCAACAAGGTTCTAAAAATTTTACTCATAATAGTGTCTTCATCAATAACACCTCCTCCTCCTCCTCTGATAGCATTGACAACCTGGTTGATTTTGTTACTATACTGTAAAATATTTTCACCTTCTTTCATCTTCATTTCATGAAATATACCTCTAAGGCTTTTAGCTTTTTCCCTCAATACATTTATATCTCCTCCATGAACTAGTGCAAGTGTGTCCCACATTGCTTTATCATTTTCGCATGCCTTCACATCTTCAAATTCAGCATCTTGTAAGGTAGCATCAATCTCTATCATTGTCATGTTATGTTTATGTCTATCTCTCTGCTAATCAACTATCAAAGGTCCAATGCATGGTTCAATGTAGGCATTGTCCAGATAAAATATTGTAGATTCTCCAAATTCTAGATATGTGAAACCTCGTTATACTTTTCCATGTCGAGAATTTGTCTTTGTTCAACTTTGGTACCTTTCTCTTATACATCTTGTGATCTTTAGCTCAAGACCTTTAAACTTCCTTTTCAAGAACACAAGCTCTAATACCAATTGTTAGATAAATGAGAGGGGTTGAATTATTTAATTCAAGTTATCCTACAATCCAAAACTCCTAGATGTATATAAACAAACTTTTTCAAAAAAATAATCAACTCGGTAAGCTAGCAATAATATCTTTTTGTTCATTTACTAATTACCAATAATTCCAAATACTATGTTTTACCAGTTAACCTAGATATGAAATGTGTAAATTAGGATAGTAATCCAATCACATCAAGTAATACATAACACGAGGATTTTAACATGAAAACCTTGATAAGGGAAAAATCATCTAGGACCGGTAACCCAAAATATCTCACTCTTCTAAAGTGAACTCGGTTAGGAGTCAACCCTATTAAAGGTTAAAAAACACACTGTAACGTGTAACCTTGTTAGAGGATTTATCACTAACAGTTCTCCCTTGACCAATATTCACTATGGGGTCAATAAGAAAATAATTAACATTCCTTGAATGTCATATTGAAATACAAATAGGACTGTTAAGTCCATTCAGTTAAGATATTTAGTTGTAACAATGGTTAAATAGATACAGTAATGATTTAATTCAAATACAACTATGAATTGTAGATTTTTAGATCTATACTAAGCTCATTATACCTCCTCTAATCAATAGGCAATTCAATCCTTCATATCCTTCATCTTAGTTAGTGTGGTGAATGCTTCTCTGATACTCGGTAATGCCTGCAGTTCTACTCAGTTATGTCTGTAACCAGTTTGATTAGTGGTGCATGAAAAAATTCATTTCACATGAATTCTCCTGAAGTGTCCATAAGCTCTAGACTCAATAATGGATCTCATGTCTCTTTAAATAGATTTCATAAACCATTTTCATCTCATCCATTATATTTTTCCTCTCAATCTCCATCATTCATTTTTTCACTTCAAGCTTCCTCGGTATTTGTATCAATAAAATGTTTCAATCTTCTCCATTCGATCATCTCTAAATTTTGTCATCCATTTGATCTTCATAACAAATTCTATCTCTTACCTCGAAATCATAAGCATATGTGAGCTCATCAATTTTAGTCAGCTTTTATAAACTTTATTTATTCTTTCACTCAGTCAATACATAATGTATGGGTGATAACTAACTCAGTTGTTACTGATACTCAATATACACAACACTAGCTTAGTGTATAAAAAAATCTTCAATTACTGACCACATTAACTTGTTCAATTTTGATCTTTGATTTATAATAGAATCATGCAATATTCTCAAGTCAACAACATGATGTCATAGACCTATCAATAAGTTACCCAATGTATACCTTAGCCATACCTCCATATCCATCTCATCTTCATGTAGATATCTCACTCCATCATTTTCTTCTTAAGATGTTTGTAACCATCATGAAAAGTATAGTCAAAACTAGTTGACATCAATGACAACATATTGCCTGATTTAATCATCTTACATGTGACTTTAGTATCTCGGTGACCTCCTAAATCTTCATCAAGATATTCCATCAGTTGTAGATTAATAGGTACATTATCTAAAATGATCTCTATGTACTAAGTGAGAAACTTATCAACCTCTTTAGGAACTCTATCTTATGCTTTCTCACTTTTTTTGTTAGGAATTATAGTCTAATAGACATCATTTCTCTTCAAATCCTTGAAAAAATGACAATATTCCATCAAACAAACTTTCACATATGTACATATCTCACCAACACATTCTTCAATCAAAGGTAACAAAATTTGTCTCTTGCAATTGGTCAAAATAGAGTATTTTTGCAATCTTCCACAATATATATAATGTCTATCATATTTCCAAGGTCTACCCAACAAAATATGACAACAATCCATATGCATAATATCACACAACGCCTTATCATAATAATTTCCAATTTTAAGATTTACAAAACATTTTTCACTTACCATAAGTTTATGTTCATCCTTGACCTATGACATTTGATAGGGCTTTAGGTACTTCAATATTTCCAACTATAACTTTGTAACCATTTCCTCTGATGCTAGATTCTTTGAACTTCTTTAGTCAATAATCACTTTTGAAACTTTATCTATAACTATGCATCTGGTCTTGGACAAACTCTTTCTATAGGATCTTTCTTAGTCTTTTCACTCCATAATTCTCTTCTGACCATTAGGTTTCCTTCCTTCTTAGGTTCATTCAATAAATTTTTGTGCAACAAAATATTTATGCTACTACTAACCTTCTTTCTTGCATGTGTACATTCAAATCATCTATTTCTCTCTTCTCTAGAATTGTGACAAGTTTCTCAGAATCCTCCTCTGCATATCCACCTAGGGAGTAATTACCTCTTCTTTGGGATGAACTTTCAACTTTCAACTTTCAACTTTCAACTTTCACCTTTTCACCATATGATCTTCCTCTTCCTCTAGGGAATCTACCACCTCTTCCTCTTTTCCTTTTCTCATGCCTTTTATTCAATTTCTCCCCAACTTTTAGGGAAAACTGATAAGCCTCCTCAATACTCTCCATTTTAACCAAACTTATCTATTCTTGAATAGAAGTCCTTAGTTCATTTAGGTACCTTTCAATAATTTCTATGTCATCTTCAATATGTCAAGATATGATATCAAACCTATAAAATTCCTCAGTGTAATCCTTCACAGAGCTAGCTTTCTTCTTCAAACTTTGTATTCTCCTAACTAGGTTAATCTGATAATCATAAGGTAGAAACTTTCCCTTCAACTTATTTAACATCTTATCTCATACCTTTATTTTGGTTTTAAATTTATTATTTCAGTCTAATTGTAGATGCTCCCACCACAAGGATTCTTGACCTTTCAATTTTTTGCTTGTAATTTTCACCTTCTTCTCATCCAATATCTTCTGATACTCAAAATATTTCTCCATCTCGATGATCTAGTCTATCAATTCATCTATATCCAACTTTCCACTATACTCGAGAAGGTTAAACTACAGTATGACCTTCAAACTTGTCAATTATTTCAGGAATATTTCTTCTCCTTGATCTATTATAGGTATTGGTCCAGTTACCTCCTACTTTTCTTTGGCTTCATCATCGCTAACATCATCAAGATGTCTTCCACATTGTTGGGTTCTTTCAATAGCTTCCAATATAGAAGCAATTTGTCTTATAATATCAGCTAAACCTAGATCTACATCTCTCCTTCCTTGAACCATCTTGAAACCCTCTGCAATTGCACATCAAATCACAATATACTACCCACAAAAAATAACCAACTAGGGTTTATAAGAAGGAACCTCTAGATCAAACCTTTCTCTGATAGTACTTGATGCAAGGATGGTAAGATAAGTGGGGTGAAAGGCTCACCTAATTACTAGACAACCTTGTAGAATCACAATACAAAAGCAATAACACATAAAAGGAAAGAAGGGAAGTAGATCATATTCATTTATTCATTAAAACTTGATATATGTTAGGTTGTGAGGACTTCCTAGTTATGACCAATACAACATAAATCAATTATAGAAATAGAACAATCCTCATGCATGTGAGATCGACAATCTCCAGCTTCCTAACCTTTTCTAACTTCCTTCTAACCTTGTCCCCCTAAAACCTAGAATAAATTATTACATTTATGCATGAGGCTATTGAACAGGTTGGCCAAATAGAATCTTCAAGATCTAGCATTAGAGAAAGAAATGACGTATATTTAGGTCCACATTCTTTGCAATGATTGATCTAAACATTAAGATCATGACCAAAATTAAATACACAACTCATCCTATAATGAAATCCAAAACTAAAACCGTCAATGAGACCAAGAACTAGGTAACACTAAGCAACATAGATTAGTGATGGAACCCACTCAATGAAGAATACCACCGAGTAGAATAGAATACACTAAGTGCATCAATGAAAAAATAAGAACACTCCACTGAGAACTCCAAAGAACTTACTAAGAACATCTAACAAGCTACTAAGATACAAGATTTCCATGAACCCAAGATGCTCCTGCATCATTTTGTTAGTTGGAAAAACAAGATGAGGACTCATCTAATTTGCATAGGAATTTATTATTGGATGATTATCAAAAAGGATGAAAAGATCAAGGAAGAATCTGAGATATATGATGCTATTGAAGATGAGAAGAAAGTGTTTCATTTCACCATGGTTGCAAGGGAAGCATTGATCAGTGCTCTTTCATAGGAAGCATTGATTCAACACACAAGTTTTGGACAAGGTTAGAAGCTTTGTATGAAGAAGACAAGTACACTAAGAGAGAAAAGTTGTAGAATTGGAAAGAAAAGATGGAAAAATTGAGGATGTGAGATGATAATAATGTCAAAGCATATGTACAAAGGATAATTGAGGTTGTTATAGGAATTAGAAACTTGTGAGGCACATACACTGAAGAAGAAGTGATCACAAAGATTTTGATATCTTTGACACCAGTTTATAAGAGAAAAGTTTAGGCTATTTTGGTGATCATTCCACGAACTACAAAATTTAACAAAGAGATTTTTATTTCTAAATTAACCAACTTTGAGACCATAGAATTACATGAGGCATTACCTAGAGTGGGAACTACATTTGAGGCTACTATTCACAATGACAAGAGGGCATTATCAAGCCTTGTGAGAACTAGTAGTAGAATATATATAGAGCTTAGAGATTACACTCATGATTGGGCTCAAATAGAAGAAGAAGAAGAGAGAAAGTTGGATGAGGTTGTGGCTTTGATTGCAAAGAGGTAAGGGTAAGTTTGAAGGAAAGTTACCCCTAAAATACTTTTCCTATAATAAAATTGGTCACTTTACACCCAGATGTACTACTAGGGTTCCTAAGCACAAAATCAAGTTTTACAAGAAGGATAAGGAATGTTATCATGCTAGTGAGGGTGTTTTTGATGATTCTACAAATGATGAAGATGAGATTGGATTTGTCACAATTAAAAATGAAGAACCTATTCATAAAGAGAAAGATTTAGTTTCACATGTGGAAAAGAAACCAGAATGGATTATAGATAGTGGTATCTCTCATCACATGATTGGTGATACAGAATAGTTTGTTCCACTAAACAAATATTATGGTGGAGTGGTTAGATTTGGTGATAAAAATCCTAGGTTGATCTTTCATAGATGATCAATCTCTCTTGATGGAAAGAATAATACTAATTATTTCTTGTTTTTTGATGGCCTTAAGCATAACTTGTTGAGTGTCGTATAGCTTGTAGACAAGGTTAACCACTTGTAGTTCAAAGATGGGAAATGTGTTGGAGATTTTCTAGCAAGTCAGTGTTGATTGTATGTTTATCATTGATGACAACATATAGTAAGAAACCTACATTTTATTTATATGTAGAGAGCCTTGAGCATATGTTGTATTGATATGTTATTAGCATGATATCATAGATGCAAAGGTTTATTCTGAGTACAGACAATTGTGCAGTTGTTTGTAACAACAATGTTCCTAACAGTGTTGCAAATGGATTTTTCTATGTAATTCTCAGTATGGTCATGCTAGAGACTTGGGCATTTTTATTTTTGTTGTAGACATAAGATTGAAGCTATGTTCATATATGTAGAGTCATTTATGTAGTACAAGTTGAGTTATGATGTTTCTATTTTCCTATTAGAGTTTCTAGAGATTGTTTGTTAGAGCTGACAGTGTTTATATTGTTTCAAAAGTTGTGCCTATCATTTTGATATGCATGTTTAGTTTCATGTTTGGTGATGAGGTAAGAATGTTTGGTTAAGAGCGCTTAACATATTTGAGATTAAGAGAAAAGTTTTAGTTAATTTCATGGAGCCAGTAGTGTGAAGTGATGCGTCTACTCATATTGGGGTGCATTGTCCCTTTTTGTGTTGTGTGCTTGGTTTAGCCATTGGAGATGTTGTTGGATAGTTATATTGGTTCTCTAATATGATTTCAAGAAGGTTCTAACAAGCTAACTTGATTATATCATTTGGAGAAGGATACTTATAGCTGGTCAGTTGTGATTGCTAAGTGTGATTGGTAGAGCAGAGCAGAAGATCCAAATATATTGAGATAGTATAGTTGAATCAATCATTAGTTAAAGATCTATGTAAAGAAATAGAGAGTGTATGCTATTCATTGGAATTGATCAAGATAGAAGGTCTAATTCCCAGTTCACCAAGATCCAAATATAGTGTGTATCTATTATGCAGAAAGTTGTAGCCTTCACCATTTGAGCAGTGTACTCCCGGACAATGTATCCTCACCTTTAACAAGGTTATTTGTAAAAGACTCCTAACATGGTCTAACCCTTGACCAGGTCACTGTACATCATGCATTGTAAAGATCAACTCCTAACAGGGTTGTAAGATTTTCTAACAAGGATCATTATACTCTAGTGCAGTTTATAGTGGGTACTAATTCCCACTGGGGATTTTACCTATTTGGGTTTCATCGTAACTAAAATTGTGGTGTTGTGTTAAGTGTTATCTTATTGTGTATGTTCTTAATGTTCTTTTTTGCTAAGTTGGATAAAGAATTGAATCTTGTAGATAACTAATTCACCTTGCCCCCTTCTTAGTTATCACTTGGGACTATTCCTAACAATTGGTATCAAAGCCAAGTGCCTCAGAGAGAAAGTTTAACAAATTGAGGTTGATTAGATGGCGTTCTTTAGAAAAGAAAGTCCTAAGTTTGATGGAGATAATTATCTAGACTAGAAGAACAAAATGATAACACATTTACAGTGCATTGGTTTTGATATTTTTGAAGTAGCTACTCAAGTGATGTGAGTGTTCCAAGGCTTGCTTGCACATCTACCAAGAGAACTAGCTTGTCTCTATTAGTATCCTAAACTCTTCTAGGTCCTTATTAGGCTTAGATGATTAACTAAGTCCTAATCCAACTCTTCTCCAAGAGTATCTCACCTTGTGCTTCACCTTGAAAGAAAAACACCATTCAATGCTTCAGTGCTTTCTCCTACACCTAGAAAGCTCTAAGTGCCAACTTATCACAAAACTCTAATTTCATTGTAGGGGTGTCAAACACATTGGAAAAATTCCATATGCTTCCATTTAATTTAATTTAGAAGGATATTCAAGCCCTTCTTTACCAGGTTCAATATTTCACCTTGAAGAGGCCTAAATAGGCCAATTTCCTTGTAGCCTTTTGTAGAGACTTTTTGCCACTTCTTGCAAAAACTTTCCAAAAAACATAAAAATCTAATCCAAAATTTGGATACCATTTTGGATTTTATCAAATATTTTGAAGGTTTTGTACTCCTAGGTCCTCTATACATAGGGTTCCTACAAACTAGGACTAATGGGGCTAAAAGGCCTATTTACTAGGACTTGACTGGTTTCTCACTCAAAACTTAGTCTAATGGATTGGTATGACCTCAATCCTCATATCATGTTATGATATGACTAAACCCTACCTGGAACTATACTTGTTCCATACAGTACTTCTCTCCCCTGCAATTAATCACTAGATTCTTCACTATCAAGCCTCTAACCAGACTCTCCTAGCTCATGTAGGGCTTGGCATTTAAAATAGAAAACTGACTCCTCTGGACTCCTACCTATATATACATTATGTAAAATGGCTCCAATCTAATATTCCTCCACTTTCTTGAAGTTTCAAGGGTTGAATTTCAAGTGGGAGCCATGAAACCAAAAATACTCTAATAGAGACCAACACATTGTTTAAATCTAACTTATTTTCTCACAACTAATAAAATAACTCAAAAAAACTATCACACTGAATGAAAAATTCTTGACTCTATTGTAGGAACACAAAAAAATCACTAAAATAGGACTCTCAATCCATTACATATCACTATAGCTCGGGATGCACATAAAATAGAGTTGCAGAGCTCTTTTTCTATTCTCAAACTTGTTACAATGATCACTAATCTCAAGGTTTGAGTCTTCCATTACCTTATATTCCATTTCCCATGTTTTTAGGGAATTTTGGTCAATCTCCCACTTCCTATCTTCTAGGGGATCCTATGTAACTGAGTTGCATGCAACATTTGCCATTATTGCAAATGTTGTCATGACAATTTTGTAACAACATTTGGCATCTTTGTATTTATGCCATCATCCTACTTATTAGGACCTCTAACCTCTATATTCCAAGGAACCAACTCCATTAATGGCCTCATGGAATCTCCATTACATCATTTATGTGTTTAAGACATATTTAAGACTCTAATCCAACCTTTAAGCTTCTTAAGACTAATCAAATCAAAAGCTACTAACAATGACTATTTTGGTGACCTTAGTCCTAATGACTAACTCGCCTAGCCCATAATGAAATGACCTCCTAAGGTCTAAAACAAACTCACACTAACTCACTCTACCAATCTTTCTTGGCTAATGTCAAATAGAAGCCAAAATATCAAACTATGGAGGTTAGCCTATGTGTGCTCCTACACCATCCTCCCCAAAACAAGAGTTCAATCCACCCTTGGATTGAGTAAACTTGGATCAATTCCCATATTCTTGAATATAGCTTCCTTGATCCACACTACATCAACATCAGGTTAACCTCTCTACTTGATCAAGTGTTCCTTGTACTCCTTGGTTCTAGTCTTTTTGTAGACTTGGGTATCTAATATAATGTTAGCCTTCTTGACTATTGCAACAAGTAGTTTAAGCTCTTCCACATCTTGGATTACTTCACTGAGACTCTGATCTAAATTAGGTGGTGTTCCTTTATAAGGAATCAGGTTTACAATGTTAAAAATAGGGGATAGTCCATTGTCTTATGGTAGCTCCACTTTGAATGCATTGTTCCCATATTTTGCCAAGATAGGATAGGGACCTATCCTCCTCATTTTTAGCTTGTGAGGGACTCCCTTATGAAGCCTAGAATTATTTAGATGTATCATTACCAAGTCTCCCACATTAAATTGAACTTCTCTTCTACTCTCATCAACCTTGGTTTTATGCTTCATGGTTTTCTCTATCAAAGTCTTCCTCACTGTATCATGTATCTCCTACATTGCATAAGCAAAGTCATCAGCATATCCACTTCCCTTCACTCCATCCATCAAATCTGTTAGCTCATAGACTCCTCTAGGATGTAGACCATACACTATCTCAAATGGACTCTTCCATGTGGATCTATTTATAGTATCATTGTACGCATACTCAGCTTGGCCAATCAACTGATCCCATTATTGACCATACTCCTTGGTCAAGCACCTTAATAGATTTCCAAGGCTTCTATTGACAACCTCGGTCTGACCATCAATTTGAGCATGGTAGGCAGATCCAAAGGATAGATTAGTGCCTAGCCTTTTCCAAAGAGTCTTCCAAAAATGACTCATAAAATTGGTGTCTCTATCTGACACAATACTCATAGGTAACCCATGAATTATTACAATTTCTCTGAAGAAGAGAGAGGCTATTTGACTAGCATCATTAGTTTTTTTGCATGGTACAAAGTGAACCATCTTGTTGAATCTATCCACAACTACATAAACACTATACATACCTTATCTTGTCTTGGGTAACCCAACTACAAAATCCATACTCAAGCATTCCCATGGCCTAGTAGTAATAGGTAGTGGTTGATATAGGCCTACATTTGAAGAAGTGCCCTTGGCTTTTTGGCACAATATATAAATTTCCACATACTACCTAACATCAATATTCATCCTTGGCCAATAATAGAACCTTTGAACAAGTTCTTGAGTCTTAGTGATCTGAAAGTGACCACTCAATGCACCATTATGCTTTTCTTGAATTAATTTCTCTCTAATAGAGCCTCTAGGGACACATAATTGATTTCCTTTAAACAAGAGACCACTTTGCAAAGTATATTCAGCATACCTACTATGAAAATGATTCTTGTATTCAGCACATACCTTATAAATTTTTGCAAAATCTTCATCATAAACATATAGATCCTTGAAGTGATCTATCCCCATGCTCTTCAACTGAATCTCTTGGATAGTGAGAGCTCTTCTAGACAAGGCATCTACCACCTTGTTGAGGACTCCTTTCTTGTGCTTGATATTAAAGGTGTAAGCTTACATGTATTCAACCCACTTCATGTACTTGTGGCTCAACTTCTCTTGTGAATTCAGGAAACTAAGTGCTTGGTTGTCTAAATACACTATGAACTCCTTGGGAAGAAAATAGAGCCTCCATTTCCTTAAAGTCTAAACTAATGAATACATCTCAAGGTCATAAGAAGAGTACTTATTCTTGGCTTCACTTAACTTTTCTGAATGAAAAGCCACTGGTCTACCCTCTTGGCGTAGAATAGATCCAATAGCTACATTACTTGCATCACATTCAGTGGGGAATAACTTCTCAAAGCTTGGCAAGACTAAAATAGGTTGGGTAGCTAGCTTTTCCTTCAACAACTCAAAGCTTTTGTTAGCATGCTCATTCCATACAAACTTAGTCTTCATGCCTCCTTTAATGGTGTCCAACATAGGAGCACAAATTGCACTAAATTGCCTTGTGAATTTCCTATAGTATTGAGCAAGGCCATGAAAAATTATTACCTCAGTTTATATCCTTGGAGTAGGCCAATTTATGATGGCTTCCACCTTACTAACATCCATTTTCAGATTTCCATGTGATAAAAAAAAATCCAATGTATGCTAGCTCTATTTTAATTAACTCACACTTCTCCAAGTTGATCATCAACTTCTCATCATGCAACTTCTTGAAAATAGTCTCAAGATGTTCTAGGTGCTCACCTCTTGTCTTGCTATAAATCATTATATCATCTAGATATACTACTACAAACTTGCCAATGTAGTCTTTGAGGACTTCATTCATGAGCCTCATGAATGTGGAGGGGGCATTGGATAATCCAAATGGCATGAAAAGCCATTCATACAAACCTTCATTGGTCTTGAAGGCTGTTTTCCACTCATCTCCTTCATGTATCCTAATTTGGTGATAGCCACTCTTCAAGTCTATCTTGCTATAGTACTTGGCTTCACCTAGACAATCCATTAGGTCTTCAATCCTAGGGATAGGGAACCTATACCTTATGGTTATCCTATTAATTTCCCTTGAATCAGTACAAAGCCTCCAAGTTCCTCCTTTCTTAGGTGTAATGATAGTGGGTATGACACATGGACAAATACTCATTCTAATGAGACCTTGGTTTAGGAGTTCTTGTATTTGCCTAGAAATTTCCTCATTTTGTTGAGGGGTCATCTTGTAAGCTTCCTTATTCGGAAAGGTAGCTCCTAGGATAAGGTTTATCCTATGACTTATGGCTCTCTGAGGGGGTAATGTTTATGGTTGTCCATCACTTACTATACCTTGATAAGTTTGAAGCATGCTTTGAAACTCCTTCGGTAACTTTGACTTCTTAGCTTCCTTATATTCATCTACCTCCCTTGGTCTTAACACCAATGCATAGCCAACACCTTCACCTTCTTCCATGGCCTCTAAAACTCTTTTTCACCAACCATGAGCACATTAGGACTTTTTGTCTTCACCTCTGCATCCTCCAATAGTGACTAAATTTTGAAAGTCACATTGTCTTTCTTGAATGTATAGGAGTTATTTCCTCCATCATTCATAGCTTGGTGGTAAACTTTCCATGGTCTACCTAGGAGAAAGTGACATGCATCCATAGGTAACACATCACACAAAAATTTATCCTTTTACCTTCCAATGGAAAACTCCACCCATACTTGTCCATTTACCAATACATGTTGGCCTTTATTGAGCCATGTGACCTTGTAAGGATTGGTGTGGGGTATCCTTGTCAACTTTAGCTTGTTGACTACTTCCTCTGAGACAATATTTTCATAAGACCCTGAGTTAATGATGACTCTACATACTTTCCCCATCATCTTGCAATTTATCCTAAACATGGACCTCCTTTGGCTTCATTCTTCTTTAACCGACTCCTTGATCAAAGTTCTCCTCATCATGAGGTTCTCACCTTCCTCTGAATTAACTAGGACCTCAAGATGTTTCTCTACTACATTTGTGTCTTCATGAACTAGATTAGTTCTCTTGTCACCTCCTTGAGAAGAACTACCCTTCTTTGGACACCTATAGGCATGGTGTCCCATTTGATTGCAATGGTATCATTTCATATTTGCAAAGTAGTTGCCTCTACCTCCTTGTCAACTACTTCTTCCTCTAAAACTAGAGCTCCTTCTACCACCTCTACTAGAGATTCATTCTTGCTGCTCACTAAATTTGATTTCTCCTTGAGACCTTGATTTAGAACTCCTTCCACCATAGCCACCTCTTTGTCCTCTACTATCTTTTCCTTTACCTCTACCTTTGGAGGTTTTCTCTTGTTTCCTCTTGCCTTTCTCCTCAATCTTCAAGGCCATTTGATAGCATTGGTGAATGGTTTTGAAGTTCACAAGACTCATTTCTTCTTGAATAGACCATTTGAGCTCATTCAAGTACCTATCAAGCTTGATGCTTTCATCTTCAACCACCTTTAACCTTAAGCACAACATTTGGAACTTGATGTATGCTTGGACATCCAAATCTTTTTGTCTAAGATTGTGTCTCCTCATATGTAGTAGAACTTCATAATCATCAGGAAGGTAGGTCTGCTTCACTTTAGTTACCATGCCCTTCCATGTAACTATAGGATCCTTTCCATATTTCTCCCTTTCAATTTGCACAAACTTCCAACATGTGAGAGTTGAACCTCTCAACCTTGACTTAGCCACCACAACCTTTTGCACCTCTGAGATACCATCACATTCAAAGTGATTCTCTATGTTGTCTATCCAATCCACAACTGAGTCTGGATCCATTTGTCCACTGAATAGTGGCACACTCTCCAAAGCTTTTCCACTTAAGGCCTTCAATACCTTCAAGAAGGGTTCTTCAGGAAGACTAGGTTCAAGTGTTGGAGCTTCCTCCTCAAATTCTAATTCCTTTTCCCTTGATTCTTTCTCTTCCTTTTGATCAATTTTATCTTTGACCTTATCATCTTTGTCTTGGACTTCACCCAAGAGCTGCTCCATTTGGGACAATCTTTCTCTTAGCAACTGATTATCCTCTTCTTGTTCTTCTACCTTCTTGGCTAACTCAATGTTAGTCACCATGGTTTTATCTTCTACTAATCCCACTAATGTATTCTCTCCTACTGATTTAGTAGGCTGCAACATCAACCACAAGCCTGATCAATTCAAGCTTTGATACCAATATGATGTGAGTTTTCCAAGGCTTGCTTGCACATCTAGCAAGAGACCTAGCTTGTCTCTATTAGGATCCTAATATCTTCTAGGTCCTTATTAGGTTTAGATGATTAACTAAGTCCTAATCCAACTCTTCTCCAAGATATCTCACCTTGTGCTTTACCTTGAAAGAAAAACACCATTCAATGCTTTAGTGCTTTCTCCTACACCTAGAAAGCTCTAAGTGCCAACTTCTCACAAAACTCCAATTTAATTTCAAGGGTGTCAAAAACATTGGAATAATTCCATATACTTCCATTTGATTTCATTTAGAAGGATCTTCAAGCCCTTCTTTACTGTGTTCAATATTTCACCTTGAAGAGGCCTAAATAGGCCTATTTCCTTGTAGCCTTTTGTAGAGACCTTTTGCCACTTCTTGCCAAAAATTTCCAAAAAAACTAAAAATATAATCCCAAATTTGGATACCCTTTTGGATTTTATCAAATATTTTTAAGGTTTTGGATTCGTAGGTCCTCTGTATAGAGGGTTCCTACAAACTAAGACTAGTAGGGCTAAAAAACCTATTTACTAGGACTTAACTGGTTTCTCACTCTACACTTCATCTAATGGATTGGTATGATCTCAATCCTCATAGCATGTTATGATATGAATAAAACCTACCTGGAACTATACTTGTTCCATATAGTACTTCTGTCCCATGCAGTTAATCACTAGATTCTTTACTGTCAAGCCTCTAACCGGACTCTCCTAGATCACCTAGGGCTTGGCATTTAAAATAGAAAATGGACTCCTCTAGAATCCTACTTGTATATACTTTATTTAGAATGGCTCCACTCTAAGATTCATTAGCTTTCTCGAAGTTTCAAGGGTTGAATCTCAAGTGGGAGCCATGAAACCAAAAATAGTCTAACAGAGACCAACACATTGTCTAAATCTAACTTATTTTCTCACAACTAATAAACTAACTCAAAACAAATATCACACTAAATGAAAAATACTTGAATCTATCCTAGGAACACAAAAAAATCACTAAAATAGGACTATCAATCGATTACATATCACTTTCACATTGAAAATCTTGGGATGCACATAAAATAGAGTCGTAGAGCTCTTTCTCTATTCTCAAACTTGTTACCATGATCACTAATCTCAAGATTCAAGTCTTCCATTACATTAGATGCCATTTCCCATGTTTTTAGGGCTTTTTGGTCAATCTCCCACTTCCTATCTTATAGGGGATCCTAGGTAACCGAGTTGCATGCAACATTTTCCATTATTGCAAAAGTTGTCATGACAACTTAGTAACAACATTTGGTATTTTTGTATTTATGTCATCATCCTACTTCTTAGGACCTCTAACCTCTATATTCTAAGGAACCAAATCCATTAATGGCCTCATGGCATCTCCATTACATCATTTATGTGTTTAAGACATGGAATAAAATATATAATACTTAGGACATGCTACTTGAAGAGAACATCGTAGCCTAAAATCAAAGAATTAATGAAGCAGTTGTAGGAATAAGGAACAATGGTGGAGAAATTTTGGAAGAAGAAATAATGGATAAGTTGAAGACTACTCTGATAGTAGAATATGAAAGAAAGATAAACATCCTAGATGAGACCATGCATTTTTCAAAAGACTTCAAAAGAGAGACCTTAATCGGCAAGATTTTAACATTCAAGATATCAAGATTGAAGACAGAGCCTAAAAGTGAAAAAACTTTCAAAGCCTCAGTCCATGGTAAGAATTCCTTGAACACTTCTGGTAATTTTGATAATGAATATTATGATAAAGAATTAGATGAACTCATTGCTATGGTTGCTAAGAAAGAAAGAAAAGGAAAAGTAAAATATGAAGGCCAGTTACCATTTATATGTTTTTCATGTAACAAGATTGGTCATTTTGCATCTAAGTTTCCTACAAGACTCAAGAAGTTCAAAACTAATTACAAGCCTAAGTATACAAAATAATGTTACTATGCCTAAGATGGAGTATCAGATGAAGATTCAAGAGAAGATGAAATTGGATTCATTTCTATTGAAGATATGGAGATAATGTTTGATGAAATGGATATTGAAGATGAAAAGAAAGCACAAGAGCTAGCATTAATTTCACAAGAAGACATCATAATAGATTGGATCATTGACATCGGATGTTCACATCACATGATAGGAGATAGAGATAGATTTGTACATCTAGATAAGTAAAAAGGGGGCATGGCTAAATTTGGAGACAACACTACTAAACCCATCATAGGTAGAGGATCTATCACTTTGGATGGAAAGAATAGCACTAATGATGTTTTATATGTTGATGGTTTGTAGCATAAATTACTAAGTGTTGGAAAGTTGCTTGTCAAAGGATATCAGTTGGAATTCATAGACAATAAGTGCATCATTAATAAAAAAGGAGTAATGATTGCATTAGGTTCAAAGACAAAAGGTAATGTTTTCCAGCTTAATTTTGAAGCAAGTTGTTTTGTTGCTAAGGTAGATGACAGTTTGTTATGGCACAAAAGACTATGTCACATCAATTTTGATAATGTAGTTAAGATAAGCAATGTAAATGTAGTAAGAGACCTCCCTAGTATTGCAAAACCAGTTGATACAATATGCAGGGAATGTGTGATGGGAAATCATGTAAAAAAATCATTCAGAAGCAAGAAGAATTTGGTAGAAAAAAAATTGGATCTAGTGCATACAGACTTATGTAGAAAAATTCAAACAAGATCATACTATTGTGAAAGGTACTTTATTTTTCTTGTTGATGATTATTCTAGAATGATATGGGTTGTGTTCTTAAGAGATAAATCTCAAGAATTTGAGAAGTTCAAGATATTCAAAGCTAAAGTTGAAAATGAGTCTGGATTAAAGATAAAATGTCTGAGATTAGATAGAGGAGGAGAATTCACTTCTGACACATTTTATGAGTATTGTGAAGAACATGGGATAAAGAGACAACTAAGTGCACCTAGAACCCCTCAACAAAATGGAATTGCAGAAAGAAGAAATAGGATCATACTTGACACAATGTGCACTATCATGATTGAAAGAAAATTTGTACACACCTATTGGAGAGATGTAATCAATACTACAGTCTATACTATCAAAAGAATTCAATTAAGGCCAAGTGCATACAAGACAACTATATCATCTTAAAATTGAAGCACTTCCATGTTAAGAGAATTTAGCCCTCTGAGTAAGTGGTCTAGGGTCATGTCAAGTACCTTGATTGGGTCTTTGTGTGGATATAGCTATTTCCCCCCTATTGTGCTTCTCTCTCCCTATTTCTAGCCTCTTTTTGATAGACTTTCTCTGAGAAATTGAAGACTTTGACTTTTTGGGTCAAGGATGACCTGAAGGGTCAATGAGGACCTAGACCCTTACCTAGGTCAAGGTTGACCTCAAATCTAACCTATGATAGAGACAGCCTCATCCTTGACCCCAGGTTCAAATTTCAATTTCCAGAACTTTCAGGGTGTTGGGTTTCAGAAATTTTTATTATCTCACTTTTGGGTCAGCTGTTTCAAATTTTGAAATGGTAAACCCTTAAATTTCATTTAATCTAGGTCTATTTCTAGGGGTTAAGATTAATTGGGATTTAATTCTCCAATGTCAGCCTCTCTAGAATTTTGTGCCCTAGATCACTATAAAAGGAAGCCTTCCTCTCTAATTTTCTTCATCCACCATCAAGTTTTACAATCTCATCTCAAGCACTCAAGAAAGATCAAGAAAGTGTTTCATCAAGAATTTTCAAGGAAGCATTCAAGTCCTCTTCTCCATTCAAGTTCTCCATTGAAGATCAAGGATTAGGGCATTCAAGCCTTTGAAGAGATTTGGTTCAAGTATTCAAAATTCATCATTCAAAACCCTAGATCTAGCCATCATGGTGGTGTGATCTTCCTTCAAGATCCTTTGTTCATATCCAAGATCCATTCATTCTTCTTTGAAGGTGGATATCAAGCATAAAATCATGGAGGTTTTGATTTACATTTGATAATGTTATGTTCAAACTTTCATATCAACATACTTGTTTACATTTGAAATACAATTGCATATCTATTGAATATCATAGCCTCATTGTTAGATCTACTTCTACTACTTGCTAGCATTCTCTATTTAAATTCTATTATTAATGTTGATTCCAAACCAAGGTTTGACCAAGGCAAAGTCCTCATCTAAATAACAAAACCATTTTTCTTGCAAGCACAAGTACAAAACAATGAATTGAAGTGCAAATCTGGATACCCTTTTTGGAGAACTTTCGATATTCATGAACAAAATTTCTGTCAGAGCTATTTTAGGTCAATGATGACCTTCACTAGGGGTAAGATTATGCCCTGCTATCTAGGTCAAAGTCAACCTAACCTCAGAAGGACAAAATTTTTCTAGTTTTTCTCTGTCTCAATATTTCCAGTCCGGAGCAGGTTGTAGAATTTCCCAAAGCTATGCACAGACATTAGAAAATAGTTATTTCTTCATGAACCTTCTTTCGAGATAAGTATTTATTTTTTATTTATTTTATATGTCCATAACATTTTCCATCTACATTTTAACCTATTTATAATATCCTCATATCCATATTCAATCTCCATTCATAGAGGTGAATCCCATTTTACCTCTATTTATTTTGGTGAACTTGACAAGTTTACCCCTTTTATTTTATGGATTTAGATGCTCTATTGTGTTAGATTTGTGGTTTAATCTCTTCTTGCATTAATATTAGGTTTATTTTATGCTCTTTCATTTTAAACTAAAAAATATAAAAAAATCTATATATTCAATAAAATACAAAAACATTTCTTGCATTTCATTTACTATGAAGATTATTAAGATGCTTTAATGGTGTGTGGTCATGATATTTATTACCCTTCTTTTAGCTTTTATTTACCATACCTATGATGTTTATGAGAGTATCATTCACTTCATTATGTTGATGGTCCTTCATTTTTCTCTCCTAACTTTTGTGAAGTTGACCGATACTAATCTTCCTACATTTAAAACTTTTATTAAAGATTCATGTGGTAGACTTATTATCCTCTTGGATTATGTGAAGAATTTGGTAGATGATACACCATCTCCTAATATTCCTAATTCTAATCCTATCATTCCTAATTTGATTCCTAATCTTCCTATTCCTAATCTGATACCTAATTCTTCATCTGTTCATCCTCGACCTTCCCATACATATGATGGGATTCAAGCTATAGTTTAGGATGTAGATGTGAAAGAATTCTTTGATTTACCTTCTTCTCAGATTCATGATCATAATAAAGCAAAGGGTAAAGAAAATTATTCAAAACCTATTATTCCACCTTATACAACCTTTACTCATGAGAATGATAATTAATCACCTCCTGTAGAATATTTACATGATATGTACACTCCAAGATATAATATGACAACTAAACAAGGTTATAGAGGTTTAGGGCTTGGAGTTAATGACCATGGTATCAAGTATCTAGTTCATATACCCCCTAAACATGATTTGCATGGTGTTGGTTGTTCACAATCTCGAGTCAAGGTAGGTGATGTTGATCATCATCCTTCTCTTCATATTCTTCTCCCTACACCTAAAATAGATAATCCTAACACTCGTTAAGATGTAGCTAAGAAGGTGTATGTTCAATTAATGAATTCCAAAAAAGAAATCTTTAAACCTATACCAAAGATGCTTTATCCAAGTACAAATGTCCCTTTCATTATAGTAATACATGTTTACTTACTTATTGTAAACATTTCAAGTTATATGTTAGAGAAAGAGCTTCTGTAGTTTTACAATTCCTTCATAATTTTGATATAGGGGATTCCCCTCATATTGATATAATATAGATTTCATCTCCTCTTGTCTCTAGACTAGGGGGAAAGAGGTTTTATTTCCATCTAGTCTCCTAGGATACATTAGGATTTTTATTGGGCTTAATTGGTATTCTTTCTTTCCTATCTCTCTATGGTTTTGTATTATGTTTATAATCATCCATAGATCCTATTCAAGATATCTTTTTTAAGACATTTATTTTTCTAAGGTATCCCTTTCCTTCATCCCTTGGGGGAAAGGTTCTTCCTTCTTTCTCTTTTTCTAGGGAACTACTTTCCTTAGCTTAGTGGTACTTATTTATATTGCAATATTATTTCATCATATTGATAGATGTTTTGACTATGGATAACCTTTTTATATGAGAGGTTGTTGTCCTAGATCATCACCTCTTTTCTATGTTGAAAATTGTGTTCATTATAAACACTTACCCTAGCTTTGGTGTTAGAGTTGTTTCTCTCATTCCAAAGATTCCTCTTCCTCTTCTTTGCAGGAGGCTTGATGATTGAATCTTTGTTCCCACCTGATTTATCTTTGAAAGATGATATTTTATCTAAAAAGCACTCCTCTATGGTGGGGGTCTTGTTGATAAGATCTCTTTCATTGAGGATCCTTTTCCATGAGTGACATATCCCTTTCACAATTATCTATACTCTTGGATGTAGGGGTCAATATCCCTCGCTAAGAATATGGTGTACATTGATGTAAACATGATATCTCCTTGTATTGTGAAGTAGGTATCCTCTTCCTCTTCCTTATCCTATCTAGTAGACTGCCACAATAAGGAGGGGGGCATATATAGGGTCTCCCTTTTACTATAGTTTTATTTATTTATTTAATATGCTAAATCTTGGAAGGTAACACACATAAGTTTCTAAATCTTGAAGAGACATGGATTTTTCAATTTCCAATATGCTAAATCCTTTGAAGGTAACGCACATAAGTTGCTAAATCCTGAAGAGACACGCATTTTTCAATTTTCAATATGCTAAATCCTCTGAAGGTAATGGACATAAGTTTCTAAATCCTGAAGAGACACGCATTTTTCAATTTTCAATATGATAAATCTTGGAATGTAATGCACATAAGTTGCTAAATCCTAAAGAACCATGCATTTCTAATATGCTAAATCTTCCAAAGGTAACACACATAAGTTGCTAAATCTTGAGCAGACACAAATTTCATATTCATAGTGATACAAGAAGGTGGATCTATGGGTATTTGAGAAGTCGTTAGAAGACACATTACAATGCAAGCACAATTTATGGGTGAACTATCAAGTTTTGCTACCTATTTGGCTATCCCTCTCTTGGTGATTCATGGTAAGGTGGGCATCTTACTAGGTGAGGTAATCACTTTCTCATTTCTCTCTTTTTTCTTTCATACTAGTAGGACTAGATCATGAAGCTATGTTATTTATAGCATTTCTCTTATCTTTCTTATGTAATCATTTCTTCTTTTATGATAGCTTTCCAAATATGATATTAGTATGAGAAATATTTTCTTAGCAAGGTTTCTTATGCTGATTGATTTGGGTTTGTTTGTACTAACCCCTCTTTTGTGTTGTTTTTGGTTTTGTTTTCACACTCTTGTGCATATGTGTTGAGTTAGAATCCTTAGCCTATGGGATTTTGTCCTTAGCTAAGTGTTATTTTATCTTGTTGTGAATCCACTTGGATCTTTTCTTTCTTCTCCTTTACCAAGAGTTTGCATTGAGTCCATACTCTTGCTAAAGTGGGGGCTTAATTTATCATTTTAAAATGGAAGCACTTCCATGTTAAGAGTGTTTAGACCTTTGATTAACTAGTATGGGGTCATGTCAAGTGCCTTGATTGGTTCTTTGTATGGATTTGGTTGCTTCCCCCCTATTATGCTTGTCTCTCCCTATTTCTAGCCTCTTTCTGACAGACTTTCCTTGAGAAATTGAAGAATTTGACTTTCTGGGTCAAGGATGACCTAGACCCTAACCCAGGTCAAGGTTGACCTCAAATCTAACCTAGGGTAGAGATAACCTCATCCCTGACCTCAGGTTCAAATTTTAGTTTTTGAAAGTTTTAGGATGTCGGGTTTTAGAAAGTTTTATTTTCTTGCTTCCGGGTCAGCTATTTTAGATTTTGGAATGGTAAACCCTTAAATTTAATTTAATCTAGGTCTATTTCTAGGGTTTAATATTAATTTGGATTTAATTCTCCAATGTTGGCCTCTCTAGAAGTTTATGCCCTAGATCACTATAAAAGGAAGCCTTCATCTCTCATTTTCTTCATCCACCGTCAAGTTTTGCAATCCCATCTCAAGCATTCAAGCAAGATCAAGCAAGCGTTTCATCAAGAATTTTCAATGAATCATTCAAGTCCTCTTCTCCATTCAATTTCTCTATTGAAGATCAAGGATTCAAGCATTCAAGCCTTTGAAGGGATTTGGTTCAAGCATTCAAGATTCATCATTCAAAACCCTAGATCTAGCCATCATGGTGATGTGATCTTCCTTCAAGATCCTTTGTTCATCTTCAAGATCCATTCATTCTTCTCACAAGGTGGATTCCAAGCATACAATCATGGAGGTTTTGATTTACATTTGATAATGTTATGTTCGAGCTTTCATATCAACATACTTGTTTACATTTGAAATACAACTACATATCTATTGAATATCATAGCTTCATTATTAGATCTACTTCTACTACTCACTATCATTCCCTATTTCAATTCCATTATTAAGGCTGATTCAAAATTGGGGTTTGACCAAGGAAAACCCCTCATCCAAACAACAAAACCATTTTTCTTGTAGGTACAAGTACATGACAATAAATTGAAGTGTAGATTTGGATACCCTTTTCGGTGAACTTTCAGGATCCGTGAATAGAATTTCCATTAGAGATGTTTTAGGTCAAGGATGACCTTCACTGGGGGGTAAGATTGTGCCTTGGGGTAAGATTGTGCCCCACTATCTAGGTCAAAGTCAACTTGACCGTAGAAGGACAAAAGTTTTCTTAGTTTTCACTGTCTCAGCATTTCGAGTCTGGAGCAAGTTGTAGAATTTCCCAAAACTGTGCACAGACATCAAAAAACAATGATTTCTTCACCAGCCTTCTTTCGAGATAAGTATTTCTATTTTATTTAGTTTATATGTCCATAACATTTTCCATCTACATTTTAACCTATTTATCATATCCTCATATCCATATTCGATCTCTATTCATAGAGGTGAATCCCATTTTACCTTTATTTAACACCTTATGAGCTATGGTTTGGGAATGTACCTACAGTAAAATACTTAAGAATCTTTGGAAGCAAATGTTACATTAAGAGAGATGGAGCTATTGGAAATTTTGATGCAAGAAGTGATGAACATATTTTTCTTGGTTACTCTAATAAAATCAAAGCTTATAGATGTTTTAACTTGAGATTGAAGAAGATCATAGAAAGTACACAAGTAAAGATTGATGAAAAGTTTATGATTCAAGAGATATATCATGATTATGCACCTATGATTGAAGAAGAACCTAGACCTATTAGTAAAGAAGTAGATGTTGAAGAAATGTTTGACATCATTGATGTATTAATTAGTGAACCTAAAACAAGTGAAGAAGAATCACAAAATATAGATGAGAGAGCCACACCTAATGTTCCAAAATTAACATCTATATACCATTCAAAAGAAGATATCATTGGAGATCATAACAACAAAGTCATGACAAGATCAAAAGAAAAAATAGTCAATGAAGCGGTATGTTTACTTTTACAGATTGAACCTTTAAGTGTTGAAGATGCATGTAATGATTAATATTAGCATGAAGCAATGAAAGAAGAATTATATCAGATAATCAAGAATGATACATGGGAACTGGTCCCTAGGCCTAGTGATAAAAATGTGATTGGAATTAAGGGGATATTCAGAAACAAGATGAATGAAGAAGGTACCTTGGTAAGAAACAAAGCTATGCTAGTATGTAAAGGATATGCACAGAGAGAAGGAATTGATTATTTTGATTCATTTTCCCCTGTAAGAAGATTGGAGACTATAAAGTTATTTCTAGCCTATGATACATACAAAGACTTTAAATTATATCAGATGGATGTTAAGTTAGTATTCTTGAATGGAGAATTGAAGGAAGAAGTCTTCATAGAGAAGCCTAAGGGATTTAGTTTATCAGATAAACTTGAAATGGTTTGCAGACTGAAGAAAGCCCTTTATGGAGTTAAGAAAGCCCCTAGAGCATGGTATGAAAGACTGGATTGTTACTTAAAAAATATTGAATTCAAGAAATGAGAAGCACATTGTAATTTATTTATAAGAGAGACATCTGAAGGACTATTGTTAGTTGCTATTTTTTTTATGATATTATTTTTGGTGGTAATGACAAGATTAGTGCATATTTTTCTAAAGAGATATAGAGCGAGTTTGAATTGAGCATGATTTGACCTATCAAGTATTTTTGGGGACTAAATGTGAAGCAGATAGATAAAGGTATTTTCATTAATCAGTCTAAGTATGTGAAAGAAATATTAAAGAAGTTCAAGATGGATGATTACAAGCTAGTAAGCACCCCCATGATAACAAGAAGAAATCTTTCAAAAGAGGATGATTCTACAGTAGTAGACAAGACCCTATATAAGTCTATGATTGGTAAACTCATATATCTTACTCAATCTACACCAGATATTTCTAATGCAGTTGGTATTGTTGGAATATTTATAGAAGAACCTAAATGAAGTCATCTTATGGCAGTAAAGAGGATATTCAGATATTTGAAAGGAACTATAGACTATGGTTTATGGTATCCTAATTCAGAGAATGTAGAACTTCATGTGTATACAAATATAGATTGGGAAGGTTGCATTGATGATAAAAAGAGTTCCTCGGGAGGAAAAGTATTTCTCAGAGATAGACTAGTTACTTGGACAAGCAAGAAGCATAATTGTATTTCTTAGTCCACAACAAAAGCAGAGTATGTAGCAGCAGCATTAAATTATTCTACAATTGTGTGGATCAAGAAGATGATAAAGGATTTTGGAATTCAGATTAGTTATCCTATTGTTATTCATTTTGATAACACTAGCACTATCAATATGTCAAAGAACCCTGTGATACATGAAAAGACAAAACACATTGAGATAAAATATCATTTTCTAAGAGAGAAAGTTAGAGAAAAAGAAGTAAAGTTGGATTATGTGAATACTAAAGAACAACTAGTAGACATTTTCACAAAGCCACTACCGAAGGATACATTTGAGCATCTCAGGGAGAAGCTAGGAGTAATTCTCTTCCCTAGATCTGATTAGAGTTTGGAGTAGTGCATCTGTCCTTAGTGACTAATGAATGGTCAACTACTCTACTTCAGGAGTAGTACCTATGCTTATTTGTTTTGGCACCCTTTGCCATTGATGTTAAAGGGGGAGTATATAGTAATGAAAAACAAAACAGATGATTTATTCTAGAAAAGGGGAGTATGTAGTAGAAAGGGAGAGTGCACAGTAAAAGATGAAGTAGTTGGATAATTCATCCTTGGGGGAGTTTTGTTGAGGAAATGGATAATTTTATAAAATAATTATCTATTTGGATTGGTGGTGTTTTTCATTCCATATGTTTCCATTAATGCCAAAGGCAGAGATTGTTGGAGATTTTCTAGCAAGCTAGTGTTGACTGTATGTTTGTCATTGATGAAAACATATGGTAAGAAACATGCATTATAGTTCTATGTAGAGATTCTTGAGCATATGTTGTATGGATATATTATCATCATGATATCATAGACACAAAGTTTGATTATGAGTACAGACAGTTGTACAGTTGTTTGTAACAACAGTGTTCCTAACAGTGTTGTAAGAGGAGTTTTATATGTAATTATCAGTACGGTTATGTTGGAGCCTTGAACATTTATATTTGTGTTGTAGAAATAATAGTGAAGCTATGTTCATGGACACAGAGTCATTTTTGTAGTATTAGTTGAGTTATGATGTTTCTATTTTCCTATTACAGTTTCCAGAGATTGTTTGTTGGAGCCGACAATGTTTATATTATTCATAAGTTGCACCTATCATTTTGATATGTGTGGTTGGTTTCATGTTTGGTGATGAGTTAATAATTTTTGGTTTAGAGCGCATAATATATTTGAGCTTGAGAGAAAAGTTTCAGTTAATTTCATGGAGATAACAGTGTGAAGCAACACATCTACTCATATTAGATTCCACTGTCCCTTTTTGTGTTGCGTCTTGGTTTAGCCATTAGAGAGTTATATTGTTTCTCTAATATGATTTCAAGAAGATTCTAATAGGCTAACTTGATTATATCATTTGGAGAAGGATACTTAAATCCAGTCAATTATGATCGCTAAGTGTGATTGGTAGAGCAGAGAAAAAGATGTGAATATATTGAGATAGTATAGCTGAACCAATCATCAATTGAAGATCTATGTGAAGAAATAAAGAGTTTATGCTATTCATTGGAATTGATCAAGAGAGCAGGTCTAATGATGCAAAGGGAAGGGTGGTGGTATCAAATACACAATTAGATTTCATAATTTCAGAGGTTTAGGCACTTGGGCCTGTCAAAAACCTTAAGTGTTTCAAGGAAATGACCTATCAAACTATCTCCAAGGATCCCCAATGATGAATCTGGTTTTATAGGGATTC
Source organism: Chamaecyparis obtusa (assembly GCA_027943335.1). Taxonomy (NCBI): domain Eukaryota; kingdom Viridiplantae; phylum Streptophyta; class Pinopsida; order Cupressales; family Cupressaceae; genus Chamaecyparis; species Chamaecyparis obtusa. The sequence goes on from BSBK01005723.1 coordinate 279,115, forward strand.
TAATTTCTTACATTCAAGGAATCCTAAGGCTTCACTTCAATCTCATACTCCTACTTCACAAAACTTCCTCAAATTGAACCCAAAAAGCCTAACAGGCTATCCATTAACCTTGCAGCAGACTTGGAATGGGAATAACTTTGTTTCCCCTCAAAGCACTTGATAAGGTGATGAAACTTCTAGACACCCTTTATAAAGTTATTATGACATAGAAAAACCTTTTAGACTATTACTTTGGATAAACACCCCTGTTCAGCACTGTACCCTATTCCAATGCATCGAAATTGACTAATTTAACAAAGGAAGTACATGAAAGACTCAACCTGGCACTTCCTACTCTTGGATAGTATTTAGTTATGTTCCCAAATAGTCAATTCCAAAAGGAATTACTCTCCAAAGTTCTGTAACCACTAAAACCCCAAACTGTGCTCTCAAGCCCTTGGTTTGCTAGGGCTTCCTCAATGTCCTATCAAAACACACTCCTGCAACAAACTGATGATGGATTCACCATCAAATGAACATCACATGATGTCTCCAAACACAAAAAATCTCCTTTCCTTAGCTAGAATAGCCACTGGTATATACAGGTACCCAATTTCAGTGTCTTCTTCACCGATTTTCACTCTGATCACCAAAAATCCTGTTTGAATCTGCATGTGCACCATCAGTAATATATGATACATGTTAGTGAATGTCGTTCCATGAAAACTAGGCCTTCAATGTTCATGGAATGACCCCATTCCTCCTACAACCCCGCTGCAATAATAGATATAGATAATGAAAGATCACTGGTCTACACTACCACGATAGTCAGTCTAATGTCAATAGAAACACATAAAAATGCAAAGTAATTGGTTAAATAACTCTTGTCATGGCATATATAAATTAACAAATCCCAACTTAGATTCTATAAATGAATAGGATAGCCGAAAACAAAGAAGTCTTATTGCTCAAATGTCGCCAGTCTATACACCAGTGAATTCAGTATTACATAAAACCCATCACAGTAACGATTAGATGGTTTGTAATCCCTGTCAATGCATACAAAATTTGATCAAGAAAATGGAGTTTCAAAACACCATCGATTTGTAGTAAAACAACATAGTTTTATTACTTATCGTGAACTAGCTGATACACCACAGTCTCCTCTTTTAACAGAGACCCTTTTTCCCAAATAAAAGACTCAAAAATAACTACCTAAAAACTAATTCAACCAACGAAAATGTTGAGTTGAATGTTTAAGACTCAAAAACATAACAAACTAAGAACTTCACTCCTATTCCTAAACTAGCTGGTTGTATTCAAATGTTTGAATTTGAAAAAACCATACAATGGTTTTATTAAACATTAAACTCTTTTCTATAAGGTCTCTATCCCTTGACCCATTCAAGACTTGTTAAAACATAAATTGGGACTTGGAGTCCATTACAAACAAATTCTTAATCCTTTTAAGGACCATTACAAATGAATTCTTAGTCCTTTTAAGACATTACAAACATAAGACATTACAATCATAACAAAATTTGCATTAATTGAAGCCCACAACAGAGGCTAAGATCCCTGATGTCATGATGTCCTTTGAAGCCTTCTTTATCTTTGACCATGGAACACATGTTGGAGGTGCTCCTGCACCAAACTCCCCATGATGAAAAGAACTCTTGCCCAAAGAGTTATCTGTCATGTGTCCACTACTTGTGCTCATAACAATTGGAGGTTGATAATGAGTTCTCTCCCCAAAAGTGACCTTCTGCTGCTTAAAACTCCCTGCAATCATAGACAAAAGTTTAGAGAAAGACATGATTGCATTTGACTATCCATATGCTTGCCAATATTGCTACTACTACACATTAAACTATTGAACAAACTTCATCTACCCTGTCCCCCTTTCTCCTTCATCTGCTTGCCCTGTCAAAGGACACTTGACTGTCCCAATCACCACAAACAATGGGTCACACAGTCTACTATCCTACACTACCTCAATTTCATCTTGTTTCCAACCAGTATCAAATAGATTTCCCTGACCCTGCACTAAAACATCTTTGCCAAAACACATAACCATAGTCATCATTCCACTGTCAATAAGTGGGGTCAATTTATATTTAGTCCTACCCTTATGCACTATATAAGTGTTCGTGAAACCATCATGTACAGTCCTCCTAGACCATTGCCAAGGTCTACCCAAGATAACATGCCCACAACTCATCTCCATTACATCAAATAAAATACTATCAGAATATTGTCCAATTGAAAAATTCAAGAGAACTTGCTCATCCACAAGTAGATTGTTATCCTTACTCACCCAAGTTTCATAATATGGACTGGGGTGTGGAGAAGTTTGTAGTTGTAACTTATTGATGACCTTTCTTGAAACCAAATTATGTGAAGCACCAGAATCAACAAGTAAATTGAAAATCTTACCTTGGATCAGACAATGCATCTTGAAAATGCTTGCTCCTTGTGCTGGCTGTCCTCTTCTGACCAACAAATATTCACCTTCTTCCGGATGAATTTCAAGGGGTTCTTTGTGCTCATCCTGTCGTGGTTCTTCCTCAACCAAATGCACTCTTCTCCCTTTGTCTTCCTGCCATTTAGGACACCTAAAGGAATGATGGCACACTTCATTGCAAGTGAAGCATCTTCCTATGAATACTCCACTTTCTCTTCCTCCACTTCTTCCACCTCTATAACCTCCTCTTGATTCTGAAAATGTTTTATCTTTATCTTTGTCATTCTGATTCTAAAAATCAGTAGTACCTCTTCCCCCTCTTCCTCTCATGGAAGATCCACCTCTATTGCTGCTCTGCTTCTCTTGTCTCCTTCTTATCTTCTCTTCAGCCCTCAAGGCCAACTGATAACATTCATCAACCGTCCTCGGTGTAGAAAGACTAAGTTCATCCTAAATGTTGAACCTTAGCCCCCCCATATACCTTGCAATATTTTCTTCCATCTCTTCATCATGATCCACTCTAATATCAAGATTGTGGAATTCTTCCATGTACTTCTGCACATCCATCCCCTTTTGTCTAAAATCCCTCACCTTCTTGTACAATTGTACTCTATAGTCTCTTGGAAAAAATTTTGCCTTCATCTTGTCCACCATAGTATACCAAGACGTGATCTTGGGTCTACCATTCTTCCATCTATCTACCTGGATACAATCCCACCACAACAAAGCATGTCCCTTCAACCTGGACTTTGCTATCTTCACTTTGTCCTTCTCTTCTATCCCTTCACACTCAAAGCAATTTTCAATTGCGCTGAACCAATCTATTAGTTCTTCATCATCCATCTTTCCTCCATACATAGGTAAGTCCGTCCTTACCCTCACATCTCCATTCCTTATAGCTATTGCCAACTTAGCCATCTTTACTTCCTCAGGGTCAACTTCTTCTTCTTCGGGTTCTTCTTCCTCTTCTTCATCTCTGATTTCTTCATCCAAGCTGATGCTTTTATCCTTCTTCTCTAGTGCTGATAGCCTCTCCATCATGGACTTTATCAATCTATCTTTTTCAGCATTCTCTTTGTCCCTTTGGTCTAATGATGCCCTTAACTTTTTGTTATCTGCCACTTGTTCTTTCACTATCTTTGCCAACTCCATATTTGTCAACCTTGTAGGAATCTCTTCTTCTCCCTCAGACATGGCTGCTTGATCAACTTGGTACAAGAATCTACTATAGGGCTACTCCTCCTAGGATAGTTCAACTGTAAGGGCACAACTAAAGGATTCAAGAACCAACTTCACAAGACCAAGACACTTCTATAAGACCTTTCCCTAGGCTTTGAAACCACTTGATGTAGAGGGAAGGGTGGTGGTATGAAATACAAAAGTAGATTTCATAATTTTAGAGGTTTAGGCACTTGGGCCTGTCAAAAACCTTAAGTGTTTCAAGGAAATGACCTATCAAACTATCTCCAAGGATCCCCAATGATGAATTTGGTTTTATAGGGCTTCCAATTTCTTACATTAAAGGAATCCTAAGGCTTCACTTCAATCTCATACTCCTACTTCACAAAACTTCCTCAAATTGAACCCAAAAAGCCTAACAGGCTGTCCATTAACCTTGCAGCAGACTTGGAATGGGAATAACTTATTTTCCCCTCAAAGAACTTGATAAGGTGATGACACTTCTAGACACCCTTTATAAAGTTCTTATGACATTGCAAAACCTTTTAGACTATTACTTTGGATAAACACCCCTGTTCAGCACTGTACCCTATTCCAATGCATCAAAATTGACTAATTTAACAAAGGAAGTACATGAAAGACTCAACCTGGCACTTCCTACTCTTGGAAAATGTTTAGTTATGTTCTCAACTACTCAATTCTAAAAGGAATTACTCTCCAAAGTTTTGTAACCACTAAAACCCCAAACTGTGCTCTCAAGCCCTTGGTTTGCTAGGGCTTCCTCAATGTCCTGTCAAAACACACTCCTGCAAAAAACTGATGATGGATTCACCATCAAATGAATATCACATGATGTCTCCAAACACAAAAAATCTCCTTTCCTTGGCTAGAATAGCCACTGGTATATACAGGTAACCAATTTCAGTGTCTTCTTCACCGGTTTTCACTCTGATCACAAAAAATCCTATTTGAATCTGCATGTGCACCATTAGTAATATATGATACATGTTAGTGAATGTCGTTCCATGAAAACTAGGCCTTCAATGTTCATGGAACAACCCCATTCCTCCTATGACCCTGCTGCAATAATAGATATAGATAATGAAAGATCACTGGTCTACACTAGCACGACAGTCAGTCTAATGTCAATAGAAACTCATAAAAATGAAAAGTAATTGGTTAAATAACTCTTGTCATGGCATATATAAATTAACCAATCCCAACTTAGATTCTATAAATGAATAGGATAGCCGAAAACAAAGAAGTCTTATTGCTCAAATGTCGCCAGTCTATACACCAGTGAATTTAGTATTACATAAAACCCATCACAGTAATGATTAGATGGTTTGTAATCCCTGTCAATGCATACAAAATTTGATCAAGAAAATGGAGTTTCAAAACATGATTGATTTGGAGTAAAACAACAGAGTTTTATTACATATCGTGCACCAGTTGATACACCACAGTCTACTCTTTTAACAGAGACCCTTTTTCCCAAATAAAAGACTCAAAAATAACTACCTAAAAACTAATTCAACCAATGACAATGTTGAGTTGAATGTTTAAGACTCAAAAACATAACAAACTAAGAACTTCCCTCCTATTCCTAAACTAGCCGGTTGTATTCAAATGTTTGAATTTGAAAAAACCATACAATGGTTTTATTAAACATTAAACTCTTTTCTATAAGGTCCCTATCCCTTGACCCATTCAAGACTTCTTAAAACACAAATTGGGACTTGGAGTCCATTACAAACAAATTCTTAATCCTTTTAAGGACCATTACAAATGAATTCTTAGTCCTTTTAAGACATTACAAACATAAGACATTACAATCATAACAAAATTTGCATTAATTGAAGCCCACAACAGAGGCTAAGATCCTTGATGTCATGATGTCCTTTGAAGCCTTCTTTGTCTTTGACCATGGAACACATGTTGGAGGTGCTCTTGCACCAAACTCCCCATGATGAAAAGAACTCTTTCCCCAAGAGTTATCTTTCATGTGTCCACTGCTTGTGCTCATAACAATCGGAGGTTGATGATGAGTTCTCTCGCCAAAAGTGACTTGCTGCTGCTTAAAACTCCCTGCAATCATAGACAAAAGTTTAGAGAAAGACATGATTGCATTTGACTATCCAGATGCTTGCCAATATTGCTGTTGTTGCACATTAGACTACCGAACAAACTTCATCTACCCGGTCCCCCTTTCTCCTTCATTTGCTTGCCCTGTCAAAGGACACTTGACTATCCCAATCACCACAAACAATGGGTCACACAGTCTACTATCCTGCCCTACCTCAACTTCATCTTGTTTCCAACTAGTATCAACTAGATTTCCCTGACCCTGCACTAAAACATCTCTTCCAAAACACATAACCACAGTCGTCATTCCACTGTCAATAAGTGGAGTCAATTTATATTTAGTCCTACCCTTATGCACTATATAAGTGTTCGTGAAACCATCATGTACAGTCCTCCTAGACCATTGCCAAGGTCTACCCAAGATAACATGGCCACAACTCATCTCCGTTACATCACATAAAATACTATCAGAATATTGTCCAATTGAAAAATTCAAGAGAACTTGCTCATCCACAAGTAGATTGTTATCCTTACTCACCCAAGTTGCATAATATGGACTGGGGTGTGGAGAAGTTTGTAGTCGTAACTTATTGATGACCTCCCTTGAAACCAAATTATGTGAAGCACTAGAATCAACAAGTAAACTACAAATCTTACCTTGGATCAGACATTGCAACTTGAAAATGCTTGCTCCTTGTGCTGGCTGTCCTCTTCCGACCAACAAATATTCACCTTCTTCCGGATGAATTTCAAGGGGTTCTTTGTGCTCATCCTATCTTGGTTCTTCCTCAACCAAATGCACTCTTCTCCCTTTGTCTTCCTGCCATTTAGGACACCTAAAGGACTGATGGCCCACTTCATTGCAAGTGAAGCATCTTCCTCTGAATAGTCCACTTCCTCTTCCTCCACTTCTTCCACCTCTATAACCTCCTCTTGATTCTGAAAATGTTTTATCTTTATCTTTGTCATTCTGATTCTAAAAATTAGTAGTACCTCTTCCCCCTCTTCCTCTCATGGAAGATCCACCTCTATTGCTGCTCTGCTTCTCTTGTCTCCTTCTTATCTTCTCTTCAGCCCTCAGGGCCAACTGATAACATTCATCAACCATCCTCGGTGTAGAAAGACTAAGTTCATCCTGAATGTTGAACCTCAGGCCCCCCATATACCTTGCAATCTTTTCTTCCATCTCTTCATCATGATCCACTCTAATATCAAGCTTGTGGAATTCTTTCATGTACTTCTGCACATCCATCTCCTTTTGTCTAAAATCCCTCATCTTCTTGTACAACTGTACTCTATAGTCGCTTGGAAAATTTTTTTCCTTCATCTTGTCCACTATAGTATACCAAGACGTGATCTTGGGTCTACCATTCTTCCATCTATCTGCCTGGATACAATCCCACCACAACAAAGTGTGTCCCTTCAACCTGGACTTTTCTATCTTCACTTTGTCCTTCTCTTCTATCCCTTCACACTCAAAGCAATTTTCAATTGTGCTGAACCAATCTGTTAGTTCTTCGTCATCTATCTTTCCTCCATACATAGGTAAGTCTATCCTTACCCTCACATCTCCATTCCTTATAGCTTTTGCCAACTTAGCCATCTTTACTTCCTCAGGGTCAACTTCTTCTTCTTTGAGTTCTTCTTCCTCTTCTTCATCTCTAATTTCTTCATCTAATCTGATGCTTTTATCCTTCTTCTCTAGTGCTGATAGCCTCTCCATCATGGACTTTATCAATCTATCTTTTTCAGCATTCTCTTTGTCCCTTTGGTCTAATGATGCCCTTAACTTTTTGTTATCTGCCACTTGTTCTTTCACTATCTTTTCCAACTCCATATTTGTCAACCTTGTAGGAATCTCTTCTTCTCCCTCAGACATGGCTGCTTGATCAACTTGGTACAAGAATCTACTATAGGGCTACTCCTCCCAGGATAGTTCAACTGCAAAGGCACAACTAAAGGATTCAAGAACCAACTTCACAAGACCAAGACACTTCCGCAAGACCTTTCCCTAGGCTCTGATACCACTTGATGTAGAGGGAAGGGTGGTGGTATGAAATACACAAGTAGATTTCATAATTTTAGAGGTTTAGGCACTTGGGCCTATCAAAAACCTTAAGTGTTTCAAGGAAATGACCTATCAAACTATCTCCAAGGATCCCCAATGATGAATTTGGTTTTATAGGGCTTCCAATTGCTTACATTAAAGGAATCCTAAGGTTTCACTTCAATCTCATACTCCTACTTCACAAAACTCCCTCAAATTGAACCCAAAAAGCCTAACAGGCTGTCCATTAACCTTGCAGCAGACTTGGAATGGGAATAACTTTGTTTCCCCTCAAATCACTTGATAAGGTGATGACACTTCTAAACACCCTTTATAAAGTTCTTATGACATAGCAAAACCTTTTAGACTGTTACTTTGGATAAAAACCCCTGTTCAGCACTGTACCCTATTCCAATGCATCGAAATTGACTAATTTAACAAAGGAAGTACATGAAAGACTCAACCTGGCACTTCCTACTCTTGGAAAATGTTTATTTATGTTCCCAACTACTCAATTCCAAAAGGAATTACTCTCCAAAGTTTTGTAACCACTAAAACCCCAAACTGTGCTCTCAAGCCCTTGGTTTGCTAGGGCTTCCTCAATGTCCTATCAAAACACACTCCTACAACAAACTGATGATGGATTCACCATCAAATGAACATCACATGATGTCTCCAAACACAAAAAATCTCCTTTCCTTGGCTAGAATAGCCATTGCTGTATACATGTACCCAATTTCAGTGTCTTCTTCACCGGTTTTCACTCTGATCACCAAAAATCCTATTTGAATCTGTATGTGCACCATCAATAATATATGATACATGTTAGTGAATGTTGTTCCATGAAAACTAGGCCTTCAATGTTCATGGAACGACCACATTCCTCCTACGACCCTGCTACAATAACAGATACAGATAATGAAAGATCACTGGTCTACACTAGCACGACAGTCAGTCTAATGTCAATAGAAACTCATAAAAATGAAAAGTAATTGGTTAAATAACTCTTGTCACGGCATATATAAATTAACCAATCCCAACTTAGATTCTATAAATGAATAGGATAGTCGAAAACAAAGAAGTCTTATTGCTCAAATGTCGCCAGTCTATACACCAGTGAATTCAGTATTACATAAAACCCATCATAGTAACGATTAGATGGTTTGTAATCCCTGTCAATGCATACAAAATTTGATCAAGAAAATGGAGTTTCAAAACACCATCGATTTGTAGTAAAACAACATAGTTTTATTACTTATCGTGAACTAGCTGATACACCACAGTCTCCTCTTTTAACAGAGACCCTTTTTCCCAAATAAAAGACTCAAAAATAACTACCTAAAAACTAATTCAACCAATGACAATGTTGAGTTGAATGTTTAAGACTCAAAAACATAACAAACTAAGAACTTCCCTCCTATTCCTAAACTAGCCGGTTGTATTCAAATGTTTGAATTTGAAAAAACCATACAATGGTTTTATTAAACATTAAACTCTTTTCTATAAGGTCCCTATCCCTTGATCCATTCAAGACTTGTTAAAACATAAATTGGGACTTGGAGTCCATTACAAACAAATTCTTAATCCTTTTAAGGACCATTACAAATGAATTCTTAGTCCTTTTAAGACATTACAAACATAAGACATTACAATCATAACAAAATTTGCATTAATTGAAGCCCACAACAGAGGCTAAGATCCTTGATGTCATGATGTCCTTTGAAGCCTTCTTTATCTTTGACCATGGAACACATGTTGGAGGTGCTCCTGCACCATCTAATTCCTAGGTCAGCAAGATCTAGATATAGTGTGTATCTATTGTGGAGAAGGTTGCAGCCTTCACCATTTGAGTAGTTTGCTCCTAGATAGTGTGTCCTCACCTTTAACAAGGTTAATTATAAAAGGCTCCTAACAAGGTCTGACCCTTGACCAGGTTACTATACTTCATGCATTGTAAAGATCAACTCCTAATAGGGTTTTAAGATAATTCCCACCAGGATTTTTACCTATTTGGGTTTCCTCATAACCAAAATTGTGGTGTTGTGTTAAGTGTTATCTTATTGTGTATGTGCTTAATATTCTTATTTTCTAAATTAGATAAAGAATTGAATCTTGTAGATAATAGATTGACCCGTCCCCCCCCCCCCCCCCCCCTCTCAGTTATCTTTTGGGACTATTCCTAACAAAATGAACTATCAAAAGTGAGACAGGGGACTCGATCGCATTAGGTGCAATAATAAGAGGTGATGTATTTCAATTGATTACTCCATAAAGTATTTTTTTATGTAAAATATACATGATAGTTGGTTGTGGCATAGAATATTTTTTCATGATAATTTTGAAAACATTATAAAGAAAAGGAACACAAATGCAGTGATAGATTTGTAAAAGATTATCAATCCTACTAACACTATATGAAGAGAGTGTGTGATGGGGAAACAACCAAAGAGTAGCTTTCAAAGTATATCATTTTGAGAAAAGGGGAAGTAATATTTGGAGCATAGATATGTTTTTGGTCTTACAAAAATAAGGTCCTACTATAGTGAAAGGTATCTCATTCTTTTTATTCATGATTATTCCAAGATGATGTGGGTTTCTTTTTCTTAGAGAAAATTATGAATCTTTTCATAAGTTTGAGATTTATAAGGAAAAATTTAAGATTGAGTAAGTTCTGAAGATAAAATGCTTGTGATCAAATAGAGGTGGATAATTTCAATTTGGTGCATTTACTTCACACTTTGAAGAACATGGAATATATTGATATTCTTCTACACCTAGGACTCCATAGCAGAATGGGATAGCAAAGAAAAGAAACAAAACCATATTGGATGTTGTGAGGATTATTTTAATTAAAGGAGATGTGGCACACATGCATTGGAGAGAAACAGTTAATAGTGATGTCTACACTTTAAACATGGTTCAAATTAGAGATGGTAATGGTAAGAATCCTTATGAATTATGGTTTGATCATATTCCTAATATAAATTATTTCATAATTTTTTGTAGAAAGTATTATATCAAAAGATATGATGCAATAGGAAAGTTTGATGCAAGGAGTGATGAAGGTATCTTTCTTGGATATTCCACTAAAAGTAAGGCATATAGATGTTTCAATGTAAGATTAAGGAAAATAATCTAAAGTTCTAATGTGAAGATTGATGAGAGGTTTCAAATTCAAGAAAGGATGTATGAGTGTGATCCAATCCGTGACACTGAGAACAAGATTGAAAAAATTTGGCAAGACATATTTTTTAGATTGACTTGATGGTATGCAGGTTTTCTTGAGTGAACAAAAGGAAGATCCTAGAAAACCAATGTATTTTTTAATTAATTATGCTTAAAATTACATTATTCATGATGATAATCAAGGTTTGATAACAAGGTATAAGGCTAAAAATGAGATTTGTTTAATATTGCATGTTTAACCTAAGACTATCAATGAGGCTTGTCAAGACGAATCATGGATTAAGGAAATGTAGAAAGAGATGGATTGGAAACAAATGGGTTTTTCAGAAATAAAATGAATGAAGAAGGTACAGTTGTGAGGAATAAAGATAGACTAGTCTACAAGGGGTATTCACAAACAAAAGATATAGACTTTGAAGAAATGTTTGCACCTATTGTGAGGTTAGAGGAAATAACATTATTTCTTTCTTATGCAACACATAAATATCTCAAGGTATATTAGATAGATGTGAAGTCTGCATTTCTGAATGGTGATCTTGAGGAAGAAGTATACATAGAGAAACCTGATAGATTTCCTTTTAAAGAAGATAGTGACACAATTTGCAGGTTGAAGAAGGCTTTGTATGGACTAAGGAAGATACCAAGGTCCTGGTATGCTTGGCTTGACATGTATTTATTTCATCTTGGTTTTAGAAAAGGTGGTGGAGATATTAATTTGTATTTGAGAACTAGTATAGATGGTATTTTGATTGTTGATGTGTTTGTTGATGACATAATTTTTGGAGGTAATGATGAAATGAGAAATAATTTTTTTCAAGAAGTGAAAAGTGAGTTTGAAATTTCAATGGTTGGTGAAATAAAATTATTCTTTGGTCTATAAATAACTCAAAATAAACATGTTATTTTTATTTGACAAACCATGTATGTTAAGGAGTTTCTAAAGAAGTTTGGAATGGAGTATTGTAAACCTCATGGGACACCTAAGGTGATTGGGTGTAATATTTCCTCCACTAATGAATCTAAAAGTGTTATTCAGACTAAGTACAGGTCCATGATTGGAGGTTTATAGTACTTGACACACACTAGACTAGACATGGCAACTGTAGTTTGGATTGTTGTGAGGTTCCAAGATGGTCCAAAGGATACTCATTTCAATGCTATTAAAAGGATATTCATATATCTAAAAGTAATAATGAAATATGGTTTAAGGTATGATAAATATTATGATTTCATATTGCATGCTTATACTGATGTAGATTGGGTGGGAGTGTAGATGACAAGAAGAGTACTAGTTGAGGATTTTTTTTCATTAGGAAAAGGTTGGTATCTTGGGTGAGAAAAAAATAGGATTATATAACTCAATCTACTTTTGAGTTATAGTATGTGGTTTCTTCCATAAATTGTACATTGATTGTGTGGATGAAGCAAATGTTGAAGGACACTAGGGTAAAATTTGAAGAGCCTATTGTAATTTACATTGTAATAATACAAGTACAATAAACATGTTAAATAATCTAGTGATGCATTCCAAAACCAAATATATTTCAATCAAATATCATTTCCTAAAGAAAAAGGTTATACAAAAGGAGATCAGATTGGAATACATCAGTACAAAGGAGAGGATAGCAGACATATTCACTAAACCATTGCCAAAAGATGCTTTTGAGTACCTCAGAGGTAAGCTTGTGGTGAAAACCTCTCCTCATGAGAACTAGATGGTGTAGGGATGCATAATTCTAGTGACTATCATAGTTTTCTCACTTTCTAGACTGGATGCTTGGAACTACTCCTCAAGGGGAGTGGTCATAGGTACATAATAGAGCATATTTGGGTGATCAAGCACCTGATGTGTTGTAGGAAGGAAGATTTGAAAAAGCTACACCTTTCAGTGCTAGATATGCAGAGATGATGAATAAGTAGACCTTTGGAACCCTTTTCCATTGATGTCGAAAGGGGAGAGTTACAGGTGAAAAATCATTACTATTTTATGAGGTGCATTGAAGATGACATTGAGAAGTTATTTTTTGTTGATGTTTTTTTACATATGTTTTCATCAATTCCCAAGGGAAAGATTGTTACAATTATTTCTATTTGGGGTGTTGACATTCATGTTTTTTTATTGATGTCAACATATGTTTTAGTTGTTTTAATCATGAGTCTCTGACAAAGTGGTTATAACAAGAACACGAAGCTCTAAAAAGGAAGTATGAATAGTGTATACAATTTCAGGGTACGTGGGTTTAGATTTGTGAATAAGGAGGAGCATAAACCTTATGTCTAAGGTTGTGGATAATTATCTTATTGTTTTCATGAGTTATGGTTCATTTGGTGGAGACTAGCTATACTATAGTGATAGAGGATTATGACATAGATGGTCTCTAAATTTTTCTAGGATAACTTGGATGCAAGCATTGATTGTGGTATGCATGCTTGAGGATTGAAACAAGACACATGAGAGAACATTCTATGAAACTCTTGGGCAGTTAGGATTGTGGTGACATCAGATGTGGCATATGATCTTGCAAAGATCTATTTGGGACTGACTAGAGGAGATAATGTGTTCAGAAGGGTTCTAGCATGGATTGTGGATATTAACACACATTTAATGATTTTTATTTTTTTATACTTTTTAAAGATATTGTGTCTATCTTAGAAAGTGTCTATGTACTCATTTGTACGTTTGAAGTCCTAACAGACTGACAAAATTTCTTGTTGTAACTTGTATAAAGGAAATTATTTTCTAGAGTGTTGTATATGGTTTGAGAAGGTTTTGAACTTGTTTTTATGAGGTATTTTTGATGTAGAGAAGAGGTAATTCATTGAGCACTTCATTAGAATTGTATAGGCAATGCTATTTGTTGTAAGTTAATTCATTACTATTATATTGTATACTCTAATAAATTTATTTGGAAAGTGGATCTAGAAGGTGGTTTTAACCTTCAAAAGGTTGATTTAACCTTCACTTTGGGTAATGTGCTCAGACAGTAAGCCTATCTTTGTACTTAACTCTTAATAGGGTTGGAAAGACTCTTAACTGGGTCTATGCTTTAACAAGGATATTTACTAAATGTAATAATCAACTCCTAAGAGGGTTGGGTCTCCTAATAGAGACATAATAGTTTAGTGCATCATTGGTGGGTTTCATTTCCAATGGGTTTTTACCTTAATGCAATATAATGATAACATTAAATAATACAATTAGAGAATCAAAGAAGTTGTTGCTATTCTTGGTGCTAGTGGTAATCTTCCTATGGAGGATGTGATAAGAAAGTATTGAGAAATTTATTGCATTGGTATGCTATTAGGTTTCTAGCTATACAAGAGCTCAGATCACTTGGAAATTTTATTGTAACTCTTCATGCATTAATTGGAAAATTAACTACATTTGAGTTGAGCAATTATGATAATATTATGCCAAAAGTCTAAGATTTTTTCAGCATATGAATCTTTCCTGTCTTAAGTAAGAGGACTTGAGGAATTGGAAGCTTTATTTGCTAAAAGGCTACCTAGAGGGAAATGTAAATATAAGGGTAAGTTTTCTTTGAAGTGCTTTTCATGTAATAAGATTGAACATATTTCCTCTAGATGTGTTGACAATGACAAGAAGGAAAATTGAAAGAGATTCAAGGATAAGAAAAAAGGGAATGCTACCTATCTGAGGAAGGTGTTACCGATGAAAAATCTGATGGAAGAGATAAAGAAGAAATTGTGTTTGTTGCAGTAAAAGAAATACCCTCAGAAGAATTTGATAAAGAATTATTTTCAAGAATGAATCATGGTGGAGATTCAATTATTAACAATGGTTGTATTAATCATATGACTAATGATAGAATAAAATTTATCAAAATAGAGGAATGCGATGGAGGATCGGTACGATTTGGTAATGCTTCTCCTTGTTAGGTAAAAGGTAAAGGATCTATTATTTTGAATGATAAGATAAACTGTGATGATGTCTATTGGGTTGAAGATCCGAAGTATTAATTTTGAGGTGTTTCTCAATTGAAAAAAAAAGGATATAGATTGGATTTCAATGGAGGTATATGCGGGATTATTGGGAAATAAGAAGAAGTAATTGCTACTGGTGAATTGACCCAAGGTGACTTGTTCCATATGAACACTACTATTAAAATTTTTTTGGTTGCTAAGATTGAGGATAGTTGGTTATGGCACAAAATACTTTTTTATGTTAATTTTGATATCTTAATTAAACTAAGTAAGAATAAAGTTGTAAGAGGTTTTCCATATCTAGTTAAACAAGACAATGTAAAGTGTAAGGAATATCAGTTGTGATAGTTAACTAAATCTAGTTTTTTCAGTAAGTCATACTTTTCTAGAAGTATTTTGGATTTGGTGGATACCAATTTGTGTGGTCCTATGAGAACTAGAAGTTACTAAGGTGATAAATACTGCATGCTATTTATTGGTGATTTTTTTAGAATGATGTGGGTTGTGTTTCGAAAGGGAAAATCTGAATCTTTTCACATACTCAAGATTTACAAAGCTTTAGTGGAAAAGGAGACTACTAAACATTGAACTACATTGAACTAGGTTTAGGTAAAGAAAGGAACAAACAAGACTCCTTACGAAAGAAAGGAACAAACAAGACTCCTTACGAACTATGCCATGGTTACTCATTGAATGTGGATAATTTTAAAATATTTAGGAGTAGATGTTCCATTGAGTGAGATGAAAATTTAGGAATGTTTGATCCTAAGAGTGATGAATAAATATTCTTAGGGTACTCTACAAAAAGAGAGACCAACAAGTGTCTGGACAAAAGAACCAACAAGATAATAGAAATTTTAAATGTGAGAATTGATGAATTCTCTAAGTAGAATGATGAATCCAACAAGAAGGAACCTAAAGACTATTAAGGGTTTGCATATGTACAACCAATGGATCAAAATGATAAATCCTAGGATAGAAAATTTAATCAGGAGGAACTAGTAGAAGTGGTAGAAGAGGCTCCTAGATCTGAATTGATGTTACCAAGGTATGTGAAATTGAATCACTCTACTGGTCAAATTATTGATAATTAATGTTATTTTCCTCACTAGAACAAAGGGAAGGGAAAGTACATGTTTGATTTTAGAACTTGAACCTAAAATAGTGAAATAAACATTGAAAGATGATGACTGGGTGAAATCTATGGAAGAAGAATTGGAGTAGATTGAGAAGAACGAAACCTATACATTATTTCTTAGACTAGTGGACAACAATCTGATCAGTACTATGTGGATTTTCAAAAATAAGATGAATGAAACAATTGAAGTGGTAAGGAACAAGGCAAGATTGATGTTTAAAGGTTATGCACAAGAGGAAGATTTGGACTATGGTGAAACATTTGTTCTTGAGACTAGACTTGAAGGTATTAGGATTCTCCTTACGTAGGCTACTTAAAAAAATTTCAAAGTATATCAAATAGATGTCAAATCATCATTTCTAAATGGTATTTTGGAAGAAGTGTACATTGAACAACTTCAAGGTTTTGCTTCATTTGAAGGAGATAACATGGTGTGCAACCTAGAGAAAGATTTATATGGATTAAAAGAGGCACCATGGGAATGGTATGAGAGAATTAATTCATATCCTATAAATATTGGCTTCATCAAAATAAGTGAAAACATTAATGTATATCTGAAGATAAAGGATGAAAAACTGTTGATTGTTGAAGTCTTTTTAGATCACATCATTTTCGGTGGAAATGATGAGATGATCATAAATTTGTAGATGAGATCAAGGAGTTGGAGATGTCTATGATCAGTACGATTACATTTTTCATTGGATTGCATATATCACAACTCAAAGTAGGAATCTAGATCAACCAGTACAAATATGTGAAAGATATATTGAAGACATTTAGTTTAGAAGAATAAAAACCAGTTGGCACCCCCATGGTAATTAGTTACAAACTATCAAGGGATGATGATTGTAAAAAGGTGGATGAGACACTTTATAAATCTATGATTGGTAAGTTGCAATATGTTATACATAGTAGGCCAAATATAGCATAGGTAGTTGGGTTAGTGGCTACGTGTTATGTTAATCCAGAGGAATCACATATGGTAGTGGTGAAAAGGATATTCAAATATTTGAAAGGAACTAAAGACTATGGTCTTTGGTATTCTCACAAGGGTTATTTCTCCTTAAGTAATTTTACTGATACAGATTGGGAAGGAAATATGGATGATCGGAAGAGCACAAGTGGTGATGCATTATTTATTGGTGATAGACTTGTGTCTCGGACAAGTAAGAAGAAAAACTATATATCCCAATCCATAGCTAAAGCTAAATATGTTGTTGCTTCTATCAATTATACACAAGTGGTGTGGATCAAGAAGACTCTGGAAGGAATTTAGGAGAAATTAAATGAACCAGTGGTTATCTATTGTAATAATATTGTAATAATAAAAGTGTTATTAACATATCTAAAAACATGGTGATCTAATCTAAGACTAAGTACATTTCTATCAAGTATCATTTTCTAAGAGAATATGTACAAGAAAAATAGGTATGGTTGGAATATGTGCCAACTAAGGAATAAGTAGCAAACATTTTTGCAAAGTCATTACCTAAGGATATATTTGAGTATCTAAGAGGTAGGTGAGGGGCCATTCCCCTACCCGGGTTGAACTAGAATAGATGTTGTTGCATTAATATATTGTACACATTGAATATATTATGATTGGATTGATGTTGAGGGACTAATCCTTAGGGGGAGCAGTCAATATAGTGAAGAGTTAGAGGATTTGAGAACCATGGTCAATCAGATTGATTGAAACATTTGGAAGTTTTGTTAAAGGGTGAGTGTAAGTAGGGAAAAGTGTAAAGAGGGAGAGAAAGAAAGGATAAGTACTCAGGTAGAGAAAGTACAAGAGAAGAGAAAGTGAAAGACATAGAATATAGAGGATGGTGATGAAAATAAATTGAGTGAAAGGGGGAGAAACCTTGCAAATGTGTGTAGATGCATATCAGGTGACAAGAGAAAGAAATAAGTGGAAACATAATTTTTAAAGAATATAACTGATTGAGAAGGTAAGAAGATGATTTTTTGAATTTCCATCAATACCAAATGAGGATATTATTCTTGAGATATGAATGGTCAATCTTAAATCGGTAACCAGTATGGAAGAAAAAGTGAATAAGGTTGTGTTTGTCACAATTTAGAGACATGTTCCAATGAACAGAGGTGATGATCTGGTATTTCAATGTTTGATGCTAGCATGTTATGAAGATTCTAAAAGAACGGTGTGTTTGGCCATTCTTCATGAATTCATCAGTAAATCTAAGTATGGATTGAAGTCTAAGAATATTGTTTTGTACATCAAGATGTGTGTATTGACACATTAGGTTTGAGAAGCAAATTAAAAATTCAAATTGTAAACTTTTTAGTGATTAATTAAGTCAGTGGACTTAAAAGTTCAATATATAATGGATGAAGTTGAAAGTTAAGTGTGTTGATCATGTGTTGGACAAGTTGCAATCAAGTGTGTTAAGAATATATTGTGTAGTTCAGTGGATCCGATTAAGAAGGGTTAGTGTTGTTCTATAGATCATTCCATGTGTTGTTCCCTAATAGTAGCAAGAGTAAAAATACCTTAACCAGGTGGATCCTAACGGGTCCCTATTGCAAATCCTTTAAAATGGTAGCACACTAGTTTGTATCAAAATTCCTCTAACAATGCTACTCTTAACAAGGTAAAGATCCTAACAAGGCTAGATGTAATACTCTTAACCGAGCGGCACCTAAAAGTGTCTTTATAAAATCCTAATAGGGTTAGGCTCCTCACAGGGCATACTTCAAAAGAGTGCATCATTTATTGGGTACTAATTACCACACTCATTTTATCCTTGATTCGATTTCCACGAGAAAACTTTGTGTGTCAACTTTGTAGATGTGCTTATGTGTTTGAATTTTTATTTTTTCTATTTAGTTAATCTTATATATATATATATATATATATATATATATATATATATATATATATATATATATATATATATATATATATCCCATGAAGTTGTGTCCCACTTTTAGGGACGAACAAAATTGTGAAGTTGGGGAACAAAATTTGGCCCCTTCATACGAAGTAAACACTTCACACGAAGTGGTGGGACCACTTTGCACGAAGTACCCCAAACAAGGGTCTTCATGCGAAGACCCATCTTTGCATGAAGACCCCTACAAGGGGGTCTTTGTATGAAGAGGGGCTTCACACGAAGCCCCTTTGGACCAGATTTTTTTATAAATTTACAACATTTTTTGTTTTTTAATATCATTTTCATTGTCACTATTTGTGGACCCCAGGCCTTGGAGCAAAGTACCTCAGCATGCCAGCACCTCCCGAGCTTCTTCGATGTCTTCAGATTGTTAGCAGTATCAGGTACATGCATTTTTCTCATTTTTTAATTGTAAATAATATGTTTTATATTTATTTTAGTTAGTAATTTGTTTTAAATAATTTTTTATTTGTAGAAATGTTAGAAATTTGTAGTTAAATATTATCTAATATGTTAGCAATTAATAGTAGAATGTTAGAAAATTGTAATTAAATATGAGAAAATGATAGAAATATTAAAAATCATAGTATCAATGTTAGAATATGTTAGAAAATGGTAGAAAATCATAGTAGTTTGTTAGCAACTATTAGAAAATATTTACAAAACATTAGAACCATAGTAGAAATGTTAGAAAAAATTAAGATTAAAGTTAGAAAATGTTAAATTTTAAGTTTAAAGTAGTAAATATTAGGAATCTCTCTCTCTCTCTCTCTCTCACACATGTACACACATTTTTAGTAAATATTAAATTTAGTTATTTGTTTTAAATAATTTTTAGTTAGTAAAAATCTTAGAAACTTGTAGCTCAATTTTTTAAAACATGATCTAGTAGTATGTTAGAAAATGTTAAAAAATTGTAGTACAGTAAGTTTCTAGGACCCTTATTCCTCCCTTATGACATATTAAGACACTTAGGATCCCTTAGGAATCTCAAGATCTTATAATACATATAAGAATGTCCTATGACCCATTGATGTACATGTTAGGTTCCATTAATACATACAAGGACTCATTGTTTCCCTCAAGGCTCCTTAAGACATTCTAGGATGAATTAATATAACCTACGATCTCTTAGAACATATTATGAGGCCTACAACCCCTTAAAACATTCTAGGGTCATTGCGTATCGCTTATGACATCTTACTTGACACATCAGACCCCTTAGGACCCATACGACCCATTATTATATCTTAAAATGTCCTAGGACACATTCATCTATCTTAGCTTCTATTAATACATATGTGAACCCATTGTTGCCCACAAGAACCCTAAGACATACTAGTATCAATTAATGTAACCTAAGATCCCTTAGACCACTTATCACATCTATGACCCATTAACATTTTTGGACCATTATACATCCCTTATGAGATTTTAAGACATATATGACCCATTCAAATCATCAAGACCCATTAACATATCTTAGGTTGTCTTAGGACACATTTATGTATCTTAGATTTAATTAATATTAGACAATGATCCACTAATGAAATGTAGGACTCCTTAGGACCTCTTATGTTACCCCAGACCCCTTAAGACACTCTACCTGACCCTTATCCATCCCTTACATTATCTTAAAACACATCTAGGACTCATTGTTACCCACGACCCCTTAAGACACTCTAGGACCACTTATTGCACCTACAACCCATTAACATTCTAGGACTCTTATCTGGATCCCTTAAGACCTCTTATGTTACATACAACCCCTTAAGACACTCTAGGACCCTTATCTATACCTTAGGACCTCTTATGCTACCCATGACCCCTTAAGACACTCTAGGACCACTTATTGCACCTATGACTCATTAACATTCTAGGACTCTTATCTGGATCCCTTATGAAATCTTAAAACAAATATGAAACCGTAGGACCCCTAAGACCCATTAAAGAATCTTCAGATGTCTTAGGACCACTTAGACCACTTATCACATCTATGACCCATTAATATTATTGTACCATTATACATCCCTTATGATATTTTAAGACAGATATGACCCATTCGGATCATGAAGACCCATTAACATATATTAGGTTGTCCTATGACACATTTATGTATCTTAGATTCAATTAATACATACGAGGATCCACTAATGTAACCTATGATGCTTTAGGACATTTTATGTTACCCACGATCCCTTAAGACACTCTATGACTCTTATCTATACCTTAGGACCTCTTATGTTACCCACCACCCCTTAAGACAATCTAGGACCCTTATCTATAGCTTATGACATCTTATGTCATGCATGACCCCTTAAGACACTCTAGCTTATGACATCTTATATGGATCCCTTATGAAATCTTTAAAAAAATATGAAACCTTAGGACCCCCAAGACCCATTAAAGAATGTTAGGATGTCCTAGGACCACTTAGACCACTTATCACATCTATGACTCATTAATATTATGCTACCCACGACCCCTTAAGACACTCTAGGACTCTTATCTATACCTTAGGACCTCTTATGTTACCCATGACCCCTTAAGATAATCTAGGACCACTTATGTTACCCATGACCCCTTAAGACACTCTATGACACTTATCTATACGTTAGGACCTCTTATATTACCAACAACCCCTTAAGAAACTCTAGGTCATATTAGGTCCTAATAGGTCATATTAGGAAACAAGGTATGTCTAAGTTATTTCTCTACTTAAAGACCTAACTAGACCTATTAGGACCAAGTAGACCTAACTAGGACCTATTTGGACCACTTAAGGCAGTCTAGGACCACTTATGTTACCCACGACCCCTTAAAATAGTCTAGGACCATTTATGTTACCCATGACCCCTTAAGACACTCTATGACTCTTATCTATACATGTTAGGACCTCTTATGTTACCCACAACACCTTAAGACACTCTAGGTCATATTAGGTCCTAATAGGTCATATTAGGAAACAAGGTATATCTAATTTTTTTCTCTACTTAAAGGCCTAACTAGACCTATTAGGACCAAGTAGACCTAACTAGGACCTATTAGGACCAATTAGACCTATTAGGTCTTTAACCAACATTAGTCTAACCAATTAGATGTATTATGACCTATTAGGTCCAAATAGACCTAACTAAACCTAGTTAGACCTATTAGGACCAATTAGATAGGTAACTAGACCAATTAGGACCTATTAGGATGATGAAGGGTGCTCCCATTAATACCACAAACACATAACAGAAATAGAGAAACAACAACAATATGCAAGAATAAAAAATTGGCTTCTTATTATCTCCACAAATGTGGAATTACAAACTTTCAGAATTACAATATGCAAAGCCACATGGGCATTCCATTACAATATTCTATAGGACAAAGCCTTGAATCAATACCTGGATCTATACCCAAAACTACACTAGACAACACTATGGGCCTTCTTTATATAGGCATTTTCCACCGCCAGAGAAGGTTCTAGAAATTTAGCTCTTAGGGCCGACCAAACTTAGAATTATTTTATTTTTCAATTTATTACATCAAATTCAGCTCAAAATAACTTTTGAAACTTGAACAAAAATTATTTTCCACCATTTCAGGTGACCCGACTTTCGGAGACCATAAGTCATCACCAGTTGACCCGATTTACTATTATAACCCCATTTCAGAAAGGCCACGAAGCACTCTATAGGCTTGACTCAAGGAAGAACCTATCACCCAAATTCTGAACCTCATTCGGGGCCTCTAAAGCCTTCAAAACCAAGTTCAAGGTTTCTATACCCTACTGTAAATACTGACAATCTTCAATATCTTCAAAACTAGACCTGATCTAACCATGAAAGTTTACTGGCGGGCTGATATGACTGAGATGAACCTCCACATGTAAAATCAAAACATTCTGAAATCATATGAGAAACAACAAGTTTCCATAAATAGTAGCTCTACACAAGATAGCCCTTATTGAATACAAAAATAGAAATATTTTTGGGTGATGCAAGATTGCTCTTACACCCAGGATGTTCCTACATCAGACACCCGAGATAATTTGAGAAGTGACTCTGTCATGACTCAGGTGTGCAGAGGAAAACCAAGATGGTTAACTTCCTCCTTTGTTAGCCATGATGAATCTTCAATAGGTCATCCTTTCCATTTGACCAAATACTCTTCATATGTCTTGTTTCTTGTGCTTCTACTAGCACAACTATCCAGTATGTCTTCAATCTCCTTAATATCTAAAATGGTTGCTGGAATACTCCACTGTGCTACTGTAACCTCATCTTCAACACTTCCTTCATGATACTCTGTCAGACCTGAAACATTAAATACTAGTGAAATATTCAGCTCAGTAGGTAACTCAACCTCATATGCATTTCCTGATTCATGCTTCTTTACTATCTTACATGGCCCAAACTTCTTCATTTTTATCTTGTTATATGTACCAACTGGAAATTTATCCTTCTGAAAATGAACCATGACTTCATCTCCAACCTGAAATTCCTTATTCCTCCTTTTCTCATCTACCTTAGCCTTATACTATGCATTCATCTTGGTAATATGCTTCCTCACCTCATGGATGTTCTTCAAATGTTTTGCAAAATCCTCAACTTCAACACTACTTATTTCTCCTTTATCTATCTTTCTCAACTCAGATGCATTTCTGGGACTACTCCCATATACAATCTGGAATGGTGATTTACCAGTGCTCCTATTGACAAAATTATTATATGCAAATTCTGCCTGTGGTAAAATCAAGTCCCATCCTATTGGTTTATCTCCAACCAAACATCTCAGCAAATTTTCCAAACTCCTATTCACCACCTTTGTCTGTCCATCAGTCTGTGGATGATGTGATGAACTGAACTTCAAATCTATCTTCAACTTCTTCCACAATGTATGCCAAAAATATCCAATGAACTTAGTGTCCCTATCTAAAACTATACTCTTTGGCAAACCATGCAGTCTCACCACTTCTTTGAAAAATAATTCCACTAAATGAACAACATCATTAGTCTTCTTGCAGGGAATAAAATGTACCATCTTTAAAAATCTGTCAACTACCAAAAAAATTGAATCATGTCCCCATTGTGTCCTTGGTAAACTAAGGACAAAGTCCATACTGATATCCTCCCAAGGCTTCTCTGGTATAGGTAATGGCTGATACAACCCTATATTCTGCTTCACTCCTTTCACCATCTGACATACTCTACAACTCTGTACAAACTTCTTGACATCTTGCTGCAACTGTGGCCAACAATAATTCTCACTAACCAAAGCAAGGGTTTTATCATGACCAAAATTTTTAGCCAATCCTCCGCTATGCTTCTCCTTAATGAGATTCTCCCTCATAGAACTTCTTGGAATGCACAACTGACTCCCTCTGAATAGCATATCATCTTGAATGATGAAATCTAGCCACTTCATCCCATCTAGAGTAATAGGTTCTTTACAAGCTTTCCAAGCTTCACCAAAATTAGGATCCTCTAGATACAAATTCTTGAGTTCCTTGAACCCAACCACCTCAATCTACATCTCTATCAGCAATAGTTGCCTTCTGCTAAGAGCATCTGCAACCTTGTTAGACTTTCCACTATTGTTATTCAAAACAAATGTATAACTCTGCAAAAAATCAACCCATTTCAAATGCCTTTGATTCAACTTTCCTTGACTATTCAAATATTGCAAAGCTTGATGATCAGTATACAAAAAAAACTCCTTAGGAAGTAGATAGTGTCTCCACTTCTTCAATGCCTGAACTATAGCATAAAATTCCTAATCATAAACAAAATATTTTCTCTTGGCATCATTTAACTTTTTAGTGAAATAAGCAATAGGTTTACCTTCTTGGCTCATAACAACTCCTATTGCAGTACCACTAGCATCACAATCTACTTGAAACACCTTATTAAAATTAGGAAGTACTAAAATAGGTTGTTCTATAACCTTTTGTTTCAATAGTTTAAAACTCTTATCTACCCCATTAGTTCACTTGAACTCTTTTCTATGCCCTCTCATTGTTTCAGTCAAGGGTCCATAAATACTACTAAATTTTTTGATAAAATTTTTGTAAAAGCTAGCCAAACCATGAAAAGACCTTACCTCAGTAGCACTCCTTAGAGTAGGCCATTCAAGGATACCCTGTACCTTCTTTGGGTCCATTTTTAAACCTTCTGTTGAAACTACAAATCCCAAATACACTAACTCTTTCTTCACAAAACTGCACTTCTTAAAATTAATCAACAATTTCTCATCTCTTAAATTCTCAAACACCATATGAATATGCATCATATGCTCTTCCAATGTCTTACTAAAGATCAAAATATCATCTAGGTACACAATGACAAACTTACCCAAAAATTCTTTTAGAACCTTGTTCATGAGCTGCATGAAAGTGCTCGGTGCATTGGTTAGCCCAAAAGGCATGACTAACTACTCATACAGTCCTTCCTTTGTCTTGAAGGCAGTCTTCCATTCATCTCCTTCTCTGATCTGAATCTAGTGATATCCAATCTTCAGATCTATCTTTGAGAAATACACAGCTCCACTCAAACAATCCATAATATCATCCATTCATGGCAATGAAAACCTATACTTGATTGTGATCTTGTTTATTGCTTTGGAATCTTTACACATCCTCCATTCTCCATTCTTCTTTGGTGCTAATACTACTGGTATAGCACATGGACTTAGGCTCTCCTAAATCAACCCCTTCTATAATAACTCATGTACTTGTCTATTCAACTCTTCACTTTTTTCTGGTGTCATTCTATGTGTTACCTTATTTGGAAAATAGGCTCCTAGAATCAAATCCATCTGATGATTGATCTTCCTTATCGGTGGTAATCCATCAGGTACATTATCAGATACAATATCTTGAAACTCATTCAACAAATTTGCAACCTCTACAAGTACATCCTCTACTTCCTCTTTACCAACTTTTGGAATTAAAGAAAAAAACACATGCTCATGCCTCATACCATCTAAGAATTTCCTTCCATCAACAAAAGTTATTCTTGCGTTACCACATACATTTTCTTCAGTCTCCTTCAATGGCTTTAGCTTATGTCACACTCCATCCTTTGTCAAGGAATAGGTATTCACACGACCAGCATGTACAATACATTTGTCAAACTGCCACGGCCTACCCAACAACATGTGACATGCATCCATAGGTATGATATCACATAGTACCTCATCATGGTACCTACCAATATTGAACTTTACTAGGCACTGTTCACTGACCATGACCTTGTGGTCATCCTGCACCCAGGCAATCCGATATGGATGTGAGTGTTTCTGTCTCTTGAGCTTCAACTTTGTCACCATCTCTTTTGATAATAAATTGTTAGTGCTTCCACTATCCATAATCACATCACAACATTTACCCTCACACTTGCATCTAGTGCAAAATAGGCTCCTCCTTTGTTTAGGTTCATTCTCACCACTCAGCAGGACTCTTCTGTTAATCAATGTTTCTCCTCTTTTAGCATTTTCAAAATTTGAGGATCTGGCATCTTCATCTACATGTGCCACTCGGGCCTAGCCTTCATTCCTCCTATTAGTCCTTCCTTAGAATTGAGGACATTCAAATGCCCTATGACCTTCTTCTCCACAGTGAAAGCATGTTCCACAGAAGCCTCCTCTTCCTAAACCTTGTCCTCTTCCTCATCCTCTTTGATCTATATTGTTCTGATCTTGAAAATGATTGGAATTGTTTCCTCTCTGATTTTGACTGCTACTGGCCTCATCCTTCTTTTTCAAATCTTCATTTTGGCCTCCATATGACCATCCACTAGATCATCCACCATGACCTCTTCCATTTTGTCACCTCTCAAACTTCTTGTTTAGCTTTTCCTCTACTTTTAGGGAAAACTGGTATGCCTCTACAATACTATTCATTCAAACTAGATTTAGCTCCTCCTGAATGCTCAGCCTTAATCCATTAAGGTAACAGGCAAATTTCTCCTTGTCATCTTCTGCATGGCCTATTCTGATGAAGATTCGATAGAACTCCTTTGTATACTCCTGAATAGATCTTCATACCTGCTTCAAACTTTGCATCTTCTTTAGTAGGTCAAGCTCATAATCAATGGGAATGAACTACCGCTTCAATTTATCCACCATTCAATCCCATCTTGTGATTTTATCTTTCCCTCTTCTATTTTGCTCCAATTGAATCTCTTGCCACTAGATCTTTGCATGACCTTTCAGTCCGGCCTTTGTGAATTTGACCCTATTAGGATCCTCAATATCTTCACACTCAAAATATTCTTCACATTCATTGATCTAGTCAATGAACTCCTCTGGGTTAAGATTTCTTGAAAATGTAGGAACCTCAATCTTAGGTCTTTTTTTTATCTTAAAAATGGCTCGAAAAAGTCTTTCTTCCTCCTGGTTCACAACTTCAACTTCTCCTTCTTGATCTTCTTCTTCAGCTCTATCCTCGCTTTTGTCTTTGACATTAAGATTCATTCCTCTGTGAATCTCCTCTTGCAATGCTCACACTTGTCTCTGCAGTGCCCTGACCTCAAGTGTTACAACACCAGCTCTTCCACCACATTCCCTTCGTGGAGGCATTTTTGTGCTTCGTACTGAAACCCTAACCACGGTCCTGGTGCAAACTGCCTCACAGTCAGTGATCTGTTTATATGAAAACCCTAACCCATGGTCCTGGTGCAAACTGCCTCACAATCAATCATCTATTTACACACTCAGGAACTCCTGCTTTGATACCACTTAATGAAGGGTGCTCCCCTTAATACCACAAACACATAACAGAAATAGAGAAACAACAACAATATGCAGGAACAAAAAAATTGGCTTATTATCTCCATAAATGTGGAATTACAAACTTTTAGAATTACAATATGAAAAGCCACATGGGCATTCCTTTACAATATTTTATAGGAAAACGCCTCGAATCAATACCTAGAACTACCCTAGACAACACTACGGGCCTTCTTTATATAGGCATTTTCCACCGCCTGAGAAGGTTCTAGAAATTTAGCCCTTAGGGCTGACCAAACTTAGAATTATTTTATTTTTCAATTTATTACATCAAACTCGGCTCAAAATAACTTTTGAAACACAAACAAAAATTTTGAAGGATAATTATTTTCTACCATTTCAGGTGACCCAAATTTTGGAGACCATAAGTCATCACCAGTTGACTCGATTGACTATTATAACCCCATTTCAGAAAGGCCACGAAGTGCTCTACAGGCTTGATTCGCACAAGCACTTGTCACCCAAATTATCAACCTCATCTGGAGCCTCTAAAGCCTTCAAAAATGAGTTCAAAGCTTCTGTACCTTGCTGCCAATACCGACAATCTTCAATATCTTCAAAACTAGACCTGATCTAGCCATGAAACTTTACTGGCAAGCTGATATGACTAAGATGAACCTCCACATGTACAATCAGAACATTTTGAGATTGTATGAACAACTTACTAAAAAAAAAAGGTTTCCATAAATAGAAGCTCTGCATAAGATAGCCCTTATTAAATACAAAAATAGAAATATTTTTGGGTAATGCAAGATTGCTCTTACACCCAGGATGCTCCTGCATCATAGGAATAAAATTTAGGACCTACTAGACTTAACTAGACCTAACTGTACCAATACCAAATATGACCTATTAGGAACAAAATTTAGGACCCAATTAGACTAATTAGGACTAATTAGAACCAATTATGACCAATTAGAACTAATTAGGACCTAATTAGACTTAATTAGAACCAATTATGACTTAATTAGACTCAATTAGAACCAATTACGACCTAATATGACCAATTAGGACCAATTATGACCAATTAGTCCACTAATTAGGACCTCTTATGTTACCCACGACCCCTTAAGACACTCTAGGATTCTTATCTATACCTTAGGACCTCTTATGTTACCCACGATGCCTTAAGACACTCTAGGACCCTTATCTATAGCTTATGACATCTTATGTTACCCATGACTATGTATGTAAGTTTTAGATATATGTAAGTTCTAGGACTCTTATCTATACCTTAGGACCTCTTATGTTACCCATGACCCCTTAAGACACTCTAAGACCCTTTTCTATAGCTTATGACCTCTTATATTACCTGTTGCCCAAAATTTCCTATTCTGTAAATTTGGCCAAGTTTCCAGGTCTCTATTTTTATCCCGCCCTGCTGCAACTTGTTTTCATTTTGCGAAGTAGATCCTCAAATTTTCATGGCTTGCGATCTAAGCCCCATGTTCTTCAATGTATTGTCAAGCCCCAATTCAGATTGCATGACCTAATTCACAAAAACCTCAGAGATATTCAAGTTTGAATGGTTGTAGGAAATGCTCAGGTCGCAGTTTTCCAAAATGTTTAGTGTCGAAAACCCCCTGTGTTTTTGACCTTCGCTCTGAAAACTTAGGATGTTTTCAACCTTTGGTCTGAAAACCCTTTGTGTTTTTGACCACTTCTACACTTTGCACTTCTCTAACATCAACATTTTTTCTAGGCATGCTACTGCAATTGATGGTGGGCCCGGAAGTCTTTTGAACTAGCGGTGATAGTTTTAGTGGCTGGTCACATGTTCGCATGCGGCCTCTTGACCACATGCGATCATGCAACTAGCTATCAGCAATTCATGATTAGTGTCTTGTGGTCAACTCCAAGTAGTTAACAGGTAGCATCTTTCAGTTGGTCGCATGTTCGCATGGGATCTTCCGATCCCATGCGATCATGTGACAAGACTTGCACGGTTAGTAGAGCTTTCAACTTTGGCATGGGTCCTTGGGTGGTGATGTGTCTGTTTCTTAGTAGCAAGTAGGGCTTGTAGTGGGCCTGGTAACATGTGGCCTCATAGATTCAAAATCTATAGTGGTCACATGTTTGCATGGGATCTTCTGATCCCATGTGATCATGCAACCACCGTTGGATCCTTCTAGTGTTTTGGGCATTCTATCGTGGGTCGAGCCGATGTGGTCAGTTCTAATTTTTCTAGGTGGTACAGGTGGGATATTTTGTGGGCTCAGGTGTCTATGTGGTAGCAGACATAGATTTTTAATCATTAGTCACGTGATCGTATGAAGCCTTTTTGGCTCATGTGATCATGCAACCAATGTTCAATTCGAGCGGTGTGGCCATCTTTCGCGGTTGCACAATTAGAGGTTTCGCGTGGTCACTGGGTGAAACCAGGGTTAAGATTGTAGATGGATCCCGAGCCTAAGTTTTTCTAGTGTTTAATTTGTAGGTGTCTTACATAGCGGTGATAGATTCTAAGAGGCTTGTCACATGATCGCATGAAGCTTTTTTTAGCTCATGCGATCATGTGACCAGTGTTTTTTCAAAGCAGTGCAGCCAATTTTGGTGGGCTTTCTTCTGTGAGAATGTTGCAGGTGTGGGTAGCTAGAAATTTATGACTTTGGAGGACATGTGTAGTTAAGGGAAGATGATGAAGAGGTCCGGCCGACCGTCAGGGGTTGATCTTTGTCCCAGCAAGGTACCAATTTGTACATACTTGGTGGAGTTGCAGGGAGGTAGTTGAGTCTAGGTTTTTGATCTGCAGGCAATTACAGTACAGAGATGGGCATGCAACTTGAAGTTTGATCGACCATGATGTTGCAGGAAGATATTCATGATCAGATTTGAATTTGGTTGATCGATACCATAGGGTTGATTATTAAATTATAAATCTTGTAACTCTAGTTAGATTTTTGACTCTTGCCTACGTACAGTGAGTGTTGTGTATATTGTTTTTTGAGAGCCTTAGTGCTTAGAATTCACATTTTGTAAAAAAGAAAGACTCTTTCTTGGGAAGCTATCTGTGGAATTTCTTCCTGCCCCTTGGTTTCCCACATCCTGTAATTCCCATTGATAGATAAAAACATTGCAGAGGTATTTTGTGATAGTTCTTCACATCCTTATACTTCCTTATCTTTGTTTATCTCTTATTGGATTGAAGTCTATGAATGTTGTTAATGGAAACTGGGGTTCCTAGTCCCTCTTACCTTCTACATTTTGTGTGTTACTATGTCTGATCTGATTTAGATGTTTTGTGGGTATGCTATAGCCCATAGCAGTCTTGTCTCATTCCTACACCGAGTTGTAGAAGAGGATGTTTGTTTGCAGGTCATAGGTTGAGTCTTCTATTCCAGCCTTCCTATGAAATACTTATGCAAGCCTATCTAGTGAGTGGTGACTTATTAGACCTGATTCCTCCATTGATCTCATTCTTCTATACTAAGATCCAAACCCTAGTTTTGGTGCATCACTCAGTAGGATAGTTTGCTTTCAGTTATTTCTATTTTATGCACTCCTATCCCTTTCCCTCAAAAATGTTTACTTTCCTATTAAGAGAAAGCTAAGGTGATAATCCAAGAGGAACCAGCCTAGAACTTGGAGGTTTCATCTTGGTTAGCAAAGGTCCCACAACCTTGAGATGATTCCCAAGTTATACTGAGTTATCAAGACTATGAGAGCTTGAAACAAGGGTGTAAACTCAGTGTATAACATTTCTGGCACGCCCGGTGGGACTGAAGTTTAGATTCATGTTCAAGGTATACTATCTCTGATATGTTGGTAACATGCTACAGACCTGGAAGAGGTCATTTTGTTGCATATCTAGAAACTCTAGAAAGTCTACTGGTTTCAAAGGTCAAGTGTTGAATCTTCATATTCAAGTTCCAGCTAATTACATGAGTAGACATGTCAAGTTTCTATGGACAGCTAGGTTACCCACCATCCTATTATGAGAGTGATGCTCAATGGTTTGGTTCCCAGTCTTATCAAAGCCACCCAATGCCTCCTTTTACCCCAAGCTATTATACTTCTCAAGGGTATCAATATATCCAGTATGCCCCAAATGAGTTTTCCCTTGTGCAAAGTTATGAGAGGGCCCTTTGACAAGATGGATCATGGGCATAAGAGGCACAACAAAAAATGCAAAGCCAGTTGCCCCATCCTATTTACCACCCACCCTCCCCTTCTCAAACTATGCAATAGATATGGACTCTGAACTCAGACTTCATGAAAGAGCAAAGAAAAGCAAAGAATCTATTGCTTGATTTAGCCAAGAAGGTTTCTGAGATTAGGGAGCAGAGAGAGCAGGAGGCTCAAGGTTATTATGAAGAGGAGTTAGCTCCCTACTAGGAGATAGAGGCTCAAAAGTATGAGCAAGGGATAGCTCCTTACCAAATGACAGAGGCTCTTGTTGATGGGCAACAAGCAAGAGAGTTTCAAGAAGAGATCAGATGCTGAGTTAAAATTGAGACAGCAAGGTTAAGATCACAAATTGCTCAACAAGAGGCTCCTAGGCCTAAGATTCCAAGCTAGAGGGCCCATCTATCTCAAGAACCTACACATGTGGAGCCTGCAAAGCCTTCATTTCCAAGCTTCGAGACAAGTATTCCTTCTACGTCTCCCTCTGAGCCCCCTCAATTTCACATCCCAAGTTTTAAGGCAAAAAATTCTTTTCAAGAGCCTGTGCTTGAGATGCAGCCCACCACTCTACAAGAGCAGCCTATCCAGAGAAGTGAGTTATCCCAAGAGACCCCTTTGGTCTCTTAGGATGATGAGGTGATTTGGATACCCTAATGGACTCTCCCTCCTAGTTGTCAGATGCCAAGCCTTTGCAAGGACACTAGTCTAGTGTCTGAGCAAGGATTGGTGGTAAATGAACTTTCATTTAAAGAGGAGGAGAAGAAATCTGAGGTGTTAATGCTGAATGATGACTGTGGTAAAGTGGGATAGCAAGGTGAGGAGGTGGAGATTGATGCCCAGTGTGAGCTCTTGGCTGGCTTGCTTGATGAGCTTCCCCTCTTTGTTGATGATGAAGAAGAGACCAGGCCATTACTTACAGGTGAAGGTCAATCAGAACAACAAGTCCACCATCAACAGGAGGTTGATATAGAAGGGGATGCCATGTCCTTATTGGATGAGCTACCTATTTTTGTTGAGAAGGATGAGAAAGATGTGATCATAGCCACCCCTTTGAAGTTGCAACAGCTAGAAGAGATTGATCCTGAGGATATGCTGATTCATGAGCTTGATCTCATCTTTGAGGATACCCCAATGGACTCTCCCTCCTAGTTTGGGAAGCATCATAGATTGCTTGTATATGGAGCTTGATTGTAATGAGCTCCTGGCTATTTTAAAAGAGGAGAATGATAGTCCCCTGACTGTGGATGAGGAGTTGACTTGGATGTCCATGATGGAAGGTAACCATGAAGATAAAGAAGAAGCCATTAAGGAAAGTCCTGCCTTTAGACTTTCAAGAGGCTAACCCATTAGATATTTGGCCCAAAAAGAGTTCACTGAGACATCTCAACATGATCTACTTGAGGTGAGTGATCTTGACCTAGTTTTTGCAGAGGCAGTCCATAACCATTTGCCAATCTTTTGTATGCCTCATATCTTCATAGCTATCCTTGTGCATTCAGTGCAAAATGTCTTACTAAGGAGAAAAGGTACCTATTTTTCACAACTAGTAAATAGTTTTGTTTAAACCATGTCCCTACAATGGTTAGTTTAGGTTAGGTTAGGTTTCCCTATTTTCTAGAGTAGTTTCCTACTTTCCAAGAAGTGTCTGTGCATAGTTTGTCTTGCTGGTTCAGTTTTGTCTTTGTCAAAGTTTTGTGTTCCTGTGATGACTCCTATGCCCAATGGATATGTCAAGGTCATTGGTCCGTGTCTAGCAGGCTGACATCCCGCAGAAGTCGCCAAAATGTTTCCCAAAATTTTCTATTCTACAAATTTGGCTAAGTTTCTAGGTCTCTATTTTTATCCCACCCTAATGCAACTTGTTTTCATTTTGTGAAGTAGATCCTCAAAGTTTCATGGCTTTCAATCTAAGCCCCATGTTCTTCAATGTATTTTCAAGCCCTAGTTCAGATCACATGACCTAATTCACAAAAACCTCAGAGATATTCAAGTTTGAATGGTTGCAGGAAATGCTCAGGTCATAGTTTTCCAAAATGTTCAGTGTCAAAAACCCTCTGTGTTTTCGACCTTCGCTCTAAAAACTCAGGATGTTTTTGACCTTTGGTCTGAAAACCCTCTGTGTTTTCGACCACTTTTGCACTTTGCACTTCTTCAGCATCAGCATTTTATCTAGGCACACTACTGTGATTGATGGTGGGCCCAGATGTCTTTTGAACCAGTGGTGATAGTTTTAGTGGATGGTCACATGTTCACATGTGGCCTCTTGATCGCATGTGCTCATGTGACTAGCCATTAGTGGTTTGTGGTTAGTGTCTTGTGGTCAACTCCAAG
The DNA here is from genome assembly GCA_027943335.1 of Chamaecyparis obtusa. Taxonomy (NCBI): domain Eukaryota; kingdom Viridiplantae; phylum Streptophyta; class Pinopsida; order Cupressales; family Cupressaceae; genus Chamaecyparis; species Chamaecyparis obtusa. The sequence continues at coordinate 313,290 of BSBK01005723.1, forward strand.
TGGTTAACATGTAGCATCTTCCAGTTGGTCACATGTTCGCATGGGATCTTTCGATCCCATGCGATCATGCGACAAGCCTTGCATAGTCAGTAGAGCTTTCAACTTTGGCGTGGGTCCTTGGGTGATGACGTGTCCATTTCTTAGCAGCAAGTGGGGTTTGCAGTGGGCTCGGTAACATGTGGCCTCATAGATTCAAAATCTACAGTGGTCACATGTTTGCATGGGATCTTTTGATCCCATGTGATCATGCGACCACCGTTGGATCCTTCTAGTGTTTCAGGTGTTCTGTCATGGGTCCAGCCGATGTGGTCAATTTCGGTTTGTCCACGTGGTACAGGTGGGATATTTTGCGGCCCCGGGTGTCTATGTCGCAATAGACACAAATTTTTAATCATTAGTCACATGATCGCATGAAGCCTTTTTGGCCCATGCGATCATGTGACCAACATTCAATTCGAGCGGTGTGACCATCTTTCACAGTTGCGTAGTTAGAGGTTTCACGTGGTCGCTAGGTGAAACTAGGGTTAAGATTGCAGATGGATCTTGAGCCTAAGTTTTGCTAGTGTTTAATTTTCACATGTCTTGCATAGTGGTGATAGATTCTAAGAGGCTTGTTGTGTGATCGCATGAAGCTTTTTTTGGCTCATGCAATCATGCAACCAATGTTTTTTCAAAGCAGTGCGGCCAATTTTGGTGGGTTTTCTTCTATGAGAATGTTGTAGGTATGGGTAGCTAAAAATTTGTGACTTTTAAGGAGATGCGCAGTTAAGGGAAGATGATGAAGAGGTCTGGCCGGCCATCAGGGGTTGATCTTTGTCCCAACAAGGTACCAATTTGCACATACTTGGTGGAGTTGCAGGGAGGTAGTTGAGTCCAGGTTGTTGATTTACAAGCAATTGTAGTATAGGGATGGGCACGCAACTTGAAGTCTAATTGACCATGATGTTGTAAGAAGATAATCATGATCGGATTTGACTTTGGTTGATCAGTACCCTAGGGTTGATTATTAAATTGTAAATCTTGTAACCCTGGTTAGATTTTTGACTCCTGCCTATGTGCAGTGAGTGTTGTATATACTATTTTTTGAGAGCCTTAGTGCTCAGAATTCACATTTTGTAAAAAAGAAAGACTCTTTCTTGGGAAGCTATCTATGGAATTTCTTCCTACCCCTTGGTTTCCCACATCCTATAATTCCCATTGATAGATAAAAACATTGCAGAGGTATTTTGTGATAGTTCTTCATGTCCTTATGCTTCCTTGTCTTTGTTTATCTCTTATTGGATTGAAGTCTATGAATGCTATTAATGGAAACTGGGGTTCCTAGTCCCTCTTGCCTTCTACATTTTGTGTTTTACTATGTTTGATCTGATTTAGATGTTTTGTGGGTATGCTATAGCCCCTAGCAGTCTTGTCTCATTCCTACACTGAATTGCAGAAGAGGATGTTTGTTTGCAGGTCATAGGTTGAGTCTTCTATTCCGGCCTTCCTATGAAATATTTATGCAATCCTATCTAGTGAGTGGTGACTTATTAGACCTGATTCCTCCATTGATCTCATTCCTCTATACTGAGATCCAAACCCTAGTTTTAGTGCATCACCCAGTAGGATAGTTTGCTTTCAGTTATTTCCATTTTATGCACTCCTATCCCTTTCCCTCAAAAAAATTTACTTTCCTGTTGAGAGCAACCTAAGGTGATAATCCAAGAGGAACCAGCCTAGAACTTGGAGGTTTCATCTCGGTTAGCAAAGGTCCCACAACCTTGAGATGATTCCCAATTTATACTGAGTTATCAAGACTATGAGAGCTTGAAACAAGGGTGCAAACTCAGTGTATAACATTACCCATGACCTCTTAAGACCTAATAAGACCTCTTATGTTATCTATGACCCCTTAAGACCTAATTTGTTAGGACCCTTAAGACCTAATAAGATGACTTACATGACCTAATAAGACCTATAATTTTATATATTTAGATATTTGTTTCCATTTTACATGCAGTTATAACACGTAATCAAGTACTTAATTATTAACACTTAGCTTTGACATGTTATGTATCTAGATGGCCACTCAGGGTGCACCTTAGACTCCTAATATGCATACTATTTTTCATATTGCTGATATGGTGATAGCTCAACTTAGAGAGTCTATCTATATGTTTGCATGGGATGGTATATATAGAGATACGTGTGCTACTATATTGACTAGTTTAGAGACTATGACTACTAGATTAAGGTCTCACTCCTCCTTCACGCCTCAGGTAGTTGAGACCATTTTTGAGAGTTGAGGGAGGAGGTCTCAGGTAATGTTTCCTTGGTGATGGTTTAGAGCCTCATCACCAAGGAAACCATCAAACGAGAGGGTTTCCCACATTATGAGGGGATGTTAGTGGTGAGGGCATATCAGGTCACATAGTGTGTGATACATTAGATCGCATGTATGATTTACCCTCGATTTCTTGTAGCACATGGTCGTTATCCAAATAACGACCAGATTACATTATATTTTGCACAACATTTGTATGCTGAGTTTTGTTTGGGACTCATAGTCAACTATTTAGATCTCCCATCATATTATGCTCAGGAGCTCAGTAGGGTTACAGAACATGATCAATATCATAGGGTTGATCAAGTTGTATAGCCTCATAGATAGCTAGGTGGGGACATGACTCCGACAGTGGCACCAGTGATGGCTGCTACTGTAGAAAGATGTTACAAGTAGTGGTTGTCATTGCACCAAAAGATCAACTTGTTAATGCCCGATACAACCACTAGACTTATAGAAGACACAGGAGGCTATTAAACCATGTCATGAATCCTGAGGGGAGCATTGACCATTTTTCCAACAATATCCCCCTCAGCATTACCCGAGGGTATTCGAATATGTGACCAAGCTTTGATACCACTTGTTAAAAGTAGTGGTTATCGTTGCACCAAAAGATCAACTTGTTAATGCCCAATACAACCACTAGACTTATAGAAGACATAGGAGGATGTTAAACCATGTCACGAATCCCGATGGGAGAACTGACCATTTTTCCAACATAAAGAGTCATCATTTCTTCTCAGAGGGGAGTTGTGGATAGTATAAGATAGATTTCTTCTGCAGCCACATCCATCACTTCAGATTCACTGGGCAGATACATTTTGACTAGACTGAGTAGAGCAAGATCATCTTTTGAGGCTTCATCTAGTACTACTACAGGTGTGAGTGAGGAGACATATAGAGTTATAGGTCTTCATGTACTTGGAGAGATACGAGCACTTTCAGGTCATCAGAGTACTTTAGATATGGCCCTTTACTTTTTGGAGGATCTCCTACACACCTATTCCCATATTAATGACATGCATAGGATCCCAATACATTCAGTCAAGGATTTCATAGCACTTGCACGGGGTCTTGTAGCTCCACCAACACAGGATGCACCATCTACTAGTTAGGCACAACATAGTGCAGAGCATTGTGCACCCACAGATCACTCTACACCTACAAAGGCAGGTATACAGATTGGAGATGTACGCATCACCACTGAAGGCCTAGATGCTTTTGATGAGCATTTGTGTGGGTTGGGTCAGGTGGACATTGGCACTAGTGGTAGGTCATTTATGGAAATGTTATTGTATCTAGATGGTTTAGGTTATACATCACTCCCCTCCCAGCTAGTGTCACCCCTACACTCCTCATTAATATAGAGATTCAGGACCTTAGGTGGTGTGGGTGATGCAGTTTCAGTTGATGATATGATGGTGCAACGTGCTGATGATCCTCCTACTCCTGAGACCCAAGTACATATAACATTTTCTTTTCTTTTTCATTAGGAGTTTTAGTGAACAATTAATTTTAGACATGTGTATTGATATTTGTTCAATGTATAATATTTTGTAGGCACAGTTAGCAGAGCATGTTACCTCTAGTGTGGGCTCAGAGCATCTTCTTATGAGAGATCCACATGATGTGACACCTACTAGTGGTCAGGTAAGTTTTAGATATATGTATGTTTAAGCATGCATGTGTACACATGTATTTATATATTTCAAGTACTTTACATAATATATATACTATGCACATGTATATAACCAACTATTGTACACTAAATTTGCAAGGGTTAGTCGCTTCTTTACAACCAGATGATACTTTCCATAGGAGCAATTCAGAAGATGTGACACCTAGTAGTGGTCAGGTAAGTTTTAAAAATATGTAAGTTTAAACATGCATTTATAATATTTTAATTATTTTAGATTATTATCATATATACATGCATTTATATTCGCAAGGATCAGTTGTTGTCTCATAGCCAGAGGATTTAGTGGCAGTCACTCAGAGGGTCTCTCTGTTCTCATGTGCCTAGATGACTCCCTAGTTTAGTACATGTTGAACATATCTTTAATTTGAGACTCAGTTTATGATTCAAGACATATATTTGATTAGAAACATATATATTTGATTAGATGTACTTATATTTTATTCGTGACATATATTTGATTAGAGACATATATTTGATTAGAGACGTATATTTGATTAGATGATATGATTTGATTTGATTTGATGATTTGATTAGATGATATATGATTTGATTTGATTTGATTAGATTATTTGATTAGATTATTTGATTGGATTATATTATTTTATGACATATGATTTGATTAGATGGTTTTATTTTATTAGATGATATGATTTGATATAATTTGATTAGAGAATTTTATTTGATGATATATGATTTGATTTGATTTGAATAGATGATTTTATTTGATGATATATAATTTGATTACATGGTTTTATTTGATTAGATGATATGATTTATTTATATATGATAAGTAATATAACTAATTTCATCATTCTTTAGTGTCTTAAGGGGAGGTCTTAAGGGGGTCTAGAATTAATATCATAAAAGATAACTAGTTAATACATGTAACTAATGGATAATAACCATTCTAACTAATTCTAGAACTAACACATGTCATAAGTAATATAACTAATTTCATCATTTTTTAGTGTCTTAAGGGGAGGTCTTAAGGGGATCTAGAATTAATATCATAAAAGATAACTAGTTAATACATGTAACTAATGGATAATAACTATTCTAACTAATTCTAGAACTAGCACATGTCATAAGTAATATAACTAATTTCATCAAATCCTACATAAAATGTTTAACTAATATGCAATCTGTAAAAATCATTGAATAATCAAAGTATACATATAAAATTCTATATATTAAAACCATTGAACCATCAAATAGGTTCATCATATATCAACAAATTATAGTCCATCATATGTTTAAATATATAAACAAAGTATAATGAAATTTAATCCAAAGATATCAAGTAGGTCCTAACACAAGAAATAAACTTATACATATTATACTTTTTAGACCAACTCAAGTGGTTCAGACCTTTCATGGAGAACATGTAATATTCTCTCATGATCCTCACTATCTAATCTCCACTTACGACGTCCATGTTGAGATTTAACTGTATGAAGATAAATGTATGTGGCAACTACTAGGTGACTATATTGAAACACCTTATTGTCTTGTTTGTAATCAACAAAGTGAATACCATGTTGAATTACTTTGATTTTCTTGAAATATGTTCCCTCTAAAACAACTGAGCCTGTAGGTCACAAATTTTAACAATATATAAATTTAAACAAACTCAATTTAAAATTTGTTGAAAGGTTAAAATTTAAAATTTACAAATTGAGTTTAGTATATTGATGTAAACCATATATAAACCTACGGGGAACAACATTCCATCACTTTCTTCAGATTCAAGTAACTTCATCCACTTTGTAGTACAATGCAGTATATAATAACCAAAACTTTCTACATTTCCATGCTCAGCAATCACCGCAAAGACATCTCTTGCACATTAAATTTATATATATATGTGTGAGATCTTAAAATAAATACTTAGTTCAATCTATAGATCTATCTATCTATCTATACATGCAACTCAATGTACCATATAATGTGAAATATATATACTTACCAATTTTGACCAATCCTGAGATATGATCGTAATCAGTAGAAATCAAAGGAACATCATCAAAGTTTTCATCTTCATCTCTATCAAATGTATCAGTAACAACTAGTGGTACTAGATTCCATGTGCCTACATATCCACAATCTTGATTCATACATTCCTCATAACTGTCTGCAATGTAGTGACAACAAAAGTATGAGTAGTCCCTAGTGTTCAACATCCAATTGCGATAATTCATACTCATAAATGAATGCAAAGATCACGTCTTTTCTATCCTATTGCAACCATGCATAATTTTTTTATCCATGCCTGAAAAATGCATATATAATACATTCTATATAAATATAATTTGAATAAAAAATATCATAAAAATTTTAAACACTTTCAAATAATTTAAAAATGTGTGCATACCTTTTATCTCCCAAAATTTTCTACATGGCACCGCCTAAGTCAATCTTGATGACGTGTCATTCTTATTTGGTGTGAAATGTGTCTTGCGCCATTAAACCACATCATGTGCATTTTTTATATGCACTCCCTTATAATTTGTATACACTTAAAAATGGCTTCATTAATTAATTAAATATTTATTATTTAATTACTATTGACTTGATAGATTAATTAAATATTTATTTCTTCTATTTATTAAGTAAATTATTTAATTTATTTAATAAATTCACTATAGTCTAATTCTATATCCTAAGTCTTCTAAATAGTCTATTAAAGTGATTTAATTAAATACACAATCACCTAAATATGACTAAGTCTCCTAGTCCACTTCATCCACCTAGTCACCTGACACATCACCTTGGCTAAGATAAATAATTATTATTAATTATTTATTCATATTTATCCTTACCCACACATGTCCTATTCTTAAGGGCTATGTGGCCTCATAAGACTTGGTCTCATGACCACATGACCTCTCAACAACCAAGTCAAGAGACATTCCCTATTCCTAAGGGGCTTCTCAAGCCACCTCTAAGGGTCAAGGGTGACTCATAGGACACTTGTGTAAAGAGTCCTCATGAGGAAAAGGTCTCTCCCTCTTTCTCTCTTTGGTCTTTGTGAGACACTTGACATGTGTCTTTCCCTTCCACCTTCTTCTCCTCCATGTCAATGTGAGAGGAACATCATCCTCTCACATTCCAACTACATCCCTTTTTCTCTCAGCTCCTTCAACCAAGCCAATCCTAGCCCTGGGATCTTCCACCTTTCATTCTCAACCATAGGATTGTGCCACCTAGGCCTAGATCCTCTAAAACTCTATAAAAGGAGCCTCATTTCCCATTTGAGAGCTAATAGGTATTTTGATAACAAGCATCCAAGCATTCAAGCATTCAAGCATCCAAGCATTCAAGCAATCAAGCATTTCATAGCAATCACCATTTCATTTACATTTCATCCATTAGTTTGCATAAGCTATTGTGCACACAATTTCATTTAATCTCAACACTTTGGTAGCATCTTGGGAGAAGGCTTCATATTGGAAATCTAAGAGCTCAACATCTTCAAGAAATCAAAGCTAGGAGGACAATGGAGACAAGCTGCATGGTAGGTGAAGGTAATTAAATTAGTTTAATCATTTCATAGTTACTTTGCATTCTTCATTGTGTTTACATTAGATAGATTCATTGGCTTTTATAGTTAATTTATCATTTATAGTTGTTAGACATCTAATTTGCATATATTTTTGGTGCTAGAAGGAGGGTCGGTGGTGCCAAAGATGATGTTGAGAGGGCCATAGCTCATGAGGTTATCAATGCACAGGAAATGTGACTGCAGTTTGTTGTCAATCACTGCCTGACCCTGCTACCACGTATGGCTCACCTCCATCCTATTGCCCGGAAAAGTAAGAGAACCATTTACTATGAAGATGCTAGTAGACATAGCTATAGCATTCAAGTTGGTGACGGCGTAAGAGATTTTGGAGGCCTTCTGCGGAATGAGGGGCTTCTAGACACTGTACGTGAGCATTGATAGGCTGCCGCTGGGCTGCGTGAAGGCCATAATTGCTTGGGTGCCCACCATTCCTGACAAGTTGGGGTTTATCCCCCATGCTACCCACCTGATTTTCTCTAAGGGTTGCATCTGGTACGCGAAATCCATGCTCACATTCTCAGGGTGGTATGTCCAACATAAAGTGAAGTTTAGAGCCGAAAAGAACCTGCACTTCTAGTAGGATTCACTGCCCAATGTTGTGCCACACTCGGTTATTGCTGCATCTTAAGTGACCAAGAGCACCATTGTTGCCATCATTTAGAGTGCCATCTTCCTACACTTCCCCATGCTTAACTAAACCACAATATGAGAATTTACAAAGCAAAAAATAAAAATATCAGATCGCAATCATCCCTTTCAACATTTGCTACATAAAAACATCTTATTCCAATGGGATGATAAGTGTGAGGAAGCTTTTAACAAAATCAAGTAGTATCTAGCAAATCCTCCAACTCTGATGTCACCAATTCCAGGCAAGCCACTCTTGCTCTACATTTCAACCACGACAGCCTCATTAGGTGCTTTTCTCGCTCAGCAAGATCATGATGGAAAAGAAAAATCTATTTACTACATCAGTCACACTTTAGTGGGATATGAGTCAAACTATTCCCCTATTGAAAAAGCATGTCTGGCTATTGTCTTTGCTTCACAAGAGTGGCGACATTACATACATAATTCATTTGATACTTTTGTATAGCATGTTTGATGCAAGCTCTGGAACCATCATGTTCACCTTTTCCATGTCCACTCTCAAAGAAACTCCATACATGTGGTATGTTTTCATTACGATGATATCTACATAGTGCATACAATGGTCTCAATGATTTGAATTGTGTAGCACATCCATCTGACCAAACATAATGTTTATCAATTTTTATACCTCTTTCTTTCAAATTTGTAAAAAACATCTTGAAGCAGTGTTCCACATAATGAATGTCATGATCTCTATCATCACTTATATAAAAATGATATTCCTTCTTGATGACCCATGCTTTAAATGTGCTCTAAATACCATCCAAATCTAATTGTGTGTGTCAATAACACACATGTACCATAATAGTAATTTGCTCTAAAAAATAGTATTCTAATTGAATTGCCTTTTAATGAACAAAAGAATAGGTTTTTGCAAAATCAACAATTGATACAATAGTTCCAAGTGGAAAATTGTCTCTCAGTGTTTGAAATTGTTGTGCTTGCCACTTTGCAAAAAATGCATGATGAATGTAGGGTTGAATCAATTTTTTAAATTTTTCCATAAATACTCCAACATTTATCTCCTCTTCAACATATTCTAACCTTTTGGATTCTTTCCCAAATTTTATTTCATTCGTTACATATTTGTAACTCTTGCATTTTATCATCTTTGTTACATCAATATTTTCATTTCTCAAAGGAAAAAGAGACAAATTGGCACATATTTGGCATATTCCTTTCATGCAATTTATTTGTCTAGCTACATCATCTCTTTTGTCACATAAAATGGATGAGATGAACTCAATTCATCTAGCAGGAGGAGCCTTTTCAAAACCATAAGTGTCTTCTACAAACTTTCAAAAAACCTAATAGTGGAGATCAAATTTCAAATATGATAATGATAACAACAAGTTTCAAATACTTTGTTTGTCCTAATATAATATGGGTTCAATCTTTCAAACAATGTTTTCCCAATCTTTATATTAGGATTTGAACTACAAAATGACACATATATTTCATGTTGTGTTGTGTCCAACCAATGTTTCGTATGATATTCATATTGATTAGTTGAAATTCTATGTCTAATAACATCTCTAGTGTTTGATGAAGGAGGTGTATTATCATTCCAAAATTATGTGACCAAATTTTTTGTTCCTTCATCAATCCTATCAGAATGAGGAGCTCTACACATGATTGCCCAATTTTCTTCCAAGGTACTATCATCCAAAAGTATTCTCCTATTAACATATTGTGATATTGTTTTCCTATTAAAACCAAAGTGAGATGAAACTGAAGATATCTGTCTTTTTCATCCCATAGTGTTACCTACAATGGATGTCAACATAACTTTCTTGTAATGGACTTATCTATAGTTTGATATCACTTCCCTAGTTGGTTCAAACCTTTCTTAAGATTTTCAATCATATCAGTTTGCATGTCCACAACTTTTCTCTTCTTTGATGATGTGTCTATACCCAATAATTTTAATGTCCCTTCCAACTTTTTGTTTATAAGTATAAGTGAAAGCAATTGAGCTTTTTCAAGTGTTTCAAAATTATCAAATTTACCCAATATTTCTCTTGCTATCATTTTCATTGATCTCTTCTTACCAAGACTTAATGGTTGATCATTAGCAAGCAATCTCAAATTCTCCACGTCCATTGTAAGTAAATGATCTAAGTTTCTCTAATTAATATTTTTCTTTACAGTTTGAGCTAAATTTAAAGTTCATCCATACTAGTAGGAGCACGCGATGTTGACCCTTCTCCAACATCAATTATTTGAGCTTCCGTAGAGAGTAATCTCAACCCTTCTTCAATCTGCAATTCTTCAACTTGACTTGACCATCCTACTTCATCTTGTCTTTCAACATCTTTAGTTTTATGATAATATGTTAATGCAGCATCATGATTTCTTTGTTCAGTACCGGGTGACCTTTTTTTAGAAGATTTACTTTGTCTTCCCTTCTTGTTCCCTATTTCTTCGAGCTCCAAAAAATGTCTTCCACAAGATCATCAACAAAAATTTTCTTCTTCAAAAAATACTTTAATATAATATTTTTCTTCTTCAAAATTATGCCTTTGAAAAAATAGAAAGATCAATCCTCCTTAAAAAAATGCCTTCAATAATAGAAAATGCATATTTATTAATTGCAATTCGATATAAAATAGAAAATTATTTTTTTCCTTTTATACCATTCCAAAAAAATTTTATAAAATAATTTTACTAGCCAACTTCGCTCAAAGTACATACTTCGTGCGAAGTACCCAAGGCAAAATTTCGACGGGTGTCTTTTTGTTGGGATTTTCACTTGGGAGGCTTCATATGAGGGGTCTTCACATGAATACCCTCAAGTGTCTTCATGCGAAGGGGGTCTTCACATGAAGATCCCAAAACTAAAATTTTGCCCTTAGAAAACAACTAAACTTCATAAAAATGGTCTTTTGGGGCCTGAAACAAGGACTAAACAAGATGATTTTTTTAAACAGATGCTATCAAATGATGTTATTCGAAACAAGCTTTCTAATGAATATAATTGTAATACATATTGAGTTCATTATCACTTTTAAATATCACTTTAACTAAACATAGGTTGTTTGGTCATTCAACAACCTATCTCTTCAAAACTTCAGGAAAAATAGTAAATTATAAAAAAAAATTATAAAAAATATGTAGGAAAAGTGTATTTGTGTTACCTTTCTATGAAAAAAAGAAAAAATAAATTTTGATATACACAGATTGAGTTAGAGTGATCCAAGTGACCTTATGTCTAAATTACAGTTACTGTCACTTAAAAATTAATAAACTATGAAATATTGATCCAAAATGAATAAAACCAATTGCATCCTTTAGATATTGAAGTTAAAAATATAATCTCAAAAGAATTACATCATTATCATATTTTAAAAAAAATTATGCTGATCCAAGTGACAGTAACTCCTTAAAAACATAATTTTTTCATGCAAACCACTTTTCGAAGGAGAAGGAAAAATGAATTTAAATGATTTTTTAAAAAAATATATTTAGAAACTAGAAAGAAAATTTTAAAAGACTCTAGTTTACACCATCTTCAAATTCCTAATAGTTTTGCGGCAACAGATATTCGAAAGTGAAATTTTTTATCAGAATGTTGAACTCTATGTCAAAGTTGGCCAAAAAGTGGGACTTAATAATGTGGGACCACCCATATATATATATGTATATATATATGTATATATATATGTGTATATATATATGTATATATATATATGTATATATATATATGTATATATATATATGTCTATATATATATATATATATATATATGTATATATATATATATATATATATATATATATATATATATATATATATATATATATATATATATATGGTTGTGTCTTGTCTACTTCTTCCCTTCTCTTTTGTTACCCCTCCCCCCTTCTAAATCTTTTTCTTTTTTGAAAAATAACATCCCCAAAATTTGTATAAACTTCCTAGGAATCTCGCCTAAAGTGGTTGAAACAAACAAAAATTCTGAAATAAATACTCACAAAATGATTTTTAAATTTAAAAAATATCTCGTAAACCATTATGCTATCCATTGGGCTTCATCTTGGGGTATAAATGTGATTGTACATGTGTAGTTGTTTCCCCCAAATAGTCAAAAATTCAAAATTATAATACAAAGAAACTCTTTCCTTTGCATATAATGAATGAAATTTTTTGAATAAAATAAAATAACGTAAAAATTTTAATTTATGATTGCCTTGCATCAAACTATTTGTGTACAAAAAATTTAATCCACCTCTTAATGAGTAGAAATATTTGATGTTGCATGTCAAAATTTATTGTTGCATCAACAAGGTCCTTAGCATTGGTACTACTACGTTGTTGCATGGTGATTATCTAATTGTTGCTAGTTAGAAACCTTTCCACTACTAGTTGATTGAATTGACTCAAACTCCACAAAGTTTAACCATGTGGCATCCTCTATTGGTCTATTCTTCCATTTTACCAAATACTCACTATATATTCTTTGTCTCTAGTCCTCCTAACTACTATTGAATTCAAAATACTTGAAACCTCCTCTTGTTCTCTCTTAGGCATTTGTTCCTTTCATTTCTTTGGCGATGTAATCTCCATATTTTCTTGCTAATAGGATATATCTCCCATATTCTCAATATATAAATAAGGAAACATTAAAGATTGGAGAGATGTCCAAACCTTTAAGTGGCTCCAATTCATAAGGATTTGGTGAAAACTTAGTTATAATTCATAAGCATTTGGAGAAAACTTTGTTATAACCCTATATGTATGATCGATGTTATGTAAGAATGATTGAGTTAAAAATAGAATAATTTTGTCCATTGCTTTTAAGAATAATTCATATTGATGTTGAGAATTTTAAATATAATTACTATTAAAGACAATAACCATATTTTTTTATTGTTAGAGTAATAAAGTGTTTACTGATTAATTGAATCATATTGATTTAATTATTCAATCACTTATTATCTCTTTCAACTTAAGCTAAATTTTAGGCATATAGTAATTAATTATCTTTATTAATTATTATTATGCAACCTAGGGTTTTACCTTTTTAGGGTTTCTAATCTCCTTTTATAATAATTGATCTCATAACACTTTATAATCTTTTCTGACATTTCATTATTGATTGTAACTTTTGTCTTTGGACATCAAAGATTTCTCCTCTCTCCTGGATCAATGCGTTCAGGCCTCCATAGCTGTTTGCTTCTTTCTCTCTTTATGTGACAGGTGTTTGTGTGCAGGTGTTCTTGGGAGTTGTGGGTTATTTTTCATCAACTCCATCATGGTATCAGAGCTTCAGATATGCTTGTCCCTATCCTCTTTCTGAGAGATTCGATCGTGTTCATCAGATCTGCATTTTTAGAGAGGATTTCCTATTAGATCTAGGGGGACCTTTTTTTTTGGTCATCTTGTCTTCAAACATACCTTACGGTTGCATTCAGAGTGTCCAAGAACCCTAAGATCCATATAAAATTTGTCGAATTTGGACAAAGTTGGAATCTGTGAGAAATCCTTTTTGCAATCGACCTTAGCACAAATCCCAAGGTGATCAATATTTTTTGGAGCACTTTTGGCCCAAACGGACCTCACGATTGCATTCTGAGGGCCCGAGATAGTCAAAATCCATATAAAGCTTATCGATTTTGGACAAGTTGCCATCTCAGACAAATTTTTTTGCCCACCAGGCCGTCTGGCCTGACACACGGATTGAGGCTATACAACGATTTTTAAGAAACAACAAAAAAAATATTTAAAAAATTTTGTTTGGCTGGGCAGCCACCCGCGCGTCGCCCAGCCCCGTAGGCCACCACCCAACCGCGCTCTGCCTCCAACAATGAGCTCAATGGCCCCCACGCCGCCACCTTCCCTGCCTCCACTGCTGACACTGCCCCCCGAGCACACCGCCTGCCACTCACCACGCTGCTCACTGCGCCCACGTCGCTGCCTCCCTCCACTCAGCCCACTGGCCCCACCCTGTGGTCACATGGGGGACCAAGCGCCAGCCCCAGCGCTAGAATATTAGCCCCCTAGTCACCCATGTGATTAGGGTTTATTGTTTCAGCCCCTGGTGGATATGCCCTAGACGGCCATTTGGACGTCAAATTTAGACTCATAGTTTGCTGATGTCAGTAAATTTTTTAACTATTTTTTGGTTTTTTTAGGGTACTTAGGCATTTTTTTTTAATATCTCGGGCATATGGGATCATAATTGGGCATGCGATATATCGTTGGAAAGGTGGTTCCAAGCCCGATCCAAATTTACTAGTATGGTTTTGTGATTTTTCCATTTAGATACTCTTTTTTTCTATCAAAGTCAGATGTTCTTTGTGATCGTGGCGTTTCAGACCTCCTGCCTTCCGGGATCCGTTTCTCTTGCATTCGGGCTCTGTTTTCAGCAAATGAGATATTGTCAGAAACCTCTTTTTAAGATTTTATTAGACCTAATGGTTTCATGTGGTTTGTTGTCCTTTTGATGATGTCACCCATCTTTAGATCTTTGTAGCCACCTTCTTTGGGCCCTCCAGCGTAGCTGTTGGTTTTTTGCTCATATCTTGAGCATACGGTGTTGAATTTTGGCAAATGAGATATTGTCGGAAAGTTGATTCTGAGCTCTTTCCAAATCTAGAGGTTATTTTTTAAAGTTTTATTTTTTTATGGTGTTTTTCTCTGTCAAAGCCAAATCTTAAGGTTTGCACTCCGGGAGCTCTATCTTGCACATCCGGTCTCCGTTTTTAGAAAATGATATATCATTGGAAAGCTTGTTCAAAGAGCTTTTCAGTGCTATGAGTTATTTTTCTAGATTCTACTCCAAGTTCATTTTATTTAGATTCTTTCCCTTTTGCAGTCTGGTGGATATCTTGGTTGTTTCAAGTCCTGGGATCTCTTCCTTTTGAGGGATGGCTCATCTTAGGTTGTTCTTTTGTTTTAGCAGCCTTTGATATTCTTTGAGTAGTGTATACTTTAGTTTTGTAGCATTCTTTGATGCACACGCACTGAGTTAAAGTGTCATTCTATTGCTTTGATGGGATCTTGCACATGTTCATGCTATTTGTACTTGCACCCATTATAAAGTGTTGGGGGGTTTGATGTTTTCTTTTGTTTTCAATCTTCTTTTTTCATGTGAGCATTCCTCCAATGACATTAGCCTCAGGTATCTTTATTTGTGTATGTACTCTCTCTACACATTTGATGTTCCAGATTCATCTTCATCATGCAGTTCATATTGGATGATCTTCTCAGTGTACCTATCATTACTCCCTTGTTAGCAGTATGGGGGGGTTTCTACTATTGGTTCTACGACCTCCTTGGTTTGATAGTGTGAGCTATGTATTTAGTATTTGATCCTATGTACTAGGCGGTTGTAGTGGCTAGGTACCTATGCATTTTGGTGAGATGGATCATTTACCATATGGACACTTTTTTCTTTCTTATTTTTGGATGCACTCTTCCAGCTTTGATTGATCAGCGCTTCAGGCTTTTGGTGTTTATGCCATCTGTATCTTCAAGTTCAAGTGTTTGCCTTTGTTTGCCTCCTGATTCGAGTAGTGTTATTTGAGGGCACTCATGCAGATTACAGTCTTCTCTACCTGATCATATTTCTATGGAGGATCTTCAGATTATCAGTTTCTTCTTGATAGAGTTTGTAGTTTCTTGCTTCAGTGATGTTGTACATGTTCATCTTTGTTCCTATTTTCTAGAACATTCTTAGTTTTGGAGGCTTCTTCAGTCCTTCAGACTAGTCTTTGTCTCTTTTTGGAGTAGAGTTTTTCCCATGTGATTTTTTCTATTTCTCCGCTTTGTAGAGACTCTCTTTTGTACTTGGGTACCTGATTAGGCCTTTGTTGTCGGGACCCATTTTCTTTTAGTAGTTCTTTCTAGGTTTTTAGCTTCTCCCAAAGTTTATCTTAAGGGGGGTTGTTAGAGTAATAAAGTGTTTACTGATTAATTGAATCATATTGATTTAATTATTCAGTCACTTATTACCTCTTTCGACTTAAGCTAAACTTTAGACATATAATAATTAATTATTATTATGCAACCTAAGGTTTTACTTTTTTAGGGTTTCTGATCTCCTTTTATAAGGATTGATCTCATAACACTTTGTAACTTTTTGTGACATTTCATTATTGATTGCAACTTTTATTTTTACACATCAAGGATTTCTCCTCTCTCGTGGATCAATGCATTCAGGCCTCCATAGTTGTTTGCTTCTCTCTCTTTCTGTGATAGGTGTTTGTGTGCAAGTGTTCTTGGGAGCTGCAGATTGTTTTTCATCAACTCCATCATTTATTAATTATTGATCAATATCATGCATAATTATTTACCATTCTAATCAGAAAATACTAATAAAAATAAAAAAATTTACCAAATTTTTTTTTATATTTATGACTAATGAACCTATACATATGTATGTCTCTTAAGTATTCTATAATAGATATAAATATCATAATAATGCTTAAATTTAATATAAAGAAATGTAAATGACAAACTCTGATAACAATGTATGAGTAATCGATTTAATTTAAAGATTATGAGGCAATTCTTTACTAAAAAGAACTAATATTAAATTTCCTATTAGAAAATTATGGGGAAATAAATCCCATATAAGCAGACTTCTAATCATAGTCAAGAGCAAATTTCCATTTCTCCCAAGCATTTTGCATTTTTATGAATAACTAAAATGTATGGTATCTAAGAAAAGAGTCCAACACTAGAAGAAATCCATTATGCATGGAAGGCTTGTGACAATCAACAAACGCTTTTATTCAAAGCAAAGCTATGAAATTGAGATCAGAGGAGACATAATTGAGGAACCAGTCACCGGAGCTTGTTCTAGCAGGCCAAGAAGTTGTAGGTGGTAAGAAGGTAGGCGTTACGTTTTCCTCTTCCATCGCCATCAATGGCATTAAAAGCATCAGTTTCTAAAACCAATCCTCCGTTTTGGCACTGGTCCACAATTCGCGCGGTTACATTTTGACGCTTGAACCATTTGTCACCTGTAACAATTGAAATAATTAGGTGTAAACATTGTTCATATAAGCCAACAAGATGCTTAATGTATATGATACAGTTGAGTTTACTTGGATGCAGTGCCGCAGAGGGAAGCTTCCATGGGCTGGCCGGCTTGGTCACAATATGCTGTCCAAAGGTATTCGCTGCGCCACTCTAGTGTCTGATTAGAGTCAAATGTAGCGCAAAACAACCCATCGATGGAGTAATGGCGAGCAGGAGGATCATAGTTATTTGACGTCGTAAACGTCTCGCCATCAACACGGACGTTAGAGAGTAGGAAAGCCATAATGAAGCATACAGAAATGCACCTCACAACCTTGGAAGCCATGACTATAAGCTCAACCCAGCCAGAATAATATGAACTGATTGTTGTGTTGAGGAAGGCGATATTTTCCTTAGAATGGCTCCTATGATTTATAGCGTTATCATTAGGGCGTATTCCCAATATTTTTCATGGTGGCCCTGCAGTCTTGGCTTATTAATTTGGAATCAAATGCTGGGCAAAATGGATTGTGGAATAAGACCAGAGATAAATCTAAAGTTTAATAAATCCGACTCCGAGTGAGGACTAGGAATGGGAACAAGGATGCATTTAAATTTTAGCAAAGCTAAAGTTTTAGAGCAGAGATTATTTCGAGGATGTTCAATACGATTTTTTTGTTTGTTCCTTTGTTTATTCATTGAATTCGGCAACGTATGACTTTTTAGGATTTATGATAACAATATTCACCAAAAAACAAACGTGTTGGGTAACATCTATTTCAATCCTGTTTTTACTATGTAGGAAGGATGTTCGCAATTGTTAATTCTTTTATAAATTTTTATATCGTCTAGTTATGCAACTAAACTATCAATTGTATATTAAACTAGGAGATAGAATTTTAAAAATTAGTTATTCAAGAAGGATTAGTCGATGTTGTTATAAAATATTTGAAAGTGGAAATATTATTAAGTCTTCTTATCAGTTAAATAGTATTATTGTAAATAGGTTGTTCATAGTTCTAACATTTTTCCTTTTGATATTGTGTAATAATATAGTTTATGATGTATATATTATTTAATACAATCAATATATTAATTATTCTAATAGAAAATATTGTACTTATAAGATTTGATTGCTTAGAATGAATAAAATTATAATTATTTTGATAATTACTTTTAAATTAGTCAATGTAGGAAATATACTATTTGTTTGGATCAAAAATTCTAAATAGCAAATATATCACATAAAACATTTTTGGAACTTGACCAACATGAAAATGTTTCCTTGTGAGATATCCTTACAAAGTTGTTCCTTGTGACTAAAAAAGATAGAAAGTTGAATTTAAGTTCTTTTATAAACACAATTCAGTATAAAGATAGTCTAACAAATAAATTTAAAAAGACACAAAAAGAAATGAGGAAAGGCTCCAACTATCAAGATATTCAAAGAAAGAAAACTATTGTGAGAGTTTATTCAAATGTGGTCCTACTAGAAGATATGTTTTAGGGAAAAAATTCTACATTTAGTTGGATAATCTTATGTGACATCCACGTAAAAAAGACAGAGCGTGATTGAATTAAAAAACAAGATACAATCAAATTTCAATTAGATGATTTTTCCATTACATTCATGAGGCTTATAAAGCCTTATATTCACATTGCAAAATACCTTACAGGAATAACTTTCCAACCACTTTATTTGTTAACTACTAATATTTTATTTTATCTAATCTATTGAACCAACCCAAACCTAAACAATTAATGAAACATGCCAACATTCCCCCCTCCACCACCCCCACTCCAACCCCCTTATTACATTAATTTGAACCAGAGTTTAATATTGCAAGGGTTTTGAACCCAGCCCTTTTGGAGACATTGATGAAGCACCTTCACCAATCCACCTCACTCACCCAAGAAACACTAACCTAACTACATCAGTGGATCTATTGACCATAGAATCTAAAACCATCATCAGTGTTCCCACCTACCATCCACAATGAGACACATTTCCTCCAAAATTCCACTTGTTCTTTGAGTGTATCTAAAGTATCCTCCAATACTGCACAAGAGATGCCTTTCCTCTATAATTCCACATCTCTTGTGAGTGTGTCTAATGTATCCTCAAGTGTTGTGAAATCAGTGCTCCTTTGCTACACAAATCACCACATACATGCCTACACATGAGATGAATTTTCTTTAAAGTTTACATCTCCTCCTAGTGTGTCTAATTCCTCCCTCAAGTGAACAACAAATAACCAACTAAATCTTTCCCCACCTTGCTCCCTGAAGGGACAATCATGATGTCAATCCCTCTCTTTTCTTCAAGGACACGAAAAAGTGAAGCCCCCTCTTTTCCTTAGGGATATATTTTCCAAGCCCCTTGTTTTCATGGATAAAAATAGGGTGATTCTCATGTAATGAATCATTCCTGAGCAAAAATCTAGCTTGAAATGATAGAGAACCTCCTGCCTCTATTACGTTCATCCTCTTGTATGATCTTGTTACTTGTTATCCATGATGTCATATTAATCTCTCTAATTGTAGAAACATTTGAACCTTTGAAAGAAATGAAATTGTTAACACAAATAACCCCAAGAATTCAAAAAATATGGTGACATGATGATATCTTCAATTCAAAATTTTATCAACCAATAATGTACTTTTATTTATTCAAACTATTCTTAATAGACCTGATTACCAAATTATTATCTAGTAAAATATTATACATTTATATTCTTATATAGTTTGAACTTTTTATGGGTGGATTTCAACAATCAATAGAGCTTTAAATGAACATAATATCTCAAGAAAAGATACAAACACATTTTCAAAATACCTCAAAGAAGGTGAATATAATATTTATTGTAGCAACTACAAAATCCTCACACCTTCTCTTTATACACGACATTCAAAACATCTCCACCATAAGAAAACTCCAAAATATTTATAAAATACATATTATTCATGCCACAAAAGTTGTCTTATATGAAACTATTGTCTCTTGCACAACGCGTTCACGTGTTATTTTCTGCAAACAACTTTGAATTGAATGTTGCGCATAAAAATTATTTAGAAAATTGAAATACAAACAACACAATGAATTTTTAATTATGAAAAAACAATACATACTGGATGCCTATGTGAGAACAAGAACATAATTATCATAAATGAAAAAAGCATACTCTTGTGATTTGAATTGACTTTGATTGTGCCATAATATGGTATAATTTTCCACAAACCAATGGATATTTTCTTATGATCACTTTCCCCTCTGAATCGCACATGATTCTTCATTGCACCTATTTTTCATTCTCCTCAAATTGTGATCTTCTTGAGATAATTTTTTTTTAATTCACTTTAGCAAATTTACAATGCTACTTTGAAAAAAACCACCACATAGACCATTTAGATTTATAGAAACCATGCGAATATTAAAATGAAATTTTTTTTTACAAATACAAGATCCACACAACAACCTCACTTAACAAAGAAAGTGGAATATAGGATTTAGCACTTGGACATGTTACATCATAGGGTGAAGACACACTTCTTATTCTAGGTAATTAGTTTTTTTTATTATAGATCTAAAAAGTTGATCTACTTATCTTTCTTGAACTATTTTAATAGAAAAAGAAAATTTACTTATGTTAAGGTTTTTATTTTTAATTTATTTTGTTCTAATTAGATAAATAAGGATAGGGCCCAAATCCTTACAAAAAAATGAAAGAAAAAAGGAATGGGACTCACAAGGAGCGATACCATCTAGAAAACTAGCCAAAAATAAGAACCAACCACAAAAGGAAAAAAAAAAGTAAAATAACCTTAGATTAAAAAAAAAACCAACACTATACCAAGGGGCTTCACCTCCTTCTAATCTACATTGACCTCTTTTAGTAGATGTTAAAACAACTATTTTTCTTAATTTCCTTGAGTATAATTAGGGTTCGTGGGGACCGTCAACACTAAGGTAGATGTCATTTGTTTCCTTTTCCCTTTTGCATACCTATGCTCAAGCTCATCTTAGAGACTCTACAAGGTTCCAGTAGAATTGACTATCATTTCCTTGTTGTAATCTACATCTTTCAGATATATTTTTATGACCTCCTAATTGTTTTTAATATTGTAACATGCATAGACAATTTTACTTTTATCCTCTTCAAAAGGCACTGGCACATGGAGTTCTAGGATTTTCTTCTTAATATTTCCTCAATTATTGAGTATACTTGATAAATTGTATCGTCCTCCCTAAATCACCTTATCATGGATAGTCTAAGAACAATCTCTCACAAAACCATTAGTGCTAGACACTTGTCCTCTAGTTTGTTTATCTTATTTTTAGGTGTAGGTAGTTGGACCAATAACCATTTAATAATTTCATTTTGTTTGTTATAAAGCACACTCAAATTGTTAATTTTATATACGACCTCTTAGAAAGCATCAAGATTAACCTTCTTAGGAGAAAATGAAAGGGAATAGGGAGGATAACTAGGGTTAGGAGAAGAGTGGTGGGGATCCAAACACTTTTTTCTAAGGAGGAATTATGTGTAGTACATTCTGACTCACGAGTCTAGGAGGACAAAGAACCATTAGAAACATTAATAATTTCTTCTTGAATAACATTATATTACTTATACTTGTTCTTTATTTTAGATATCCTATGGGGATTAATAGTAGCAGCTGAAATAAGGGGGAAAATATAAACTAGAAGGGGAGGCCCCTTTACAATCCTTTACATATCAGAAAGATCAACAATATTTTGGGAATTCTTGCTGGAAGAGGGGTTATGTGCTACTTAAAGGGAGATAGATAAATAATAAATATAGAATAAGGCCCTAGTGAAGAGGCAGCTCACTCTTAACCCTAGTGAATGCCATAGATTGAAACTACAAAGAAAATATCAAAAGGGGAATTGAACTCTATTATAGGATTGAGTAGAATGAGTTGTTGCTTGAGTATGTTTGGATGTTTTGTAAGTCAGTATAGATGTCATTGATGTCAACGTATTTTTTTTGTTGTTGTTGGTGACTATTTTATGAGTAGTAGTGTTGACAATATTGCTAGATATATATTATTCATGTTGCAGATTCTTGTTATGATGCTTTTTCATGTTATTCGATAGTGTTTGAAGATATTAGATTCAAGTTGTTATGCTTTATATTTTAGTGTAGTAAAATAAAAAATCGTTTGACTATAACTCTGGTTAATACTTTTTTTGTGTGCAATGCATAAGGGTAAATGCACTAAAATGGTGAGAAATAATAGGGGTATTAGTGGCCTCTTTTTTCCTAAAATTATATGAGCCTAAACTTGAAAGATAAATTTGAGAGTCATGGACTCAAAATTAGATGTGCGAAGAACAATAACCGCATTACTTTAAATCTAGTTTCTAAACTACTAATTTTTTTTGTTAAATGATAATATTAAGAGCATCAGATCCATTGCACATGAAAACTAGAACTTGATTTTTTTAGGAAATAATAAAATAGTGTTTGGTATGCTCAAGTTTAATATAAAGAAATGTAAATTACAAACTTTCATAACAATTTATGAATAATCAATTTAATTTAAAAATTATTCACATAATTTCAGTGAGGCAATTCTTTACTAAAAAGAACTAATATTAAATTACTTACTAGAAAAATATGCGGAAAAAATCCCATATAAAAAGCCTTCTAAACATAGTCAAGAGCAAATTGTTTAGATAATTCCTTTCCATTTCTGTCGAGCATTTTCCATTTTTTATGCATAAATAAAATGTATGGTATCTAAGAAAAGAGGCAAACAGAAGAGATTCATTATGCATGAAAGGCTTGCTCCAATCTCAAGTGCTTTTATTCAAAGCAATGCTATCCAATTGAGGTCCAAGAAGACATAATTGAGGGACTTGTAACGAGAGTTTTTTTCTAGCAGGCCACGAACTTGTAGGTAGTAAGCAGGTAGCCGTTACCCTTTCCTCTTCCATCGCCGTCAATGGCGTTAAAAGCGTCAGTTTCTAAAACCAGTCCTCCGTTTTGGCACTGGTCTACAATTCGCGCGGTTACATTTTGGCGCGTGAAACCATTTGTCACCTGTAAGAATTGAAATGATTAGGTATAAACATTATACATTTAAGCTAAGAAGATTCTTAATGTATGTGATGCAGTTGACTTTACTTGGATGCAGCTTCCGCAGAGGGAAGGTTCCATGGGCTGGCCGGCTTGGTCACAATATGCTGTCCAAAGGTATTCGCTGCGCCACTCTAGTGTCTGATTAGAGTCAAATGTAGCGCAAAACAGGCCATCGATGGAGTAATGGTGAGCAGGAGGATCATAGTTATTTGACGTCGTAAACGTCTCGCCGTCAACACGGACGTTACAGAGTAGGAGAGCCACAAAGAAGGATACAGCAATATTGCACATCACAACCTTGGAAGCCATGACTATATTTTCAACCCAACCAGAATACTATGAACTGATTGTTGTGTTGAGGAAGGCGATATTTTCCTTCGAACTACTCCTATGATTTATAGCGTTATCATTAGGGCTTGTTCCCAATATTTTTGCATGGTGGCCGTGCAGTCTTGGCTTATTCATTTGGAATCAAACGCTGGGCAAAATGGATTGTGGAATGAGACCAGAGATAAATCTAAAGTTGGATAAATCCGACTACGAGTGAGGACTTGGAATGGGAACAAGGATACATTTAAAGTTTAACAAAGCTAAAGATTTGGATAAGAGATTATTTCTAGGATGTTCAATAGGAATTCTTTGTTTGTTCGCTTGTTTGCTCATTGAATTCGGCAACGTAGGATTTTTTAAATTATAGGGATCTATGATACCAATATCAACCAAAAACAAACGTGTGTTCGGTAACCTCTATTTCAATCCTATTTTTATGATTTATGTAGGAAGGATGTTCAAAATGGTTATTCTTTTATAAATTTTTATATGATCTAGTTAAACTATCAACTGTATATTAAATCAGGACATAGAATTTTAAAATTAAATTAGTCATAGGTAGCCTACCTCATAATAACTTCTACAATTTCAGCCAGGTTCGATAATACCTCAATTATAGTCATCCACTAGAGTCCTTTCTATGTTTTCGAATTTATGATACTTACAAAGTATGGAAACAACTTCTTTAGATTGTTTATGATTCTTAAAGATCTTATCATCAATAAAGATTTTGGCATACAGCAAAATTAAGTCTTCTAAGATAACAAACTCCACCATATATAATAGAATGTTCTATTTTCAAAAACCGGATAGTACCATGAAATGAGTGATACCACTAACTAAGAGCTTCCCCAAATAATAGGATCTTTTTTCTATCTCTCAAGAGCCTAGCTACACTCTAGTCATTGCTCCACCCATTAGATCAAAAAGCCCACCCAATTTGAAATAAGGTACAATGGTAGGATGAATACATTTAATGAAGAAAAAGCCAAATTTTCCTAGACCATTGATGGTTGGTTGGTTGGTAAAAAATCTCAAAATGCCCATAATCCGTGTGAAATTAGAAATGAAATGTTATATAGAGCGAGTGCTACCTTATATAGATATGAATTGATGGTATTAAGGTGCCTAGGATGGTGGAAAAGCCAATCATAGTCAAGCCAAATCGAAAAAACTAGTGTGTAAATAAAAATCATGTAATACCAAAAGGAAGCCACCTTATCGTTCACGTGCTTCATTATTGATTAATATTTTCTCATATAGGGGAAGAGGATCAAACCCCCACCAATGGATCGAATCTTTACTAGCACAAAGATTAGCAAAAATATGTGACACATGGTTCCCCTCCCTTTAGATGTGGAATATAAAATGTTTTGGAAAAGAATTCATATTGTTTAAGCAATCCAAAATCATCCCTTGAATAGTGTAGCTAGGCTTGTAAACCCTTCTCAAGCAATCGATAATGTTTAGGGAGTTTCCTTCAATCCATAGTCCTGAAATACTTAGAAAGGTCCAAATTAAGATCAATTTTCGCTCCTTTAGCTCCTAAAATTTGGCATTGAAGCTATAGCTGAAGTGATTAGAAAAGTACATTTAAAGTGATTCTCTATCTAGCAAATTCTCTATGTAACAAATGACATTATTTATTAAAATAATCACATCTCCTAAAGAGCTTTTAAGAAAATAATTTTGTAAATTTATAATATAAATTACAATTTAGAATTATGTTTATTTATAGTTAGTGACTCCTAATTTTTATGATCAAAATCCTAAAAGTTATATGTCTCAAATTTGAAATATATTTGATAAACAAAATAAATTTAATTAATTTCTCTAATTTTTAATTATATTGAATATGAATTGTTCATTATACAATCAAATTTTCAAATATGTATATTATGACCATTAACATATTCTTAACGTACAAACTTACTATTTCTATATATTTTTACTTATTATTGTGAAAATTTGAATATCATTTAGTAAGGATGAGATCCATATAAA
Source organism: Chamaecyparis obtusa (assembly GCA_027943335.1). NCBI lineage: Eukaryota > Viridiplantae > Streptophyta > Pinopsida > Cupressales > Cupressaceae > Chamaecyparis > Chamaecyparis obtusa. Next base: position 338,933 of record BSBK01005723.1, read on the forward strand.
GAATAAATTAATTCTAGTGCAACCTAGTTCAAAATATTATCCAATATGGATGGATATGGATAAAGAAGTGATTCTTAGGACAAGTATGCCTCTATCCTAAGTTATATAAATATTAAAATATAGGATCAAATGAAAAGATCTAAAATAAATGCAATAAATAAAAGGTACAAAATGACGGTTCAAACTAGCATTGATGTTGATGGATTAATTTAGGTGTGGACGATAATGATCGAATAGAATGGAAAAATATAATAATTATAAATAAAACATATGAACCAACATTGATATATAAAGAAAAACATGAAAATAATATTTTAAATGGTCAAATATTATGTAATGATAGTGAGTAGAAAAATGGTTTCCAAAGTCTAAATATTTACTATGAAAATAGTATGAATACTATATTGTATTATATTATCTACTACATAGGATGAATATCCCACAACAAATAAAATGACTAAAAAAATAACTTGGCTATGGGCTATTACATCAATGCCCAAACAAACACCAACTAGAACCTACTTTTCTTCTTTGCAAAAATTGAGGTGCCATATTGTTGTACAAGAATCCAATCTTTCATGGTTGAAAGAAAAATATAGAGGCATATCACCATTATATCAAGCATATCATCCAATAACAAGTGATTCATCTTCAATATTGTTAGACCAAAGATCAAATAGTTGACATTTGACCAAGGTTTTATGAGAGACTGAGTTTACATTTCTTAGAAATATCTTAGGATTATAAGATGTTACATGAATATATCACAATTTGCATTCACAGTGGATTATAGTCAATTCCAACAATTATATTGAGTGAATAAATAAGTTTTCACCAATACCTAACAAGATTTTAGGCTAGGACCCATCTTTTCTAGATTATGGAGCCTATATTAGAAGTGCTTTACTATAATTTATTTATAGAGGGAAGTTAGAATAAATTAATAATATTTTTTTTTTGGCATAATCCAACCACCCATATTATTCATGTTGGGCTTGTATTAAACTATCCACCATAAATATTTAAGCTAAACTAGTATACAATATTCTATATGTAATATGCATCTACTTATAAATTTAATATTTGAGCTTGAGATTTGGGTCTTTCTCTTTGTATTGTGTCTTTGATTATAAATGTTGGCAAGGAATTTAAAATTCTCTAAGTGGTAAAATTGGTTATTTCACTAATAAAAAATATCATTAATCCTCTCAACTTCACCTTAACCATTATGGAAGAAGGAAAGAACATAAGTGATGCATAAATATTTATGCAATACAAAATAACTGGTTCTAAGCACTAGTGTAGGATGATTTTACAAAATAGGGAACTACTAATTCGATGTAATATTGTTTGCTACATTATCTTTGTGAGCCATTATCTAATGAGCCCAAAAGCAAAGGATATGAATCTACTCTCAATAATGGATTTGTATGAGAAAATATTCATTATAGAATTATTTATCTATTTTTTACATTGATATATTTTTCCTTGCTACAAGTTCAAAAGAGAATATTTCATGATAATGGACCGTAAGATATTCACAACCACAACACGTGTAGCATTGTGTGATTACATGATCATTTTCTTATGTATTCTTTAACAAATCCATTTTGCATATTTCCCTTGATCATTGTAGTTTAAACATTTCTTTGAGGCCTTTTTACAAAGATTTCACATGTATTATTTACAGTGTAATAGAGTTTAGTATCTCTAATTTATCTATATAATGTAATAGAGTTTATCTATAACTCTTAAACTACACACACTAAGGAACAAATGAAGCTCATAAAAAGTTATTCAACTCTAACTATTTAATAGTTTTAGCCTAGGAGTTGACCACGTGTGTGTGTGTGTGAGTGTAGGACATTTAAAGTTTAGCATCTATAATTTATGTAGAAAAAATGGTTTTCCTTAACTTGAATCCAAAATAATAAGTTCTACTAATGCTTGATCATGTAACATACATCTATTTACACTATTGGAAATATTGATGCCTAGAATTATTTCTAGATGAATAGTGTATGGGAATATCAGTGAAATGGGGGACCTTATGCACTTTCACTAAGCGAACTCTAGGATTTTAGAAGCTAGCTTTTCATGCTTTGAGGAGAAAATGGAAAGAAGGCTAACCCTACAAATATGAAATTCCAAGATTTGGAACACTTTAAACTCAAAATGTATAGGCTATTTCAAGAAAGGAAAGATGAAGGCATCTTTCTAGCCTATAGGCCTAGGAACCATCGTGTAAATACATCGACACTATAAATAAAAGACATAGAGTGTAAAAATCAACACACTCACAAAATAGACAAGCCCATATGCATAATATATCTAGAAAAGATTAATCATGAATTTACTAAAGTCAGAGATTGTATTTAAACCATAGATACATGACTATGTGAATCCTGATAGGACTTGATTAGTGCCAAGTTGATTCAAGCTTGTAGAGTCTTTTTGACTCAGCAAGCTGGCTCAGCTAAGTACTAGTTGTTTCCTAGAGGACTCACAAAGTCTGGGGATTTGGTGGGCTCAACAATTCCCATCCTTTGGACTCTGCTGCCTCCAACAATCATTTAAAAGAAAAAATAAATTTTTTATTTATTTGTAATCATTGTTTTTGTGTTATATGTCTTCTCTAAGACCTAAAAAGGTCATTCCAACATTTGCAAACATTTAGAAGAGAGAAAAAAGGCTCAAGAGAAGAATATAGGAGTTTTAGAAAAATTATTAGAAAATCGATTAGCTCTCATATATTTATTGTTGATTGTTTGTACATGCAGAAAGACATAGGGCCTTAGTCTTCTAGGCTCTATATTTTATTTTGATATATTTCTAAAATTTTGATTCCATGGATTTTATATTGCATGAATATTGTAGACTTTTGACAGTGGCACTATTTATATTTCAGATTTCTAATTTGATATTTAGTAACTAGTTTAAGAGTTAACTTATTTCCTTCAGAAATTTACACTTATACTTATGTGATCAAAGAAAACTTGTGATTTTGTACAAAGTAGCTTCCATTCATCTAAATTATTCTGTCTTTGATGTTAATTGACTAAATGATGCATGAAAAAAGTTTTTAATTCTAAAAAATCTTTGAATTTCATGGGTTTTTCAATTTGTCGAGTCCTTGCCAAGTTTGGGCATTGAATGCAAGTATGAGCCCAAATCTATCTTGTCGAGCCTAAGTATTGTAACTATGATTTAAATGATAGAGAAACATTCATGACCGCATAAAAAACTAAAATCAAAGGGATGAAAAAATAATCAATTTGTACTAAGATTTAAAGTTACCCATTACAACTTAAGGCTTACAAAACAATATGAAACTTGTTGAAAATAATTCTACAAGAGTTCTAGTCTATTTGTACCAAATTTAAATCTAAAGTATACCCCTTTTCACATTACAATTCTTTGTATATATAGCTAGGAGGATACCCCTAAACCCCACAAAAAGATCAGATAGAGTGCTATGTATTCCATTCTGCTAGGCCTTTTATGTTAGGTCACATCACTTACCCTAGAAACTAATAACCGACCTATGTGTTGTGCTTGCAAAAATGGATTCTTCATTATTATTCTCATTTGTCACTCCTCAATATTCATAGTAGTAGTTTCATCAAACATCATGCCCAAACCTGAAAGAATGCACAAAACCCAAGAGAATGATGAGTATGTGAAGCTGGCTGCATGGAAAAGTATGGTTACAATAGAAGGGAAACATGATGCGCAATTCTTGAGGCTCTGTTTGAATAAAAAAATAAAACCCCATCAACCCTTGCAAGATACCCACATGTCAGAATTGGAAGGTATTGAGACCCACAAACAAAAGAGATCAGCTGGCAGAGAGAGAACTCATGAAACTTAAGAGGCAAGACTATCTCCAAAAAAAATATGACTTCTCTGATCACCTACAAGACTATCGTGTTTCACATTCAAAATAGAACCCAAGCCCACCAACAAAAGAGGAAAAGGGTTTGGCACCTTAGGGACACATGGCATCTCAATGAGAACTCTAGTGAACATTTTTGTAAGCCCGGACCAAGATGCATGTTGTGCCAATAGATGGAAAAGTGCATTGATACCAAAATAACCACCATAGAATGGAAAAAAAGAGGGCTAGCCTCAAGTTATAATCTAAAACATTATGGATTTTGGATTCACAGTTCTAGAAACTCTTAGGCACATCCTGTCTGCTAGATGTGAACTCTTTCAAACTCTAGCTCATGACCTTATCCATAATGATCAGATCAACAAGAGAGTACACAAGATCCTCAACAATCAGGTACTTGGAGGAAAATAGGAAACTACAACATGTGTTCCCTTAATAAGAATGAATTGTGTGCAACTACACTTCTTAGAAAAGAAAACTGCTCATCCCAGTCCTATACAAATATTTACCTATGTACATAGATTTACATTAGTGGGATTAGAAAAATCTATTGAATGGTTTGTTGAAATAGATCCCCTTCCTATCCTTTGATATATTATATGTTTATGGAGAGCCAGCCAAAAGAAAAATAAAATAAAAAAGGCACTTGAAATGCAGGATGCCTCTTAAAGAGAGAAAATGAAGAAACTCACCCATTTTGGAATGTCATCTGCTAATGGTGAATGGGTGGGATTTCCTTTTCTTTGTGAAGCTTGTCTTCATGGTCAAAGGTGAGCATGACCAGTGAAAACTCATAGTTTGGGCTAGATGTCTGATGGGACATCCCATGATTGGTTATTCTACCTTCTTTTCCATAAGATAACCATTAGAAATAGAGCCTAATTTCTTCTTTACTATAGAGGAGAATCTCACCCTTTGTTGTAGTTCACATTCAGTGGACCTAGAAGTTTTTGACTTGAGGTTTGTGGGTGCACAAGTGGCATCACATTCATCCAGAAAGTAATCCTCAATGTTGATTTCCTCAAGAATCACCAAAACTAGAGATGTTTGAGTAACATAGAAATGACACTTTGGAATTGCTTTCTATACTGGGTCATCATGTTTCTCGATCTCTTCCACATCAAAAAAGAATAGAAGCTCTATAAACAAAGGTATTGAATCTTATTCCTCTTCATTTCCTTCCTCATTCTATATCTTGAGAGAGGTTTATTTGGGATAAAACTTCATGATATCATCTTGTTTCTAATCTGAAACCATCTCATCTTATCCATGAGAAAAAGGAAGCCCATGGCCAGATGATTCTACGTCTTCTAAAAAACCAACTACCTAGTTCTTTCTTCTTCTTATTTCTTTCCCTCTTCCTCCAAAGTTGGTTGCTTGGTCCTTTCTTCTTGGGAAGAAACTTGCAGTGCAAAAAATTTCTCTTGTTGCATCTTTAGGACATTATTTTACTACCTACAAGAGGGTGAGATTGATAATCATGGTCTTCTCACCAATGACAATACTCTTGTTCCTCCTTTATAGCTTTCATCTCTGCTTGAAGATTTAATAAAATGTCTCAACAGTTGATATCTTCTTGTATCCCCACATTCTCATTGTGGGAGGGAGGGTGAGAATGTTGATAATAGTTAATAGTATCCTCTTTTGGCTGGTAGGTGTATATGCAAGTAGACAATTAGTAGTGTCAGGTTTTTTTAATCATAACTAGGTATAACAATGGTGTAGGGAGAAAAACTATCAACACTCTTGGTATGATATTGTTGGTTGGAAGGTAAAATGTGTGAATCTTCATGAAAAGGAGGGGGAAAGTATTTCTATCCATACTATCCCTCCATTTAAACTCATAGGATAAGGGAAGGATTTATAAGGGAAAAGGGCACGTAGAAATAGGACCTTCTCTCATACCATTAGAAACTAGCCCAAATATGGTTATAGAGTGCCTGAGTCCTTAGGATCTACCTCTCAAAGGATGAAAGTTCTAAAGAAGGAACCTCTTTTGTATCTTGTGCAAGCTTTGTCCCACTGGATATGACAAAATAGTTTTTTGATGGCTACAATTACTTCCAAGAGAATAGTCTATGTGAAGCTCAATGAAATGGGGGACCTTATGCACTTTCTCTAAGTGACCTCTGGGATTTTAGAAGTAGGATCTTCATGATTGGACAAGAAAATAGTAAGAAAGCTAATGTTAGAAAGGTGAAATGCCAAGATTTTAGAATGCTTTAAACTCAAAATGTATTGGTTATTTCAAGAAATGATATATCAAGGAAACTTTGCATCCTATAGGACTAGGAACTATCATGGAAATACATTGGCATGATAAATAAAAGAAATAGAGTGAACCATACAATACACTCATAAAATACAGAATTCTAATTGTGTAATCTATTTAGAAAAACTTAATCATAAACACACTAAACTCAAATATTGAATTTAAACAACATAGAAACATTTGTGAGAACTAAAAATGCTAAAATCAAAGATATGAAAGCATGATCAATTTGTATTAATATTTCAAGCTACCCATTATAGTTTACTTCTTGCAAAATAAGATGAAGCTTGCTAAAAAAACTTCTACAAGAGTCCTACTCTATTTTTACCAAAGTTATGTTTAAAGTCTTCCCCTTTTTACATTACAATGCTCTATATATAGATAGGGTGGTACCTAGAAAACCTAACATAAAGTAGATCAGATAAAGTGTTGTGTTCCATTCTGTCAGGCCTTTATGTTAGGTCACATCACTAACACTAGAAAACTAACAAACAACCTATGTTTTGTGCCTATGACTGCATTATTACACTTAATTGTGACTCCTTAGTAATCATGGCACTAGTTTCATCGAATGTCTCACCTGGAAAATTGAAAGCATGATGATTATGTGAAGTTGGATGTATGGAAAAGTACAACTACAATAAAAGGGACACACGATGCACAAGCCTTGATACTTCCTTAGAATGAAAAGCTATATCCTCATCAACCTCTGCAAGACTTCCGCATGTCACACTTAAAAGGTATCAGGACCTGCCAAGAAAAGGGATCATCTTCCAAAGAGAGGACATGCGACACTTAACAAGAGAAAATGTCTCTAAAAATATGCCTTCTCCATTTATCTGTGAGACAACCATGTGTCATGTTCAAAAGAAAACTCGGGCCCACTAGTGGAAGACAAAAAGTGTTTAGCACTTGAGGGTTCATGGCATAGGTCAATGGGAACTTTGGTGAACATTGTGGTAAGCTAAAACCTATATGCACGTCATGTTGATAGATGACAAATCACACTACTATGAAACAAACTACCATAGAAAGGAAAATATGAGCGCCATCCTCAAGTTCTAATCCATGGAAAATTATGGGTTTTTGATACACATGAGCCAAATAAAGTTATAGAGAAGAAGGATTTTGTAAACTTGTATCTAAAATTATGATTTCTACTAGTGCTTGATCATAGCATACATCTATTCAAGCTATGTAATTTATATTAAATTTAGACTTGATATTGATTTTTCCTATAATCTCACAAGGAATGTTCCTTCATGACTATGAGAGTTTTCGAGCCTTAAATGATTAGATCTTTCAATACACAAATACTTATAAATTAAGGTAATTATTAGTGGTGTAGTTTAGTTAGAATAATAATTAAGGGTTGAGAATGATATATCTTAATGAAGGGGCTTCACTTATTGAACCTAGGTCATATCACATGCATTTGTGGCATACTAAACAATGCCCCTATTTTCAAAAAGTATTGCCTTGAACTCATTTTTAGGCACCCCCCTCTAATAATATGCCTTCTCCATTTATCCGTGAGACAACCGCGTGTCATGTTCAAAAGAAAACTCGGGCCCACTAGTGGAAGACAAAAAGTGTTTAGCACTTGAGGGTTCGTGGCATAGGTCAATGGGAACTTTGGTGAACATTGTGGTAAGCTAAAACCTATATGCACGTCATGCTGATAGATGGCAAAGCACACTACTACGAAACAAGCTACCATAGAAAGGAAAACATGAGCGCCATCCTCAAGTTCTAATCCATGGAAAATTATGGGTTTTTTATACACATGAGCCAAATAAAGTTATAGAGAAGAAGGATTTTGTAAACTTGTATCTGAAATTATGATTTCTACTAGTGCTTGATCATAGCATACATCTATTCAAGCTATGTAATTTATATTAAATTTAGACTTGATATTGATTTTTCCTATAATCTCACAAGGAATGTTCCTTCATGACTACAAGAGTTTTCGAGCCTTAAATGATTAGATCTTTCAATACACATATACTTATAAATCAAGGTAATTATCAGTGGTGAAGTTTAGTTAGAATAATAATTAAGGGTTGAGAATGATATATCTCAACGAAGGGGCTTCACTTATTGAACCTAGGTCATATCACATGCATTTGTGGCATACTAAACAATGCCCCTATTTTCAAAAAGTATTGCCTCGAACTCATTTTTAGGCACCCCCCTCTAATATCCACCCAATACCCCTAGTCACCACTTTTCCTCTATAAACCCTCTTAATGCCCCCCTACCCGCCCTCCCTAATATAGGCAATATATTGCCCTATTTTTTTGCCGATTTGAAGACCCCTATTATAATTTCACATGATAGGATATTGCCCCATCAGTTCAGTCTTGTGCTCTCAACATATTTTACTTATGATTTTCAAAATATAAATATGCTAGTTTATAAGAACATAGACTAAACATTAGACTAAACATTATATTATTCTAATTATTTTGAAAAATAACTAGCTTTATTTAATATATAATTAACAATTTAGCTGCATAACTGGACCATATAAATATTTATAATAGAATGATTTTTGCAAACTTCCTTGGGTTGCACGCCCTTCACAAATATTGGTTGATTATACCAATATAAATTATTTCCAGGACAAAAACCGGCATGAAATAGATGTTACCCAAGCCAAATTTGTTAATGGTGAATATTGTTATCGTGAATCCGGTACCTGCCGGTTTCAATGAACAGACAAGGAAACCCCATTGAAAATCCTCGAAATAACCACTGATATAAAAACTTTAGATTTATCTGACTTTAAATAACATTCTTGTTCCTGTTGCATATCCTCATTCGGAGTTGGATTTATCAAATTTTAAATTTTTCTACGGTCGTCTTCCACAATCCTATTATTCTTACAGCCGACTCCAGAGAAATAAGCCAAGTACTTCCCGGCCACCGTGAAAAAATATTGCGAATAAGCCCTAATGACAACCCTATAAATCATACGAGTCTCTGTAAGGAACACATCTCCTTTCGTAACACAAGAATGAGCACATAGTATTTTCGTGGGGTTTGGTTGAGCGTATTCTCATGGCTTCCAAGGTTGTGTTGTGGATTTATGTATGCTTCTTTGTGGCTTCGGTGCTCTCTAACGTTTTTGCCAATGGCGAGACGTTAACCGCGTTCAGTGGGTATGATTCTGCTGCTCGCCATTACTCCATTGATGGGCTATTTTGCGCTACATATGACTCCAATCAGACTCTGGAGTGGCGCAGTGAATACCTTTGGACTGCGTATTGTGACCAAGCTGGCCAGCCCATGGAACCTTCCCTCTGCGGAACCTGCATCGAAGTAAACTCATATGCATCATTTACAGTTAGAATTTCTTACTTATATCTACAATGTTTAGACCTAACCATTTCAGTTGTTACAGGTGACAAATGATTCCACGCGTCAAAATGTGACCGTACGAGTTCTGGACCGGTGCCAAAATGGAGGACTGGTTTTAGAAAATGATGCTTTTAATGCCATTGACGGAGATGGGAAGGGAAAGCAAGTCGGCCATATGCTTACCACGTACAAGTTCGTTGGGTGTTAGAAAACTTTGGTCCTTTAATTATAGGAATTCTAGACCGGAAGTACTAAGTTGCATGATATTATCTAGGTTTAATATGTTGTTTAGTGTGTGGTTTAAGGGCAATCTTTAATTATGTCTACATCTAATTCGACACCTTTGCTTTGAATAAAGACGCTTGTGATTGTCATAAGCCTTTGCTGCAAAATGAATTTCTTATGTTTAACTCTTTCTTAGATACTAAAATTTTTAATTTTGGATAAAAATGCGATATGTATTACAGAAATGGAAAGAAATTATCTCAATAATTAGTTATGTTCATCAATATGATGATAAATAATTATGTTCATTGAATTTTTAATTTTTTTTAATAGAAATTATATTAAAAAAAAAATCTAAACATGAATGTAAATTAGTTTTATTTCAATAATTAAAGTTCATAATTATTTGTAATTTAATCATCTTCACATAATATAAATCATACATATTGGATTCTGCCAACTATTTATGTAAGAAATCTAACTTCAAAATTATAACTTAAGGTACATAATTTCCTATTTTTTATTATTATAGAGATGCTATTAAAAGGTCACAAATTTAAAGATACAAATTGAATTAGCTAGTAGCTACTCTTCATACAATTTATTTATATACTATAGTAATGGTTAAATTATGAAAAAAATACTATTAGACATCTATATTCAACACTCATAATATTTTATATGTTGTAAAATAGAAATAAATTACAAGAGAAACGTGATAATCTAAAATATATACCATTCTGATTTATTAATAGTCTATAGACTTGCAAAAGTATTAAGGCCAATCATTTTATTAAATGTAAGTCACATTCGATACCAAGATATACATCATAAATCATCTTTAAAGGAATGGAATGAATTCTTTCTCCCTATGCAAGTATTTAGAAAATACTATATAGTTTTACATGTTGATCTATAGATATTAAAATATATGTGACAATTGGTAATACCATCTTAATATATAATGACATGTAGCATAAAGAAAGCCATGTCCTAGGAGATATACTTGTACATATAACTAACATACTTATTATTTTAAAAAATTTGTAAAATAGGTTGAGAGACATCAAATCATGTCAAAATTGAAATAATTAGAAAATACATTCTACAATTGATTTTACATTAAAGAGGAGTATATAATAGTTTAATCGATGCTTATTTCCACATGTGTATATCAGTATTCCCTTTGACCTTTTAGAATCTGAATCAAAGTTTAAAATATCAAAGACACATATAATTCAACTTACTAATAAAAATAATAATTCTAAATAATATTATTGAAATAGATTTGGATGCATATATTTGAATAATCTATCTATTTACTAAAATGTGTGTGTTTAAAATTTGGTAAAGCTAAGAATGTTGGCATTTGCTATTACATTCTTGAATCTAAGATTCCCATAACCTATTATATTCTCAAACAATTTTTTTTACAAATCAAGTAAACACAGATTGTTGGAAGCATTTGTACATCATGAATAAAGCTGATTTGTCTATCAATGAGGGGTTTTTTTATTGTACAACTCTCTAGGAATGTGCTCTTCGCCTAGGGAGCCATACCAACAACACCCACAAAGTTATGCATATTTCTACTATCTTAGGTAGATTTAAATATACCCTTTTCAAAAATTTCCATAGCCACATCCTATCCAACACCAAGTTTTGTTATATATAGTGGAACCTTCTCATTCATCACATTGAGCACAAAAGAAGTCTTTTCAATGCACTAAATGAAAAAAAAATCTATAGAAAATATCCAAAGGAAAGAATTCTAAAGAAAAAATGTTTAAAGAGGAGGAAGCGTGTATTACAAATAGAAAGAAATATTTTCAATGCACTTAATGAACAAGAAACAACTGACATAAAATAATAAAAAAAAGAGCTAAAAGGATAGTAAGATGTGTGATAGAAGGACAAGAGAGAGGGAAGGACAAGAGAGAATGAGACTAGAAGAAATAAATATAAAGATACAGATAAGAAGTGATTTATAAAGAATATAATGTTAGAGAGAGTTGGAGAGACAATGAAAAACTAAAAACTATCAAGCTTTTAAAAAGTATAAATATTTATGTAATTTTAAGAAATAAAACATGACTTAGTGGATAGGTAATTGTCTCACTTTTTTTTCACAGTTTTGGAGACCTTGGAAAAAGCATACTCATGTAAAACATAAGTTATAAGAAGTGATTTGTCAAGTAATATGTACTAAAAATATAGGAGTCATTTGAAATTTAAGCTCAAAATTGAAGTGCTCAACTAATAGATCCTCTCCCCTAACTAAAAGGTATTAACATTACTATTGCTTAAACTTTAAAAATACATAGTAGTTTTTTATTAAATATTATCATTGTAATTATATATTTTAATATTTTTAATAATATAGATTATATGTTATAATAGATATATTAAATATGTAATAATAATATTTATTTTAAAAAATTAATGTGTTTTCAAACGTTAAATAATAGTAATGTTAATACTTTTAGGAAAAAATATTCATCAAATATATAATTTTAAAATTATTATACTAACAATTTACTATATTATTTAGTGCTTTATTAAAAATTAAATAATAACATTAATAAAAATTTCAGATTATATACATCTCAAATCTTATTCTTTATTTTATATATAATTGAAAATTTAATTCGGCAAATCCTGGGCTTCTATTATTGTTCATAATTTAGTATAGAATATTATCTTCCCTCGTGACATTTTACACTAGTCATCATTATTTCTGCCTTGCACTAGCTTAAGAAATCATCGTTTCCAGTGCATCTTCCATATGTGCCAGCAAATAATTACTCTATGCTCTTGGATGGCAATAAATATTTATATTGTCCAATGCAAGTTTTAGTGTTGTACACTTAGTACAAATGACAGTAACAGGCTTGTGTAAAAAATATGTAATTTTTGTAGAAAAAATTAAATTTCATATCTACAGAAATTAGTATAGACCAGTTAAATCAAAGAAAAATAAGATTTCTATCATCATGAGAAATAAAATAGATATAAACAATAAGAATTATTTTTAATTTTTTAAATTCTGTAATATGATTGATTAATCTAATTGAAAAATTGAATTATTTGACAGAAACTAATAATGTTTGAAGAGGTGGAGAGAACAGGTGTTATTTGTAGAAAACTTACTAAATGTATTTCGATCTCTCCCAAAGATAGTTGATAAAAAAAAACCTTTAGAAAGATCGTCCAAACGCTATTATTTTTTTTAAAGAAGTCACCGGAAGAGAAAACTCCTCGTGAAATGTTGTTTTTTTAAAGCCAATATAGAGAGGAAAGCATGTACATGAATAAACTATTAAATGGACATCAAAATAAGTCACTAAACTTTTTGATGTTATTTGCAACGACTAACTATTTCATTCACACGGATATCTATAACAACTTCAAGCACAAAGAAGGGAGCATATTGAAGATGTCATTACCCTGCTAACTCTGCTTCCAGTTCACTTCATAAAACATGCGACTTATCTATTAATTGACAAATATTTTTTTACTAATAAGTGATTCTAGACTTCTTCTCCAGGTTTTAATCATCTACAACAATTAATACACCAAATATCAACAACCAAGTATCCAAGTCTGTGTAATATCCTAGCACCTACCATGTGTCAAAAATCATTTTTTTAATTCAAAATCTCATAGAATAGCCATTCACTTACCCCTTCTTTCACCTAACCTACTTTCTATTATCATCAAACTGAGAACCGCATGAAGAGAAATGAAAAACATATTCTCCAAATGTAACAATTAAACTTCACTTCAACTATGACCAACAAAAATGTTGCCTCCTTTGTTTTAAGTTTTCTACTTTGAAATTCCTAAACCGTGGAATCATTGAAGCTATGGACTTCTCATCTCCCACTTTCTATTTCATCGTGCCATCCTTGATAAACTTGGGGATTCAAAAGCTAAGTTCTTCTGACCATTTTTATAGTAAAAATTTGGTAACTGCAGTGTGTGCTGACTGTTTGCAAGTGGTGGATGAAGGAAACGGTGGTTGTGACGATAGGGGCGAACAAAGAAAAAGGTTTTGAAATTGTCCGTCAATTTGCAAAAAATGGTCTCACTCTTATTCTCAGTACAAGAAACGCCAGTAGAGGATTGAGTGTCGTACAAACCCTCCATGATCAGACTTCTATAATGTTCTGTTCCGTGAGCTATATTTACAGAAACCCTATAATATTTTAGATTTTGGATTGTTGATCAACGATAACACTAGCAGCCTTAACACACTGGTACAAGCACAACTGTTTAAGTTCAATTGAAAAATGATTTTTTTTTGTTATAGATACTGAAGTCATATGCTTAGAGACAGAATTTCTTGGAATAACCAATTGCATTTGCTTGAAAGTTTTTAAAGCCTTTTCAAAAAAATCCATTGTGTGCATTTCTGCAGTTGCTGTTATCCATGAGACTATAATTCTTTGAGGCAATTTGTCAAATATTTCAAATGCCTGGTTTATGCTTCTGCATTTTGCATATTGTAATACCTCAAAAATGGATTATAAGTTCATTAACCTCTTACATCTATAAATCGAATGAAATCGACATAAAAGTCTTAACTTAAGGCACATCTAAACATCATCAAATCTTAATTGATTATCTTAAATTCTGCATCGGAGAATATTTCTAGTAATATTCTTATTTATCATAATTACCTTTAATTTAATAATTATTTGGCGATAAATCACATTTATCTTAAGTTTGATTAATTGAATATTTTCATATTTAATTAATTAGATTTAATATCTTGCCACTTAATTGTGTAATTAAATTTAATTCTATCTATTATTAATTGTATTATTTAATTTTGACAATAAATCTAATATCTTATGAATAATTGATTAAATTCTTATTTAATTAATTAAAGCAAGTTGTCATTATTTAATAATATAATTTTTAATAAAATTTTGATTAAATAATTGATTAACCCATACATCAATTATTTATTTTCAAAAATCAGTTAAGTTGAGCATAAATCACTTTATTTATTAAATTAATTTATAAATAAAACATACACAATTATAAAAGTAGACAACTATCAATTATCAATTAAAGCTAAACTCTATTTTGAGTTAAAACTTAGCTTTTGCATATTTTTGTGAATTAAATTATCTTTATTATCAGATAACTCAAAAATCAAGCTGAGTTAATCTAAGTGATTTATGGCTTTCTTCCATGCACCTCCAAAGCCCTGGATTTCTATAAAAACAATGCTCAGCTTTTCATAATTCATCTCTAAAAATCTCTCAAATTTGCATCCACGAATTTGCATTCTCGCTGTCAAATTGGAGTCTAAAGAATCATCTTTGCGAATCCAAGCTATTGTGAGATCTTTCTAGTTTTGAGCATTGCATATCATTTAGCATAGATTCATATCAATGTTAGATCAAATTTTCATATTAGCATAGATTCATATCAGTTTTTCATATCATTGCATAGAAAATACCAAAAAAATAGATTAATTGTATTCATATTTCATATCAGTTGTACATTCAAATCATTCGTTTAGGTGTCGTCTAGGTCACTGATCTCGATAACAATTTGATAACATTAATCTCGCACCTACTAGAAGACAGTAAATCGCTTGGTTAAATTAGATTTTAATTTTGCACAATTTTGATTTTTGCTAACCTCTAATATTTTACTAAAGTGTTGTGTCTACAGATCAGGTACAAAATTCACACACATATTTCTGGCGCCCACCGTGGGGCCTTGAGCCTCATTCTCTTCATTTTTATCTAATTTTATATATTTTCGGCGTCACTTTTTCATCATTTTTGCGCAAACAGGAAAAACACCGCTTACGAACAATGTGACGCCACTTACGAGAAATTTGTTCACACTTACAAGCATTTTGCTCATGCCTTGAAGCATTCTGCTTATGCCTGCAAGCATTCTACTTATGCCTGCAAGCATTTTGCTTACGCCTGCAAGCATTTTACTCATGCCTACAAGCATTCTATTCACGCCTACAAGCATTCTGCTCACGCCTATGATAGTTTTAGTCACGTATCTACCAATTTCAGTCACGCCTATGCCAGTTTCAGTCACGCTTATAAGTATTTAAATCACGCCTATGAGTATTTAAATCACGCCTTGGCATATTTAAGTCACGCCTATGCTCATTTCAATCACGCCTATGCCTGTTTTGATCACGTCGGCTTTCTATTTTCTGATTTGTTTTTTTTGAAAATTTTGGTGTTTTTAGAATCCGTGCCTCTGAAAAATTGGCACCCATTTTTTGCGAAATTTTCAAATATGGTATTGAAAGTTTAAGTGCGATATATCATTAGAAAGCTCTTTCCAAGCCAAATCCAAGCATGTTGGTTTCATTTTTAAATTTTGTCATTTGATCACAGAATTTGCATATTTGTAATTTTAGATTATTAATTTCTAACGGTTACAGTTTGCTGTTGATTTGTCTTGGTTTTGTACTTTCAGACATGTGCTAAATTTTGGATTGCAGAGCATTGGACCTAAGGTATTCTTCTCAAGCTGATAATATTTTAATTTGGATCCTAAAATAAATCTCTTATGTGTCTGGCTTGTGTGCATCTTTTCATGCTTTGATCTATTTCTACACACTTGCATAATTGATACTAGGTTGTGACCCTTTAAGGATTCATTAAGTAGTCTTAGATACTTGTGATTGATCTTGATTGTTATCTTGGATTATTGGACTTGCTAATCTGTCGGCCCCTCATTCCGCCGCATGGTTGCAATCTCAGCGCCATAAAGGGGAGGGGTCTACAGGAGAGAAGCGTTAATTGTTCCACCAGGCAACCCTTTTGTGCTTTTTAGAACTCACTTATTTTCTAAGTTGGGGACTCATTTTCAACTTGTGTGAGGTGTTAAGTATTCCACCTTGTGGACTCATCTCATATTCACTTTAAGCGTTAAGTGTTCCTCTTTTTGCTTTTTGGGTACTTTTGGTAGATTTGCTTTTGGAAACATACATCTGTGTTCACATAGTAATTAGGCCCTATGAACACTATTCATGATTCTTGAGAGATTAGATTCTCAGTGAAATCTTTCTTGACGATAGAATCCTTGTAGGTAGGGAGGATACTTAGTGCGTTTCACATTCAACTTGGTTAGTGCATCTTTTCTTATTGATCGATACATTCTCTCCTAGGAGAGGTTGATAGATCATGTGGGGTAGACATCATGAGCTTTGATGATTCAAAATTAGTTAGTGCATCTTCCCTTATTGATTGATACATTCTTTCTCCAGAGGGGTTGATAGATCACATGGGGTTGATATCATAGACCTTGGTGAGACAAACTTTGTCTTAGCGTGTTGAATTAATTTGCTTGTTTTGTTTGGGTTAAAAGTGAAGAGGCATCAAAAACTTTGGATCTGGAGTCAAGTCCCTTGTGGTATACTATTGTGAGTCACCTTTAGAGAGGGTTAACCGTAGCGGACAATCCCTTCACAGGGCAAATTGCGTTGACGGAACCTCAAGCGGTAATAGTCATTTTTGTTGTGGTAGTGACAGCCACTATATAAATGTCTTTGTGGAAGAAATCTCCACAGGTATGGTTCATTGTTGGGTTGTCAGATCTCCCTAGCAGCTCCTGAAGATTAAGTTCTCAGACTATGTCAAAACCCTGGTGCGCCGGGATTGGAGTTCACCCCTTTGGATCATAAAAGTTGCAGAGTCAAACCATTACTAAAAACCCTAACGAGGCTGAATTTTCATTTTATAGGGTATATGTGCGTTATTGCAAAACATTTTTGAAACATACACAATTAGCACTTCTGAGGATTAGAATGAATAAGTCACTTGATTGTTCATGTGCAAGGTTGCTTTTTCCCTTGTTCATTATTTTCAGACATGCTTAAAATCACGTGCTTGTTGTTTTGCATGCTTGTTTATCTATCTGGTTACTGAAAATGAATAAATCTGTTACAATTCTCAAATTTGGACATTGAAATTTGCAAACAATCTGAATCTGTAAACTCAAAAATTTGCAAAATCTGAAGTAAAATCCTTTTCTGGAGTCAAAAGTCATCTCAGGAGGTCATAAAGTCATACACCTTTCCATCAAGTGTCATTTCACTACAACCCATCTATCGTATGATTGAGTACCCAGTGTCGTATGAGTTTCCATGCCAAAAAAATTTCAAAGTCAAAATCTTACAACTGTCGTATGAGATTTTTAACTATCGTTTCATTGCTACCCAACTGTCGTACAATTTTTGCAACTGTCATTTCATAGCATACCTATTGTCATACGAGTCTGTAGATTGTCATTTGGAAAATTTTTGAAAGTTGTCAAAAAATTGTCAGAATTGCCAGATACTTAGCCTTTTCAGCCTATTTCCAAAATCTGTCGAACAAATTATTGTGTCAAGAACAGAGCAATAGCCATTGAAAATCAGTATACATGTCTCAAAGAATTAGTACACATGAGGAAGAAATTTTAATCACCACTATGATGAAGCAGCTGCAAGCTATGCAAGTTGAACTTAACAATCTTAAGAAAGAAAAGGACTATTTTTCATTTGATAAAGACTTGTACATGTCACCATGCCCCCAGAAAGAATTTGAGAAATGTGATAACCCTTATGATACCTCTTCCATGGAGAGTGACACATCCAGCTTTGGAGACTATGATGACTATAACGACAGACAATGTAATGATACCTATGACACCTTTGTTTCTAAGAGTCCTCGTCGTATGTTCCTACTTACTACAAATGGGCTGTCACATTGGATAGATCGTGATGGTGATCCATATGATTCTTATTTTTAAAGAGACTTTGATGGCTTTTGTGGACAATATCTAGATGATACATCTATTTCTATTGAGGAATATCAAATGTAACGTGCCGATTTGAAACATCAATACTATAAGGATCTCTTCTCCAAGAAATCTCAAGCTGAAAATCAAGATTATCTTCTCAAGCAAGATCATGTTAATGTTGGACTTTTGTCTTGTGATGGTTCCCTTCTATCCCCTACTTCCTCCAATACCCGTACATTTCCTAAAGCTTCTGAGTCTTTCAAATCTTTCACAGAACCTTCATCCGACACAAGCCCTGATACTTTTCATCCAGTTCCCTATAGTTATCCTCAAGAGCTACCTCTCAAAGATACTCAAGCTAACCTTCACTTGGCTACAAATACTTTCAATAATGCTAAACCTAAAGAGCCTAAGCCTTCATATGTTATAATTCCTACTTCAGCTAGTCCTCCACTATCTCTTCCAAAGTCATCTATACAATCCCAACATGCTTCCTTGTCCTTAGAAGTGGCTCCATGTCAAGAGGACTCTAAAAATGATGAAGAAAATAACATAAAGAAAGATCAAGATCAAGAACCCTCCATGTCATCCACTCCTTTTTCCGATGTCTCTTATCTGCTTCATGGCTCTTTTGATCCTGCACACCTTTTTTCATGCATTCCACCATGTCTTAAGTCTTCTCCTAAGCAAGATCAAGCTACTCCTTATATTGTTGAGCTTATTGATAATCAAAATAACTTTACCACACTTGTGCTTTCCAAAGATGATACTTCCATTAAGGTTGGTAAAAATGGTGTTGTTACTTCCAATGTTAAGCCTATTGAAAATCAAGAAAAAAATTGTACGCTTGTGTTATCCAAAGCTCCTTATCAAGATCAAAGTCTTCCATCTTCTTGTTCTACCACTCCATGTTCGCTTCCACTTTCTACTCTTCCTAAGTCTTTGCAAGCTTTGAAAAATCCTATCAAAGAAGGTGCTCATATTCAAGATGTCCATGATTCTATTGAAAATTCTAATGCTCACTTTAAAGGTGTTGATATCCTTGGTTGTCATATAGATGTTGATGAACTTATTGATTATCCTTTTGCATCTTCCACTTCCATCCTTGGACCTCTTCCACCACTACTAAGGGCTTCACATCTGCCTTCCATCTTGGGTCCTTATGTCCCTTCACTTTCCCCTCCTAACTCTCCTAATTCGCCATCCATCTTGGGTCCTTACATCCCTCCATCTTCTATTTTTCCTCAAGATCAACATAGATGCATACCCTTGAATTCTTTTTATCCACCCACCCATTTAAACCAGTCATATCCTACTTCTTCTTCCACAAGTCCCAAGTCTTTTGGAAGTAACTTGAATGTTCAAGACAAGAAAAAGAAGCAATGAAAGAATCTATCAAAAAAAGATCACCATGTCTCCTCTAATAGACATGAAAATATAAAGTCAAAAGAGATATCTAAAAAAAAATCTACAAGACAAGTATGGGTTCCAAAATCTATCATTGAAGATATTCTCTCTAGATCATCAAAAAGAAATAAAAATCCTACGACTATATGGATTCCAAAGTCTCTCTTGAAAGAGTCTGGTGTTGAGGAAAAAGTGAAGTTGACATTCAAGCTTCCAAAGACTTCCACCTTCATCTCCCTCCAAAAATATTTTTCCATTCCATGCGCCTAAACCACAACCTCTACTATCCATTCGCCATATTCTTTCATTCACGATTTCTCCATCCTCTCACCACCCTTCAAAGTATGTGTTGACGTTGATCTTGCCTTCCTTTCCATCTACCCTTTCACAATCCTTCCATGCATTATCCTTCTACCTTCTATCATTTTTCCTCATTTGTCTATTCCTCCTATCTTCCAACCTCACTCACTTTACATAAAACTTTATCCTCCATTTTTCCTCCATGCACCTCCAAAGCCCTGGATTTCTATAAAAATAAAACTCAACTCTTCATAATCCATCTTTCAAATCTACAGAATCTCATATTTTTGCACAATCACACTAGAGAATTGCAATTGGAAGGATCAAAGCTTATTGCAAATCAACATTGTTGTGAGATCACTTTTGTTTTCATATTATTGTTAGATCAATTCATAGCATATCAATTTTTACATATCATAGATTTCATATCATTTTTCATATTATTGCATAGAAAATATCCAAAAAATAGATTAATTGCATTCAATTCATATCTAGATCAATTGCATTCAAATCCTTCATTTAGGTGTCATCTAGGTCACTGATCTCGATAACAATCTGAGAACATCAATCTTGCACCTACTAGAAGGCAGTAAATCACTTGGTTAAATTAGATTTCAAATTTGCATGATTTCAATTTTTGCTAACCTCTAATATTTTACTGAAGTGTTGTGTCTATAGATCAGGTACAATTTTTACACACATATTTTTGGCGCCCATTTTTCTCTTCCATCTCCCTTTCCCTATCAGCATCTTTGAGCATATCATTTTGAATCCTTGGTATATCATGGTTTATCCTTTCAAGGAGCACTATCTAAAAAGCTTGTCTTCTTCCTAAAAACAAAATGTGCCTTGGTGAAAACTTGAAAATAGGCACCTTGGTAGCAAAAGTAAAGAGAAATAAATTCATCCTATGGTGAAAACCACTTCCTTGTGGTGCCTTGGATAAGTACCATGATGAAAACCTGACAATCAAGCGTCATGCGTAGTTCTTCTACATATTTCATCCATTCCATCTTCTCTCTTTGATCTTGACAATGTTGATCTATACATGAACATTCAGTTATTTTGTGAGCTATCTTATGATGATCTTGATTTCATTCTCATCCTATTTAGCCTTCATGTCTATCTTCCTCCATTCATTATAGCCTTTTGCTATCCTTTTCCCCTTTGGTCTTGATCTAATAAAAAAAGAAAAAAAAGAGTAAAACACGGTGCTATGAAGCCTCTTGATTGTCTACTCCTTTGGATTGCATCATTTCCTACTCTTGCATTATGATTTTGTGACTTATCCTATGTTGGCCTTTCATTGCTTGTCCAAATGCACTTTACATGATAATTTTTCCCTAGCTTGGGTATTCTTGAGGAGTTTGACCTTTGAGAATCTCTTCCCTTCATTCTCTCATCTTCCATCTCATCTACCAGCTTGCCAATCCCTCTTGTTCTCCACATTGCTAGACATTGGGACTGCACGATATGATCTTTCTTGAGAGTTTGAAATGGAAAAAGAAGCTATCAAATTTGCTAAAAGTTTTCAAAAGTGCCAAGTGCATGGTAACTTGATTCATGCTCCAAGGAGAGATCTAATCCCCTTCACCACATAATGACTTTTTCAACAATGGGCTTTTGATCTTATCAGTGCTATCTATCTACACTCTTCTAATGGACATACCCATATAATCACAACTATAGATTATTTCACAAAATGGATAGAGGTAGTTCCCTTAACACAAGCAATGGAGAAACAAATATCTATGTTCATCTTGAACTACATCATTTGTAAATATGGGATCTCATATTCTATAATCACAGATAATGGGGGACAATTCAAAAATAAAGACGTAGATGATCTATGTGCCAAATTCAAGATCACCCAACATTGGTCTTCTATCTACTATCCATAAGGGAATGGCCAAACAAAGGCTTCCAACAAAAATCTATTGAAGATATTGCACAGAACAGTAAACAAAACCAGTAGAGACTGGCATCTCATGATTAATCCAGCTCTATGGGCCTACAGAACAAGTATCAGAATGCCTATAGGGGCTACACCTTTTGCTTTAGTTTATGGGTCTAAGGTGGTACTACCTATTGAGGTTGAAATCCCATCACTAAGAATCAGAATGCATGGTTTAGTAACTGATGATGACTACAGAGTGTCTAGGTTGCAAGAACTTGAACTACTAGATGAGCTCAGACAAGCAACATATGATCATCTCAGAGTATATTAGAAGAGAATGTCTAGAGGCTACAACAAGAAAGTCAGACACAGAGAATTTTAGGTTGGTGATCTAGTCTTGAGAGAAAATCCTAAAAATTAATCTCATCGAGAACGCAAGGGGAAGTTTGAACCCAATTGGTTGGGTCCCTTTGTAATCACTGCTACTTTTGGCTCTGGTGCCTATCAACTCTCAATGACTGAAGGAGAACAGCTCCGAGAACCAATCAACATTCACCATCTGAAGAAATTCTATGCCTAAGGCATTTAGTCTATGGTAAAATGTCCTGAACAAATTTTAAAAATTGGAAAATGTCCAAAAAAAATGAACATCTTGGTGAAAACCTAGCAATAGGCACCTTGATGATTCACAAAAAAATTTAAAAATATCAAAAGTACAAAAAAATTGAAAAAATGAAAAATACAAAAAAATGAAAAAAGAGAAAAAGTGCCTTGGTGAAAACTTGGAAACAGGCGCTTTGGTAGCAAAAATAGAATCTCTACCAAGATGGTGAAAACCTGGCAAACAGCACCACTTATTTCAAAATGCTCCATCTATCAGTGCAATCTTGGTCTTTTCCAGCTTTTAGTCTTGCTTTAGTTTGTACATATCTCTCGGTTTGTTTTTACATTTCTAGTTTTCAATAAGTCAGTTTGTCCACCAATCTGCTCAAGTATCTATATCCTATCAATGTTCAAACTTGGGGGCAATCAATATCAAATCCTATGGTCTCCAGTGTATCTTAGACGTATCATATCCACTCAGAGTCCTTTCAAGATTTATGTGAGTCAGTCAGTCAGTCTTGTCTCCAGAAAAGATTTTGCATCTACAACAACAATCAAACACAAACTGAAAACAATATGTTCTTTTCATGCTTTTATCTCCTTGTATGCTTACTAATTCACATTGAGATTTTTGCATATTGTGTCCCTTCGAGCTCTTCAATGATGTCCTTTATAGGATTTAGAGAGTGATGACTGGGGGCATAATCTTTTCTTTATTTTCTTCTTGTATGTGAAAATCTAACAACTTTGGAAATTCAGGATTGAAATGGTGTTCGACTGTAAGAGCCTCTATCTTGAATTGGATGGCCATGCGTACCTCGACCATTGATACCCAAAAAATTCAAGGAAGTTTGATCTAACTATTGTCTTTTTGAGTGAGTTCTTTCTCCTACTGTGAAATGCAATCTTACCTAAGGATGTGAACGATAAAGGGTCACTACGGGTAATTCACATTGGATTTAGAATAATCTCTTGGCTGTTTGATGTGTTTGTCATGCAAGGAGTATTCCAGTCATCATGACATTTATGTTTTGATGCTTGTACAAATTGCTATATTAAAATGGACATGATATTCAGGTCATCCTAGCATTTATACCTTGGTGCTTATATCTAATCCGACATTCTGAAAATAAAATCAATATTCATATATCCATGGTTGTTGACCAGTGGGTGTTGTATTGATTCTTGCGCATACAAATTGATATTCATATGTCTATGGTTTCATAGCTAGTGGGCATTGTATTGATTTATCCGATTACCTAAAAGTTCAATGATGATAACAAATCAACACATTATCAGTGAGTAGGTCCTAGGTCCTAGGGTTGCATTATCATCCTACATGTTTCTTTGCATTTTTGCACTTTGCATGATCTCACAAATTGCTTGAACACTTAAAAGATTCTTCAATCACCTCTTCCAATCTAACAAGAGCCAAATCTCACATGAAGGTTCCTCCAATGAAATAGCAAGTAGAATCTTTTTTCTGGATCAAAATCAAAATCTGCGATCATTTATATCATCAACTGCTTGCATATTCGACCTTCGATCATCATAGAAATCTAGTATTCAACTTAATTGATTATCTTACATCAAACTATCAAAATTTCAACTCGGTCAACTATGGTCAACTCATAGTCTAACGTAGTCAAACTTGGTCTTTTGGGACCTTCAAACAATGCAAAACACATTCCTGAACGTGTATAACCACTTTTCCAATCAACTAACATGCTTCTGAATTCTCAACGCTAACTTTTCTTGTCAGATTTCAATTTTAATCCCGAAGGGGGCATGGTATTGCATATCATTCAAAGTTTGTAATCAAATTTGAAATCATATCTTTATGGAAATCATATCTTCCTCAGTAATCAAGACAACAACCACGTCTAGTTACTGATTCATCAAAAAAGACCTCATCACTCGGGGCAAATCTATCATCACTTGGGGCATATCAGATTCATCAAGACCCATATCAATCTGGTATTCTCCTAATCTTGTAAACTGTATTAGTTTTTGCAACCATCAGATCATAGTGTTCTTTCCTTGGTTCTTCGGCAACTGAAGGGTTCGGATGTGATACTTGCTAGTTCTGCTAAGACAATCGAGTCTAGAACTGGTCACTCACTTTTTTGCAATCCTAAGGTTTGGAATCAAATGTTTTGACACTTTTTCGCAATCATAGGTTCATTTTCTGTTATAGTGAACATTATCTTTGGTCATTCAGGACCTATTATCTCCATATCAAATCAATATCAATCAGCTTCTGTCTCATATCAATTATCAATTTTGAATCAGTTTCATATCTCTATCAAACACAGACTATCTTTGAACCACTGCGCTTCGCACAGTAATTCAAAGAGGGGCAAAATATAATACCCCAAAAATGGGCTATAAGTTCATTAACCTCCTACATCTACAAATCGAACGAAATCGACATAGAAGTCCTAACCTAAGGCACATCTAAACATCATCGAATCCTAATTGATTATCTTAAATTCTGCATCAGGGAATATTCCTAGCAATATTCTTATTTATCATAATTATCTTTAATTTAATGATTATTTGGCAATAAATCACATTTATCCTAAGTTTGCATAATTGAATATTTTCATATTTAATTAATTAGATTTAATATCTTGTCACTTAATTGTGTAATTAAATTTAATTCTATCTATTATTAATTGTATTATTTAATTTTGACAATAAATCTAATATCTTATGAATAATTGATTAAATTCTTATTTAATTAATTAAAGCAAGTTGTCATTATTTAATAATATAGTTTTTAATAAAAGTTTGATTAACCCATAAATCAATTATTTATTTTCAAAAATCAGTTAAGTTGAGCATAAATTACTTTATTTATTAAATTAATTCATAAATAAAACATGCACAATTATAAAAGCAGACAACTATCAATTATCAATTAAAGCTAAACTCTATTTTGAGTTGAAACTTAGCTTTTGCATATTTTTGTGAATTAAATTATCTTTATTATCAGATAACTCAAAAATCAAGCTGAGTTAATCTAAGTGATTTATCGCTTTCTTCTATGCACCTCCAAAGCCTTAGATTTCTATAAAAACAAGGCTCAACTCTTCATAATTCATCTCTAAAAATATCTCAAATTTGCATCCATGAATTTTCATTTTCATGCTATCAAATTGGAGTCTAAAGAATCATCTTTGCGAATCCAAGCTATTGTGAGATCTTTCTAGTTTTGAGCATTGCATATCATTTAGCATAGATTCATATCATTGTTAGATCAAATTTCCATATTAGCATAGATTCATATCAGTTTTTCATATCATTGCATAGAAAATACCAGAAAAATAGATTAATTGCATTCATATTTCATATCAGTTGTGCATTCAAATCCTTCATTTAGGTTTCATCTAGGTCACTAATCTCGATAGCAATCTGAGAACATCAATCTCGCACCTACTAGAAGGCAGTAAATCGCTTGGTTAAATTAAATTTTCATTTTGCACGATTTTAATTTTTGCTAACCTCTAATGTTTTACTGAAGTGTTGTCTCTACAGATCAGGTACAAAATTCACACACACACATATATGTCTACCAGAGCATTTCCAACAACAATATTTGACAAAACAACCTCCTTCCATTATGCTTTGATGGATGTCCATACCTTGTTCCAAAGCTCCCATTTTAGGAGACAGGAAGTATGCTGGCAAAGGTTGAGGAATTTGGCTTTACAACTATCAATTGCATTTGCTTAAAAGTTTCCAAAGCATTTTCAACAAACCAATTTGGTCTAAGATTTGTAAAGAGATTAACAAAGCAAATAACACAGAACATAGCTAAAAAAATAGAGTACTCAATTGATGAATTGCTGCTGCAACATAATACAGATCTCTGCATAAATCTTTGTTCTAATATATCTTTAGCTATTAAATTAGCCCCTATTTTTATAATAACAAAAGGGCAGGTTGATGAACTTGAAGTCTTGCATACACAGCAAGTCAAAAATCAGATTACATAATGAGGATGAGATAAGTATCCGGCATGTCAAATGGTGGTAGACAGTTGTTGGGGAGCTGGCACATAGTTGGTAATAAGTTTGAAGAGGCTTCTAGTAAAGCGGTGAAAATAGTTGGTGCAGAAGAAACAAAAACTGTCAACTGTGAATAATTACTATGTTTTCCAATACTCCCCCTTAATTATGAATTGTTGGGGATCCCCAAAACTTTACATCAAACTTCTGAGAGCTACATATCTAAACAACTTCGTAAATACTGAAATGCTTCTTTTGCTAA
This sequence comes from Chamaecyparis obtusa, assembly GCA_027943335.1. Taxonomy (NCBI): domain Eukaryota; kingdom Viridiplantae; phylum Streptophyta; class Pinopsida; order Cupressales; family Cupressaceae; genus Chamaecyparis; species Chamaecyparis obtusa. The sequence continues at coordinate 365,948 of BSBK01005723.1, forward strand.
TGGTTTTCTAAAAGTATCAGCAAATTGATCTTGTGATCTACATTATTCCAAACAAATTTCTTTGTTGTTTACCAATTCCCTAATAAATGATAACGGGTGTCTATGTGCTTGCTCCTTTTATGAAAGACATAATTTTTTGACAATGTAATCGTTAAACTATTGTCACAAAATATTGTAGTGGCCTATTTTCCATCATGCATTAAATCTTTTAACATCCTTAGAATCCAAATAGCTTGACAAGCTACACTAGTAGCTGCTACATACTCAGCTTCAGCTGAAGAGAGACTAACAATGGGTTGCTTTTTTGATGTCCATAAAACAACACCAGTACCAAAGTGGAAAACATATCCCAAAGTGCTTTTCCTATCATCCGTACTACCTACACAATCACTATCTATATATCCAATAAGCTTGAATTCATCTGTAACGGAATACATAATTCCAAAGTTCTTTGTGCCACTAATATATCTTAGAATTCTTTTCCCAGCTTGCCAATGAGAGTCTTGTGGGGAGTCCATAAATCATGAGATCAAACTTACACCATACATAATGCTAGGCCTTGTGGCCGTCAAATACATTAAGCTACCAACTAACCTTTTAAAGTGCATAGTCCATCAACACTTGATCAATCATCCTCTTTGCTCAACTTCAAATTTTCCATTACTGGCGTTGGGATGCCTTACAATTTAGCATAGTAAATCTTCTCAAGACATCACTAGCATATTTAGATTGTGAAATAAAAATTCTGACATTAGATTGGTGGACTTCGATACCCAAAAAAATATTAAATCATAAGCCCCAAATCTGTCATTTCAAATTCACTCTTCATTGCTATTTTAAAATCATCTAAGTTAAGATCACCGGTAAAGATTAAATCATCCACATACAAGCAAAAAATTATAATGTTACTTGGCTTATTGACTTTGATGTATAAAGTTGGATCACAACCGCTTCTTTGAAATCTATTTTGGATGAGATCAGAATCAATACGGTTGTACCAAGCTATAGGAGCTTGTTTTAATCCATAAAGTGCCTCCCTCAATCTATATACCTTGTTCTCATGACCCAATATCTCATATCCTTGTGGTTGTTTCACATAAACTTCCTTAGGTCTAGGTAACCATTTAAGAATGCTGACTTTACATCCATTTGGAATACAAACCACTTGTTGTGAGTAGTCATAGACAATACAATCCTAACTGTGTCCAATCGTGCAACAGGAGCAAATGTTTCATTGAAATTTATTCCAGGTTGTTGTGTGAAGCCCCTTGCAACTAGCCTTTCTTTATATCTTTGAACTTTTCCATGGACATCTTGTTTTGTTTTGTAAATCCATTTCACACTAATCACATCTTTGCCTTCAGGCAAATCCACTAACTCCCATGTGTGATTCTTTTCAATAGAATCAATTTCTTCATTCATGGCTTGAGCCCATGTTTTTGTTATTCCTAATCAGTTACTGAGAGGGGGGTGAATCAGTAAATACTATTTCTACTTCAATTTAAACCTTGTATGCAAATTCTTTTAGAATAAATAATATGAAATTAAGCATTCATGAATAGAAATAAAAATACTTAGATCAACACAGCATATGTACGTGGAAACCCTCGATCAGAAGGAAAAAACCATGGTGAGATAGAGCTCACAACTTCACTACTGCAATAATAAAGATGCCCTATTAGGAGCTTACAAAGCACTTGCAAGAGTGCTACCCGGTAAAGGGATTTGATAGAAGATCGGTTAAGATCTTGATTCTTTTAGGAGCTACCTTGTTAAAGGACTTTTAACATCAACTAAGATGCTACTTGGTTAAAATATTTATACAAAAAACCTATTAGGGTTCACCCTGATAGAGGGATTTGAATATACTTTCACAATATAAAAGCAATGATCTTAATTGACACTCTTTGTCTGATTAGATCATGCATGTTGATCTTCCTATTCTATCTGGTTGTTGATCCTTTCTACCTTTCACCTATGTGACCATAGCTTCTCTCAGAAAATATCTCTCTCCTACTCTGTATATTCAACAACTCTTTTTCTTGTGTCCTATAACCTGTATTTATAAGAGATTAATCTTATTAAAATATACTTCATAGATCCTCTAGGCTGTAAACTCAACCATAAATCATGCAGCAAAAAACTTTGCGAGATGATCTTGAGTTTACCTTAAAACATCCACGTAGAAATAAAACCAACTCTTGTTAAAAAATTAACTCCAGTTCTAGACGGTGGATGCTCTGTATAATCTACTTTTAAATTAGACAGCTCCGCATAATCTGGTCCAAATTATTATGCACTTGACTGGTATCAATCTTATACCAGCTGGTTCATCTCCTGTATGCACTATAAGACCGGTACTATGTACTCAGTTAGGTCTACCTATGCATATCCTCTATTTAGTCTACCGGTGCCTATAAAGTAATGTGAGTGATCTTTTGGTGTACCTTATACGAGTGGGAATGGTGTTTGCATCTATCTTCGCCAATGACAACTTAAATTTACTAACAATCTTCCCCTTTGGCATTGGTGGCAAAACCATTACTCACTCATCACAGTTAATTCCTTGTCTTGTAGACTTCCCTTGTTCTTGTGTTGCTGATGAAGGGTGCTCCCCTTAATACCACAAACACATAACAGAAATAGAGAAACAACAACAATAATATGCAAGAACATAAAATTGGCTTCTTATTATCTCCACAAATGTGGAATTACAAACTTTCAGAATTACAATATGCAAAGCCACATGGGCATTCCCTTACAATATTCTGTAGGACAAAGCCTCGAATCAATACCCAGATCTACTACCCAGAACTGACCTAGACAACACTACGGGCCTTCTTTATATAGGCAATTTCCACCACCCGAGAAGGTTCTAGAAATTTAGCCCTTAGGGCCGACCAAACTTAGAATTATTTTATTTTACAATTTATTACATCAAAGTTGGCTCAAAATGAGTTTTGAAACCCAAACAAAAATTTTGAAGAAAAAATATTTCCTGCCATTTCAGGTGACCCAACTTTCGAAGACCATAAGTCATCGCTCGTTGACCCGATTGGCTATTATAACTCCATTCTGGAAATGTTACGAAGCGCTCTACAAGCTTGACTAGCGCAAAGTACTTGTCACCCAAATTTTCAACCTCATCCAGGGCCTCTAAAGCCTTCAAAACTGAGTTCAAAGTTTTTGTACCCTACTGCCAATACTGAAAATCTTCAATATCTTCAAAACTAGACCTGATCTAGCCATGAAACTTTGCTGGCAGGCTGATATGACTGAGATGAACCTCCACATGTAAAATTACAACATTCCAAGATCATAAGACCAACTTACTAAAAATAGAAAGTTTCCATAAATAGCAACTCTGCACAAGATAGCCCTTATTGAATACAAAAATAGAAATATTTTTGGGTGATGCAAGATTGCTCTTACACCCAGGATGCTCCTGCATCAGACACCCGAGGTAATTTGAGAAGTGACCCTATCATGACTCAGGTGTGCAGAGGAAAACCAAGATGGTTAACCTCCTCCTTTGTTAGCCATGATGGATCTTCAACAGGTCATCCTTTCCATTTGGCCAAATACTCTTCATATGTCCTGTTCCTTGTGCTTCTGCCAACACGACTGTCCAATATGTCTTCAATCTCCTTGATATCTGAACTGGTTGCTGGAATACCCCACTGTGTTGTTGCGATCTCATCTTCAACACTTCTTTCATGATACTCTATCAAATCTGAAATGTTAAACATTGGTGAAATATTCAGCTCACTAGGCAATTCTACCTCATATGCATTTCCTGAATCATGCTTCTTTAGTATCTTACATGGCCCAAACTTCTTTATTTTCAACTTTTTATATGTACCAACCAGAAATCGCTCCTTCCGCAAATGAACCAAGACTTCATCTCCAACCTAAAATTCCTTATGCCTCCTTTTCTCATCTACCTTAGCCTTATACTGTGCATTCATCTTGGTAATATGCTTCCTCACCTCCTCATGGATGTTCTTCAAATGTTCTGTAAAATCCTCAGCTTCAGCACTACTTATTTCTCCTTTATCTATCTTTCTCAACTCAGATGCATTTCTTGGACTACTTCCATATACAATCTGGAATGGTGATTTAGTAGTGCTCCTATTGACAGAATTATTCTATGCAAATTCTGCCTATGGTAAAATCAAATCTCATCCTGTTGGTTTATCTCCAACCAAACATCTCAGGAAATTTTTCAAACTTCTATTCACCACCTCTGTCTGTCCATCAGTCTGTGGATGATGTGATGAATTGAACTTCAAATCTGTCTTCAACTTCTTCCACAATGTCCACCATAAATATCCAACAAACTTAGTATCTCGATCTGAAACTATGGTCTTTGGCAAACCATGTAGTCTCACCACTTCTCTGAAAAACAATTCTGCTACATGAACAACATCATTAGTCTTCTTGCAGGGAATGAAATGTGTCATCTTTGAAAATCTGTCAACTAGTACAAAAATTGAATCATGTCCCCACTATGTCCTCAGTAAACTAAGAACAAAGTCCATACTGATATCCTCCCAAGGCTTCTCTGGTACAGGTAATGGCTGATACAACCCTGTATTCTACTTCACTCCTTTCGCCATCTGACATACTCTGCAACTCTATACAAACTTCTTCACATCTTGTTGCAATTGTGGCGAATAATAATTCTCACCAACCAAAGTAAAGGTTTTATCATGACCAAAATATCCAGCCAATCCTCCACTATGCTTCTCCTTGATGAGATTCTCCCTCATAGAACTTCATGGAATGCACAACTGACTCCCTCTGAATAGCATATCATCTTGGATGATAAAATCTAGCCATTGCATCAAGTTTAGAGTAACAGGCTCTTTACAAGCTTTTCAAGCTCCACCAAAATTAGGATCCTCTAGATACAAATTTTGGAGTTCGTTGAACCCAACCACCTCAATCTGCATCTCTATCAGCAATAGTTGCCTTCTGCTAAGAGCATCTGCAACCGTGTTAGACTTTCCACTTTTGTGTTTCAAAACAAATGTATAACTCTGCAAAAACTCAACCCATTTCAAATGCCTTTGATTCAACTTTCCTTGACTATTCAACTATTGCAAAGCTTGATGATCAGTATACAAGACAAACTATTTAGGAAGCAGATAATGTCTCCACTTCTTTAATACCTGAACTATAGCATAAAATTCTTGATCATAGATAGAATATTTTCTCTTGGCATCATTTAACTTCTCATTGAAATAAGCAACGGGTTTACCTTCTTGGCTCATAACAGCTCCTATTGCAGTACCACTAGCATCACAGTCTACTTGAAACACCTTATTAAAATTTGGAAGTGCTAAAATAGGTTGTTCTGTAACTTTTTATTTCAACAATTGAAAGCTCTTTTTTACCCCATTAGTCCACTTAAACTCTTTTCTATCCCCTCTCATTGTCTCAGTCAAGGGACCACAAATACTGCTAATTTTTTTGATAAACTTTTTGTAAAAACTAGCTAGACCATGAAAAGATCTTACCTCAGTAGCACTCCTTGGAGTAGGCCATTCAAGGATAGCCCGTACCTTCTTTGGGTCCATTTTTAGACCTTCGGCTAAAATTACAAATCCCAAATACACTAACTTTTTCTTCACAAAACTGCACTTCTTCAAATTAATCAACAATTTCTTATCTCTCAACTTCTCAAACACCATACAAATATGCATCATATGTTCCTCTAATGTCTTGCTAAAGATCAAAATATCATCTAGGTAAACAATGACAAACTTACCTAGAAATTCTTTCAGAACCTCATTCATGAGCCGCATGAAAGTGCTCAGTACATTGGTTAGCCCAAAAGGCATGAATAACCACTCATACAGTCCTTCCTTTGTCTTGAAGGCAATCTTCCATTCATCTCCTTCTCTAATCCGAATCTGGTGATATCCACTCTTCAGATCTATCTTTGAGAAATACACAGCTCCACTCAAACAATCCATAATATCATCCATTCGTGGCAATGATAACCTATACTTGATTGTGATCTTGTTTATTTCTCTGGAATTTGTACACATCCTCCATTCTCCATTCTTCTTTGGTGCTAATATGACTAGTACAGCACAGGGACTTAGACTCTCATGGATCAATCCTTTTTGCAACAACTTATGTACTTGTCTGTTCAATTCCTCACTTTCTGCTGGTGTCATTCTGTGTGCTACCTTGTTTGGCAAATTAGCTCCTGGAATCAAATCCATCTGATGACTGATCTTCCTTACTGGTGGTAATCCATCAGGTACATTATCAGATACAATATATTGAAACTCATTCAACAAATCTGCAACCTCTACAGGTACATCCTCTACTTCTTCTTTACTAGCTTTTGGAATTAAAGAAAAACACACATGCTCATACCTCATACCATCTAGGAATTGTCTTCTATCAACAAATGTTATTCTTGCATTACCACATACCTTTTCTTTGGTCTCCTTCAATGGCTCTATCTTATGTCGCACTCCATCCTTTGTTAGGGAATAAGTATTCACATGACCATCATGTACAACACATCTATCAAACTATCATGGTCTAGCCAACAACATATGACATGCATCCATAGAGATGATATCACATAGTACCTCATCTTGGTACCCACCGATCTTAAACTTTACCAGGCACTATTCACTGACCATGACCTTGTGGTCATCCTACACCCAGGCAATCTAATATAGATGTGGGTGTTTCTATCTCTTGAGCTTCAAATTTGTCACCATCTCTTCTAACACCAAATTATCAGTACTTCCACTATTGATAATCACATCACAACATTTACCCTCACACTTGCATCTAGTACGAAACAGGCTCCTCCTTTGTTCAGGTTCATTCTCACCACTCAGCAGGACTCTTTTGTTAATTAGCGTTTCTCCTCTTTCAGCATCTTCAGAATTTGATGATCTAGCATCTTCATCTACATGTATAAATCTGGCCTGGCCTTCATTTCTCCTGTCTGTTCTACTTTGGCGCTGAGGACATTCAAATTCCCTATGACCTTCTTCTCCACAGTGAAAACATGTTCCACAGAAGCCTCCTCTTCCTGAACCTTGTCCTCTTCCTCTTCCTCTTCCTCTCTGATCTCTATTATTTTGATCTTGGAAATGATTGGAATTGTTTCCTCTCTGATTCTGGCTGCTACTGGCTTCATCCTTCTTTTTCAAATCTTCATTTCAGCCACCATATGACCGTCCACTAGATCTTCCACCATGACCTCTTCCATTTTGTCTGCTCTCAAACTTCTTGTTCAGCTTTTCCTCTACTTTTAGGGCAAATTGGTATGCCTCCTCAATACTATTCATTTGAACCAGATTCAACTCCTCCTGAATGCTTGGCCTTAACCCATTAAGGTATCGGGCAACTTTCTCCTTATCAACTTCTGCATGGCCTGTTCTAATGAGGAGTCGATAGAACTCTTCTATATACTCCTAAACAGATCTTCCTGCTTGCTTCAAACTTTGCATTTTCTTTAGTAGGTCAAGCTCATAATCAACAGGAATGAACTGTCACTTCAATTTATCCACCATCCGATCCCATCTTGTAATTTTATCTTTCCCTCTTCTATTTCGCTCCAATTGAATTTCTTGCCCCCAAATCTTCACATGACCTTTCAGTCTGGCCTTCGCAAATTTGACCCTATCAGGATCCTCAACATATTCATACTCAAAATATTCTTCACATTCATTGATCTAGTCAATCAATTCCTCTGGGTTAAAATTTTTAGAAAATGTAGGAACCTCAATCTTAGGTCTTTTTCCAATCTTGAAAATCACCTGAAAAAGTCATTCTTCCTCCTAGTTCACAATTTTGGCTTCTCCTTCTTGATATTCTTCTTTAGCTTCATCCTCATTTTCATCTCTGAAATTAAGATTCATTCATCTGTGAATCTCTTCTTGCAATGCTTGCACTTGTCTTTGCAGCTCTCTAACCTCAGGTGTCACAACACTAGCTCTTCCACCACGTTCTCTTCATGGAGGCATTTTCGTGATATGCACTAAAACCCTAACCACGGTCCTGGTGCAAACTACCTCACAGTCAGTGATCTGTTTACACACTCAAGAACTCCTACTCTGATACCACTTGATGAAGGGTGCTCCCCTTAATACCACAAACACATAACAGAAATAGAAAAACAACAACAATAATATGCAAGAACAGAAAATTGGCTTCTTATTATCTCCACAAATGTGGAATTACAAACTTTCAGAATTACAATATGCAAAGCCATATGGGCATTCCCTTACAATATTCTGTAGGACAAAGCCTCGAATCAATACCCAGATCTACTACCGAGAACTGCCCTAGACAACACTATGGGCCTTCTTTATATAGGCAATTTCCACCACCCGAGAAGGTTCTAAAAATTTAGCCCTTAGGGCCGACCAAACTTAGAATTATTTTATTTTACAATTTATTACATCAAAGTCGACTCAAAATGAGTTTTGAAACCCAAACAGAAATTTTGAAGAAAAATTATTTTTCACCATTTCAGGTGACCCAACTTTCGAAGACCATAAGTCATCGCCCATTGACCTGATTGGCTATTATAACCCCATTCTGGAAATGCCACGAAGCACTCTACAGGCTTGATTGGTGCAAAGTGCTCGTCACCCAAATTTTCAACCCCATCTGGAGCCTCTAAAGCCTTCAAAACTGAGTTCAAAGTTTCTGTACCCTACTGCCAATACCAAAAATCTTCAATATCTTCAAAACTAGACCTGATCTAGCCATGAAACTTTGGTGGTAGGCTGATATGACTGAGATGAACCTCCACATGTAAAATTATAACATTCCGAGATCGTAAGACCAACTTACTAAAAATAGCAAGTTTCCATAAATAGCAACTCTGCACAAGATAGCCCTTATTGAATACAAAAACATAAATATTTTTGGGTGATGCAAGATTGCTCTTACACCCAGGATGCTCCTGCATCAGTTGCCTTCTTTGCTATAGCTCTGATTGAACTATTAACTCTATATCCTATCTAATCTTCTTCCTTAATGAGCTTCTCCCATTTTTTCTCTGATGTCTTCTTCCCCTTTTTGCCTCCATAGGACAAAGGGTTATGCGTTACTGACCAGTTTACATCTGTAACTTTGTGAAGATGTCCTTGTGTATTTTCTTCACTGTAATTTTGTGAAGATGTCCATGTGAATTTAACAAGAGTTAGTTTTATTTCTATGCAGATGTTTTTTGGGATTCCATTGACTAGTTACATGTTCTATATTTTTCTGTGTCTCTTTTGGAGAGATAATAATGTTCTCCATATCCTCTATAGTCTTGTAGCCCGGTTCATTGATCAGATTCTTAGATTTTGTTGTAGTCTTGTGCATTAAATCAAATGTTGGGGCCATAAATAATTGAAATCCAATAATGTCTTGGATTCTGTTGGTCTTCTCTTTAGATGCCTTTCTCAAAATGAGAGCTAGGCTTGTCATTTCTCTGCTGAAATTTGTTGTAGATTTGTTCTTTATTTCAAACTGAGAAGACAAAACTCTTATATCTTCAGAAGTCTTTGATGACTTCTCTATGAGATCTTGTATAAAAGTATCAAAATTTGAAGTCCTTGTCATCAAACTTCCTACAACTTGTAACTTTTTTTGAAGTACCCTTAAGTTGGTCGATGCAGTCACCTTTATCTCTTCAACCTGTTTGTGGAGAATTTATATTCTCTTCTACTCATAGTGATCAATGGATACTATCTTTGGATCAGTGAGATCTTCTCTGATCGCTTGTGCCAAAATCTCCACTTGATCAATTACAGGTTCATCTTCATCAATGTCAGCATCTAGTACAAAATTTCTCAGGATGTTCTTGACACTTGTTAGGACCATGTTGTGTTTCCTCTTTGTCACATCCTTTAATTGCCTCATTGACATTTTTCTTATGTCAACTACGGTCTTGCTAACCTTTCTCTTCTTTTCTTTTGTGTTTTCTACAAAGGAGAACTTCCTCTTGGATGAGGAAGAGCTTGGAGCATCTAATTGTTCCTTTTGTCTTGGTTCTTGTACTAGTTGTTCTTGTACAGGTAACTCTCATTCCTTTTCATTTTGTTGTTCTTGTTTTTCCTCATTTTCTAGTTGGACCATCTCTTTCGGATGTCCCACTTCTGCTAGTAGGAATTCTTCTTCTGGTCTTTGTTCCTCTATCTCTACTTCCCCTTCCGATTTTACTTCTACTTCTGGTTGAGCATCTTCTTCCTGTTGCAATTGCTCTTCTAGTGGGGATTCTTGTTCTAGTGGTGCATCTGAGTGTTGTTCCTCACCTGTATGAAGCTCACCTATAGCAATGTCTTCTTCACCAGATATGGTGTTGTCAGTAGTCATCTTGACCAATGACTCTCTTGGTACGTGTTCATTATATGTGAACTATTCCTTAGGAACTTTTTGTTTACTGGTTGTAGGTTCTTCATGAGTAGTGAATTGAACCAGTGGTTCATGTTCTATCATAGGTTCTTACCGTGGACCTGTTTCCTTCAGAGCACTGAAAACATATTGTTTCCATAAATCTAGTGTCTCTTTTCAGACTTCATTTTCATAACCATTTATTATATTGGAAACCCTATTTCTAGCATCTAGATTCATTAATGCTTCCTCTAACAGAAGTTTGATAGTATCTTCACTAAGACTAGGTCTGACCAGCGATAATGTCTCCTTAGAAATTCTAGTGTTGGAGCTTAGACCGGTTCTCCATTTCATCATTAGTCTTGTATTTAGTTCAAGGGGAAACTTAGACCTGTAGTCTCTTGGATTTCTTTTGTAATCCAAGAAGGTTTCCAACAGAGCTACTATTATTGCTTGTTTATCTTCCTCTCTTAGAGCACTATACCATCTAGTCGCATTGTCTACTTCTCCAAAATCCATTACTTCATCTACTATATCTTTAACAATTATGGTGCAAGCCTTACCTCTTTTTGGAGAAACAAGAATGGTTGGATGAACCTAATCACTACTTTTATCATCAGTGATGTCGATGATGACTGGTCTGGTAGGAATCTTCTCTTTAACCGATGCTTTTGCTCCTAGTATTCCTTTTCCAGTATCAATGAATGATGGTTTAGTGGTCCTTTGACATGCTTCTTCTTCTTGTTGTTGGGTTTGAAGAAGCTTAGTCCATGTTGCCACACCTTCTTCATGAACTATGTCAACTTCATCGACAAGCATCTGATCGATCCTTCATTTTATCAAGAAATTTTGCTTGTGCAGTTCGGCTTGGTGAGTGGCCTCATCCAGAGTGAGATGGTTCTGAACCTCAAGTAAAGCTCAAATCCTTAGCTCCTTTTATCTGTCCATTGAAGCCTTCTATATTTCTTCAAGAATTTATTGGAGATCGTCAGGGACAACCTTATGAAGTTCTATGGGAGAGAGGTTGAATTTGTGAATACAGTGGACTATTGCTTCTTCTATTTTTCTCCTATCTTCTTCATTGGCCAATTGATATCTTCTGTCGACTGATCCCAATCCACCAGATTTATTCAACCCTGCCAAAATTCATCAATTGTGGGTTTTCTTCCTCTTGGTGCATCCTCCTTCACCGGTTTACCATTTTTCCTCTTTCTGACTAGAGGAACTATATCTTCAATTTATGTTTCCTCCTATTCTTCCCCTTGAGTGTTGGGTACCAATTGTGCTCTTTTCCTTTGAGCTTTCAGTTCATCTGCTACCGATTTCTTCTTTGGTGTGGGGGTCCTTTTCACATATACTTTCTTAATTGGTGCCTTTTTCTTTAGATTCTCCTGAATCTCTTCAATGGTACCAAACTGGTAAGCAGAGAGATCTAGGTCAGCTTCTTGTAAGGCATCTGCATATGCCTTGGCTATCTTGGAGGAGATCTTGTAACCCAGTTCAGGAGCATACCCAGTTCTTGGTTCCACTACTTAAATGATGCAGTGATCAAGGGAGACCAAAAAACATACATCATCTTTGAAGGAGTCAACAATAGTTGACAACACCATCTCCTTAGCATGCATTCTTAGATGGAATGCCTCAAAATATTTAGTCATGAATTTTCCAAACTGGTTTCCTAGTTGATTGGCCATATCACTAATCTAGATCATGATAGGTCGATCAGTTCTACAAGTCACCTTTCCTATTCCCGAGAAGAAATTAGAATATTAAAAGTAAAGGCATAGCTATAGGGTCCCATAATTTAGGGATTTCTTCATGATGATACCTAGCTTCTTCAAATTCTCAAATATCTATCCTCGAAGCATTGTGCAAATATTGTACTGGGTGTTGTCTTGCATTATTCAGTGAGCGGCATGTATGGCTCCTCTTGGTACATTCTTCAAGTTGCTGAATTGATAGATTTTGTAACCTATCACAGTGGATGTGAACCAAACTCCTTTGTCTTCAATGTCATTGATGGTCATTAGCCAACTATTAGATTTTGATTTCATCAATTTGGTGACTACAACATTGGAGATGGTTCTCAAGGTGAGGTCTTCCCCTTTATAACTATACTTGATTACTCTATGCAAGTCCTCCTTAGTGATTTCAGTGCATGCTTCTTTTGCGAGCCCAAATCCAAGTTCATGCACATGACTGAGAACCAGTTGAATCCAGTCAGGTCAGAAGATGGTTGGGTAACGGACTCCATTGATTAGCCTAGATGACACCAGCTTCACATATTTGTCTAGAAGCTTTCTATCTGCTTTAGCAAGAGGTACTCGCTTTGGATAAAGGTTTCACCCATTTCTTCTTTCTTCACATGCATGAAAGTGGTGACATCTTGTGTCATGAGAACTCCTTCAGGCATAGATGATAGTGCGCTAGACATATTTTTCTCCCTATTCTCCACTACCATGATGTCATATACAATTCAGTTGAATTGATTACCTTGAATCAACTTGGTGATAGATGATGATGATGCCATTGTTATCAACCGGTTTATATATAAAGTAGCTTGATCAGTTTTATAGAAAAATCTTATCGATGGTCAAAGCACAAGAATATTACTCAAGCACAAGATATTGTAAATCACAAGTCACAAAGTAAAAGAACATGAGTAATCTTCCTTTCTTTATATAGAGTTAGGGCATAATGGTAATTACCAAACGGTAACCATTTGTTAACGACTATAGCATTAATTACTTTACCCACCCTTTCTTTCCTTCTTTGCCAATCGATATTTAGGCTTTTTCAGTTGGGAAAACTCTAGTTGATTACCGCTTACCTATTTGGTATTTCTTGCAAACTGAGTGAGTTTGATACTCACCAGTTCTACCAAGAACAATAGATGGTCTATCAGTTCCCTCTAAGCCCTGTAGGCTCAATTTGCTGAAGAGATATCACCATCGACTGATTATAATCTTCCATTTGTCTTCTCCTTAGCAGAGCTCTTTGATTCCTTCTTGAACAAAATCTTATTTATTTCCTTCTCAGTCTCTTTTCCTCTATTGTTCTTCTCATTGGAAGATGAGGTATTCACCATCGGTTTGACTGATCCTTTTCTTTTGTTTATTGACTGGTTCCTACAATCTTTGGCCAGGTGTCCATCCTTATTGCAAGTGTAATAGACTATCCTGGTTGCCTTCCATGGATCTACCCTTCTTTTTTTGGGTGAATTACACCATGATTCATAATGACTATGCATGCCACAATCATCACAGTTGGTTGTGCTCTGGTTATTGTTTCTGTTGGGGAAAATCAGTCTCAGCGGGGATCTGAATGCCATTTTTTTGGATCTACATTCATCAGCTTTGTGTCCAAACTTGTTACATGTGTATAAATAGCCCTTCAAGCTTCCCATTCTTCCACTGGATATACTTGTAGGGTGAGACAAGCATTCAGTGGTCTTGTGGATATACTTGCAATAGTTTTTTCAGTAACTGTTAGTTGGCTTTACCGGTGCATTTTTGTAGTTACTTGTATTATGGCCTCATTTTCCATAGTGATTGAAAGAAGGGTTGAAGGTCATTTTACCTTTCTATTCTACTGGTTTCTTCTTTTCCTTCTTTCTTTTGCTACCTTCAGATGACTCACCGATTTCCTTGGTGTCTTGTCTGGTGAACTCAAGTCCTGTGGGATCTGTGTGCTTTATTTGAGCTTTTAGTTGCTCATCAAGCTTGACTGAGATTTTGTTGTATCTTCTAAGGGTTTCATTTCTTTCTTCAAGCTCTTTCATTTGTTCCTTTAGTTGATACAGCTAAATGTTAGGATTAACAAGACAGAAATAACAATTACATAAAAATATAACCAATATCAGAAAATAATAAACTACATAGAAGAGGACACAATACACAAAGATTTAACGTGGTTCACCCAATCCTTGGGCTACATCTAGCAATAGTGAGTCCAATATTATTATTATCGAGTGATTACAACCTAATTACAATCTGTAATCCCTTACAACTCAATTATGCTACAAGCACTAAAATCATACATAATGAAATCCCTAACCCTAAGTCATATTATACAATATTTTTCTACTTTAGGGTTAGAATGAGTTACAACATGTCGGCCCAAAAATTATCAAAAATATGTCAACCTCAAAAAAATTGTACAGTACTTTCCTGATCAGTCACCACAAGCTAACAATCTCCCACTTGGTGACTGATCAGTATCCACACTAAAAAACCTCCCACTTGGAGACTGATCCTGTAGCAATACCACTACCATATGAGGCTCCCACTGGATCAAACCACCCTAGACTCAGTTGTTCCTTTATTCTATTCAGTCTAGAAGACCAACTGAAGCTGAACATGAGTTCAACTTCTCCCTTGTTACTACCTTTGTAAACATATCTGTCGGATTATCATCTATATGAATCTTTTCCAGCTTTAACTTCCCATCATCCAAAACTGACTGAATGAAATGGTACCGTACCTGTATGTGTTTTGTCTTTGAGTGCAAAGTAGAATTCTTTGCAAGATGAATGGCACTTTCACTATCTGTATGTAAACAATTATCTATCTGTGGATGTCCCAATTCTTCCATGAAGAATTGAAGCCATATCATCTCCTTGGCTGCCTCTGTAGCAGCAACATACTCTGCCTTTGTAGTGGATAAAGAAACCACCTTTTGTAGTCAAGAAATCCAACTCATTGTTGTCCCACCAATAGTAAATACATAACCTATAGTAATCTGCCTGCTATCTATATCTCCTACCAAATCTGAGTCAAAATAGCCTTGTACAGTAGTAGTTGAACCCCCAAAGTGTAAACACTTACTAGATGTACCTCTCAAATATCTGGGAATCCATTTGAATGCATTCCAATGCTCAATACCAGGGGTACTCATATATCGGCTAACGACTCCCACTACATGTGCAATATCTGGCCTAGTACATACCATAGCATACATTAAGCTCTCTATAGCTGAAGCATAAGGTACCTTAGACATTTTTGCCTCTTCCTCTGATGTCTTAGGACACATCTCCTTAGTCAATTTCAAATGACCAGGAAAAGGTGTACTGACATCTTTGGCATTCTCCATAGAGAAACGTTGCAACATCTTCTCAATATAATCAGCCTGAGATAGAGACAACTTCCTATTTTTCCTATCTCTACAAATTTTCATACCAAGGATTTGTTTTGCTGCCCCCAAATCCTTCGTAGAAAATGAATGTGCTAATTTTTGTTTCAACCCCTTAATGTGATCCATGTTTGACCCAACTATAAGCATATCATCAACATATAAACATAAAATAATGTAGTTGTCATCATCCAACCTCTTAAAATAAACACAATGGTCAGAATTAAACTGACTGTATCCAATCTCATGCATAAAAGTGTCAAATTTAATATACCATTGCTGAGGTGCTTGCTTCAGGACATATAAACTTTTCTGCAATCTGCACACCAAATTCTCCTTTCCCTTGACCTCAAATCCTTGTGGCTGGACCATATATATTTCTTCATCCAAATCACCATGAAGAAAATTTGTTTTAACATCAAGCTACTCTAAATGCAAATCTTGAGTAGCCACAATACTTAAAATAGTACAGATATGTTGGTGAACAGATTGGTCTTCAAAGAAAATGATTACAAATTGACCCCAAATGCACAAACAAGAAGAATTAATCTGCACTAACAGTTGGGTCACTTCACTATTAAAAAGTGTAAGTGCCCTCTGAATTATCCAGGTACAGATCCCCATGTAGGATTTACAATGAATCAACTAAACTATAATCAGTAATGCTTTTAATCAGAAAGCAATAAAGGTTTACAAACATCTATTCATAAACATGACATAGACATGAAGGGATTAACTAACTGAAAAGAAATAAATTATAAATGACACAAAGTTCATTTGCCTAAACATTGCACTACAGAAAGAAACTAAGAGAGAAAGATAGATTGTTCTTTCCAAATACATAAAAAACTGGAGCACAAAGTCTAAAGATGATCGTGCTGATGATCAAATGTAATAGATACGCATTCAAAGGAAACCAATATCACTCCAAGATAAATATTGATCAGAAAATGAACATCTAAACTCAAAGATTTAGTATGCTAATATTTTCCTTCTTTGAACACAATAAAATAACAAAGATTATGTTGTTCCTATACACCAATCACTATCCGAAAATAAAATCTCTCTTTCCCTGCATTACAATCAGAATTAAAAAAATCTATCCCTCCCCTAGCACAAAGTCTCTCAGGTATGGCAGAATCTGGAACCCCACTCTTTCCAAAAGATTTACAATAAATAGACTCAAATGACCATTATTCAGTTATCATAACTAAATCTTGAAACTATTTTTATCTCCCAGATTTTTATCAGCTTATTATATCTTCATGTGATCTTTAAATATCAACCTATCACGACAAATGGTAGGAGTATTAAGAATGAGTACAATGTTTAATGAATTATCATAACATTATTTTCTCTTTTGCAACTTTCTATGCACCAGCACTTTTAATCCTTATAGGAATATATCTTCAATGCTATCTAGTACATATATATTTAACTCTCAGTCAGTATTTATAATGTGCTTTTCTCCATATTTTTGCAAACATTCTTGGTTAATAAAATAAAGCATCACTTTTATGCTTTCGATCTTTTTCTTGGGATAATTTTCATCTCCAGTAATATTAAGATCAAGAATCCTTTTAAAGTGACATGTGTCCATAACTTGACAAGTGGCATTTGCTGGTGATGAGGCTCTGTCATCATTTTGTGACTGTCATTGATAGTTTTGACAATGCTCTACTCTGTCAGCTATAACTTATGAACCAGGAATAATTTTGAGGATCGCTCCATGAGAGTCTGAAGAATTAGGATTTCTCAAACATATAAAAAATTAAGCCTAATCCAACGGTGGAATTTGGAGTTATGCCCCCTGCAAGAGGATAATTTTTTTGCTTCCTGCAAATCCATGGTTGCCTGTTACATTAAAAACTCTGAACATTCTTCATGTCCATGCTTGCATTTTGATTTTATCTTAAGAGACAATTTGATTCAATTCTAGAGACATTTTAAAAACCTCTAAAGATATAGGAACTTTATAGCATTTCTCATACAAAAATTAGTTAATCACGAACCCAATTGTGCATGGTATTATTGATGCTCTACATATGGAAATGTATCTAAAGTCCACGAGTTCACCATCTTCCCAAAAAGAAATTTGTAATAAGGATGTGGAGACCATTGTAGATACCTTTCTTGCATTAAAGGGCGGCCATCTATCAATTTTATTTCCTTTTTTCAGCAGTGGTCAACTATGTCAGTCCACTTTTATAATGACAAAAATGTTAATGATTTGGAAAGACCATCTTTGCATATTAGAGGGCCCTTACTAGTTTTATTGAATCTAAACTTGAATTGAATATCTGAACTCATGAAACTCTTTGCATCAATTAAACCAAAAGTACCAGAGAAAACCTAGAATCTAAATGCTACACTTTGAAATCACCAAGGTCACCTATAATATTGAACTTGTCGAGCCTTCAAACTAAATTCCAAATCTCTAAAGCTCTGAGCCTATGAATCTTCTTATGCAAACTGAACCATTTTGAACCTCTTTGAACTTTGGTTCGAAGTAGTTCAAAGAGGTTCAAGACCCCAAACTTGATATTTTAAATACAGGGGTCCATAAGGGTACCAACATGGATGCTAACTATGGGACCGTGTTTGGCACAAAGACAGAGAACTCCAACAATCTCTGGGAAAAGATAAGTGCCTTATCCAATGGGTGAATAGAGTCACTAAGAAAAGGAAAACTGGGAGTTGCTTGCAATGTGGATGGAGGGGAATAGAGGCAAAACAACATAGAACCTAAACTACTAGCAAGCCCAAAGCTTGCACATTATTCCAACTAAGACTACACACACCAAAAGAATATTTATAATATATACAAAGGTAGGAAGGGAGCCTACCATAGGAACCAGAAGCAAGAAGAGATCATGTGAATCCATTTACCAACTAGGAGAAATAAGAGCCTTTCCATAGTAGTAGGTTGTGTCTCAATGGAGAAACTCCAAACCATTGCCTACAAGTGACTTCTTCAATGCCAAACTGCAAGCTAAAAGTACATATAAATATGCTGACCAAGCATGCCTTCCCAAATAGCCATAATTCATCATAGCATTCTTTTTCATCCAAGGATTGATCTTCAACATTCATCAGACCAGATTTCATTTCATACTAAAAAAAATGAAGTGCGGGAACCTCTTCAGGAAAGGATGCACAATATCCAAAATTACTATCATCAAGCATGCAATGCATTCTATCATTTGCCTTTCCAAAAGTGTCATCACATTTTCTAGCATTACTTGCACAATCCAAATCAGAAAAACCATACATAGAAAGCTGAAAAGAAGATTCATCTACCAGTGTTTCATTTTCAACTTGATTTGGATGAATACCTGAGTCATTTCGAGAGAAATGATCTAGTTTGAGTGAAGATAGAAATTTCTGCATAATGTCTTCTTCTTCATTGAGAAGGGCATCCTTTAACACACCAACCAAGTCACCAATAGGTTGGAAGTCAACTTCATACCTCTTTTTCTCAAATAAAATTTCTGCATGAGATGCTTGAGTGAAAGATATCTTTACTTCATTACAACCACAAATTTCATTTTCAGATTGACAAGATTTTTCAATGGTCTGACCACTGATTTCACAAAGAGACAAGTTACTTTTAGCCTTCTCATTAAAAACAAAAAATTCAAACTCTGGTAACATGTTACTGTCAAGTTTTTCATAAATAGGAACTTTTGAAGCAAGATGACCATCATTATTTTTTAATCTAAAAATTTCTAAATCAAGAGGAAATAAA
This sequence comes from Chamaecyparis obtusa, assembly GCA_027943335.1. NCBI lineage: Eukaryota > Viridiplantae > Streptophyta > Pinopsida > Cupressales > Cupressaceae > Chamaecyparis > Chamaecyparis obtusa. Next base: position 385,197 of record BSBK01005723.1, read on the forward strand.
GATTCAAATGCACTTTTATCATCTTTATCAATGAGTTCTTGAGTGCCATCATGTTCATTAAAGAATGCATAATTGCGTGAGATGAAGTAAGATGATATTACCGGAGGTCCCTCATCATCAACCACCAACTCTTCTTTCAGCCTTGCCACCTTTTCTTCATACTCCTTTAGATCCTTGAGTTTGTGGAACCATGCAAAGAGACTTCTCCAATAAAGAGTGCTTGCATGATCATCTTCCATACTGATCTTTTCTCTAGCAGCCCTTGAGATACTTTGTTTGAAACTGTGCAAGAACTCGCTCAACACTTTGTCATGCATTGGATAGATTTCCATCAGAGTAGGATTAGGCCTTTTCTTGATCATGATCTTTCTAGTCTACATGATGAATTGGTAGAGTCGCCAAGCCTACATATACATATATAATATACAAACTGAGGAAATAAATTTAGCACTAATTTTTTTATTCCAGTTCCCTAGTAGAGTCACCAAAAATCTGGTTGTGAATAGATTGGTCTTCAAAGAAAATGATTACAAATTGACCCCAAATGCCCAAACAAGAAGACTTAATCTGCACTAACAGTTGGGTCACTTCGCTATTGAAAATCGTAAGCACCCTCTGAATTATCTGGCTACAACTCCCCATGTAGGATTTACAATGAATCAACTAAACTATAATCAGTAATGCTTTTAACTTGAAAGCAATAAAGGTTTACAAACATCTATTCGTAAAGATGACATAGATGTGAAGGGATTAACTAACTGAAAAGAAATAAATAGTAAATGAGACAAAGTTCATTTTCCTAAACACTACATTACAGAAAGAAACTAAGAGAGAAAGATAGATTGTTCTTTCCAAATACATGAAAAATTGGAGCACAAAGTCTAAAGATGATTGTGCTGATGATCAGATGTAACAGATATGCATTCAAAGGAAACCAATATCACTCCAAGATAAATATTGACCAAAAAATGAACATCTAAACTTAATGATTTAGTATGCTAATATTTTCCTTCATTGAACACAACAAAATAACAAAGACTATGTTGTTCCTATACACCAATCACTATCCAAAAATAAAATCCCTCTTTCCCTGCATTACAATTAGAATTAAAAAAATCTATCCCTCCCCTAGCACAAAGTCTCTCGACTAAGGCAGAATTCGAAACTCCACTCTTTCCAAAAGATTTACAATAAATAGACTCAAATGACCATTATTCAGTTATCATAACTGAATCTTGAAACTACTTTTATCTCCTAGATTTTTATCAGCTTATTATATCTTCATGTGATCTTTAAATATCAACCTATCACGACAAATGGTAAGAGTATTAAGAATGAGTACAATGTTTAATGAATTATCATAACATTGTTTTCTCTTTTGAAACTTTCTATCCATCGACACTTTTCATCCTTATAGGCATATATCTTCAATGCTATCCAGTACATTTATATTTAACTCTCGGTCAGTACTTATAATGTGCTTTTCTCCATATTTCTACAAACATTCTTGGTTAAGAAAATAAAGCATCACTTTTATGCTTTCGATCTTTTTCTTGGGATAATTTTCATCTCCAAGAATATTAAGATCAAGAATCCTTTTAAAGTGACATGTGACCATAATTTGACAAGTGGCATTTGCTGGTGATGAGGCTCTATCATCATTTTGTGACTATCATTGACAGTTTTGACAATGCTCTACTCAGTCAGCTATAACTTACGAACCAGGAATAATTTTGAAGATCACTCCATTGAGATCCTGAAGAATTAGGATTTCTCAAATATATAAAAAATTTAGCCCGAACCAACAGTGGAATTTGGAGTTATTCCCCCTGCAAGAGGACTATTTTTCTGCTTCCTCCAAATCCGTGGTTGCTAGTTACATTAAAAACTCTGAACATTCTTCATGTCCATGTTTGCATTTTGATTTTATCTTAAGAGACAATTTGATTCAATTCTAGAGACATTTTAAAAACCTCTAAAGATATAGGAACTATTATACACTAAGTTTGCACCCTTGTTTCAAGCTCTTGTAGTCTTGATAACCTAGTATAACATGGGAATCATGTCCAGGTTGTGGGACCTATGCTAACTAAGATGAGACCTCCAGGTTCTAGGCTAGTTCCTCTTAGATAATCACCTTAATTTGCTTCTTGATAGGAAAAGTAAATCTTTGAGGGAAAGGGATAGAAGGAATGCTTGGAAAGGGAAATGATTGAAAGCAAACTACCTACTAGGTGATACACTGAAATTAGGGTATGAATTGCAGCATAGAGGGATAGAATCAATGAAAGGCTTAGGTCTAGTAGGTCACAACTTACTGAATAGACTTGCATAAGTGTTTCATAGGAGGGCCTAAACATAAGACACAACTTATGACTTGCAAGCAGACATTCACTTCTACAACTCAGTGTAGGATTGAGACAAGACTGTTAGGGGGCTAAAGTATACCCACAAAAACATCTAAATCAGATCAAACACAATAAAACACACAATTACAGAAAGTAAAAGGGATCAGGAACCCTAAGTTGTCATCAAAAATAGGTATAGACTTCAATTCATTAAGAGATGATCCAAACAAGGAAGCATAGGGACATGAAGAATTGTCACAAAATACCTCTGCAATGTTTGAATTATCAATGGGAGATTACAAGAGTAGAAGACCATAGGGTAGAAGAAATACCATGGATAGCCTTCTCAGAAATGATTCTTTCTTTTTACAATTCCAACCTCTCAGCACTAAGGCTCCAAAAAAGAACTATATACAACTCAACTGCATGCAGGTAGGAGTCAAAACTAACCTAACTAGGGTTACATGGTTTTATAATACAATAATCAAACCCTAGCTGTACTAATGACCCATCATCAAATTTTGAGAATGTCTGGCTGATCAGAGCATATCTTTTCTTTGTGTGTTGATCTTGTACTAAGCCCTCCCATAGACACAACAACCTCAACTCATCTACCCACCTGCAACTCCACTAAGCCATGAAGGCTCACAATTTTATCTTATTTCCCTGGGTAACAGTACCATTCAAAAGGTGGTGACAACTCTTTCTAGCACCTCCTATTGTGAAAACATGGTAAAGGACCCTGTAGGCATCAGCCAATAGTCACTTCTATCATCTTCACAACCACAAACATCCTAAGACTTTAATTCTTGAGCTACCTGACATTGTGCATGGCTAAAAGAGTAGAAAAATAGCAAAACCCTCGCAGAGATATTCAAATTCAAATATTAACGGCTAGCAGGTCTAAAATTAAAACACAACCATCGATGAGAAACCCCTCTCGGTAGATGAACGACTATGATGCACTCAAAAAATAGCCTAAACTTCCCCCCTTGACAGTTCAACTACCACCTGAAAGTCAATAACCAATGAAATGCGAGCAAATCAGCACATCTAACAGACTTGGACCCATGACCTGCAAAAAGAGCATTGGACAGTTGTCACTATACCGTGATGCTAAAAGTCAAGCATCTTGGATCCTTGGCATAATGACAACCACCAGATCAAATTAGATGTTAAGCTCTTTAGAAATCCCTGACCCCAGAGACCCACTAACAACTACCACGTAGCATACCAACCAGCCAATCACAAGCTGCCAAACAAGACACGTTGCAGATCCCTTTGACAATAGGACCCATGGCAGACTAAGATCACATCAAATGATTGTCACAAGATCACAAGGGCTTGGAAGATCCCTTTCAATCAAGTGACAACCGTAGATCTTCAATCTACTGACATCCATGTAGATACTTTAAAATGGTCCTACCAAAAGAGCCCAGTTGTCATCTCACCGACCAATGAAGAATGAGCATGTCAGAAACCAAGGACCCACCTGAGAGAGCCCAAAGATAAAGTAAGATCATTGGTGGGTGCATGATCTCATGTGTCAAAAAAGATCCTTCAAATCATGCTCCAGCCATTAGGTCAACTTTGACTGACAATCTCCTGGCTTGCGCTGACATGGCATTGAATCACAAGTCTTGACCAATCACAAATGCACAGCTCGGACTACATGGTAGGACCCACTGACAAATGAACTCTGCAAGTAGGAAGAGTGAAGATCATCACAAGATCTCATGGAATCTTTCAAGGCCATGAGATCATGCAAGAACCGTCAAATCTAGAATCTTGACTTTAGCCACTAAGCAGAGACCGCGAACATAAAAGGTAACCGCTCTCCAAATCGTTAAGTGTTAGAGCTTTGACCACCGGGAAATAGAGATTTAACGACTGAAGGATTTTAAAATGCACATGTGAAATGAATGGACTTAATTTTCTAATAAAGTAAACTACAAATTAGAACAGGGCTTTAGGGTTTTGGGGTAATGGCTAGTTTTATGAATTTTTAGACTATAGACTAGGGAATAAAACAAATTGCAAAGGCTAGGAAACCAGACATAAAACCATGAAATTTTTAGGGACACTTGGCAAGGGTAAAACAAAGACCTTGGGATAGATATTAGCCAAATTTGCATGCACAGGTAAATTAGGGTAACATTTTGGTGATTTCTACTGGATGTCAGCCTGCTAGACATTGATCAGTGGCCTTAAAGCAATCCATTGGGCATGGGGTCATTTTTAGGAACACAAAACTTGACAAAGAGACAAAACTAAAAACTAGAAAGATAACCTTGTGCACAGGCACTTCTTGGAAAGTGGGAAAACTAGGCTAGAAAGTTGGAAGAAAGTAGGAAAAACTAACCTAACCTAAGCTAACCAGTGCAGAAAATTGGTCAAACAAAACCATTCACTGGTTGTGAAAAATAGCTACCTTTCCTCATTAGGATATTTTGCATTGGACACATGAGGATAGCTACAAAGATATGAGGCACAAAAAAATTTGTCAAATAATTATTAACCACTTCTACAAAAATAGGATCAAGTTTACCTTCCTCTAATTGATCATATGGAGGGGCCTCGGTAAACTCCTTCTGTGCCAAGTATTTGATGGGGTAGCCCTTTGAAAGTCTAAAGGCAGAACTTTCCTCGATGGCTTCTTCTTTATCTTCATGGTTGCCCCCCATCATGGATAGCCATGTCAACTCCTCATTTGTGGACAGGGGACTGTCATCCTCCTCAACTTTTAAACAAGCCAAGAGCCGATCAAAGTTGTCAATACCCTGAAGTTCTGGAACTAGCTCCAACTCTTGCTCATGTAGCAGTCTCTCAAAAGAGAGCAATCCAAAACTAGGCTTCCTTCTATAGGCACATAACTTTGAGCCTCAACTCCAAGGAATAGGGATTCATCATTCAACTTGTTACAAAAGACCTCTATGATATTGGAAAAATCATACTCTTCAAGGCTTTTGTCTATGTTCTTTTCTTGGAAAAGCTCTTCCATAACTTTATCATTTTTCTCAACAAAACTAGGTAGCTCATCAAATAAAAGCACAACATCCTCTTCTATATCAACCTCCTATTGATGGTGAACCTTTTTTTCTGATTGACCTTCACCCATAGGTAATGGCGTGGTCTCTTCTTCATCATCAACAAAGAGGGGAAGCTCATTCAACAAATCAACCAAGAGCTCAGGCTGGGCATCAAACTCCATTTCTTCACCTTGCTGGTCTAATTCATCATAGTCATCACTCTGCACTGATACCTTAGATTTCTTCTCCTCTTCAACACATGAAATCTCATTTACCATATGTCCTTGCTCAGGCACTAGACTAGTATCTTTGAAAAGATCTGGCATCTGACAGCTAGGAGGCAGAGTCCATTGGGGTATCCACAACACTTTATCATCTTGAGAGACCAAACGGGCCTCTTGAGATAGACATCTTTGCTGAACAGACTGTTCTTGTAGAGTGGTAGGCTGAATCTCAAGTATAGGCTCTTGGAAGGAATTTTTTGCCTTAAAACTTGGGATGTGAAGTTGAGAGGGCTCAAGGGGAGACATAGGAGGTATAGACAAATGGGCCTTCTAGCTTGGGATTTTAAGTCCAGGAGCCTCTTGTTGAGCAATTTTTCATCTCAACCTTGCTGTCTTAATGTCAACTCAGTGTTTGATCTCTTCTTGAAATTTTTTTATTTGTTTCTCATCAACAAGAGCCTCTATCACTTGGTTGGAGATGAACCCCTATTCATAACTTTGGGCTTCCATTTCTTGCTGCTCCCTGATCTTAGACATTTGCTTAATTAAATCAAGAAAAATATTCTTTTTCTTTTCTTGCTCTTTCATTGAGTCTGGGCTCTGAATCTATTGCCAATTAGGCTGAGAAGGGGGGCAGGTGGGTGGTAAGTAGGATGGGGCAACTGGCTTTGCATTTTTTGTTGTGCCCTTTGTGCCCATGATCCATCTTGTTGGAGGGCCCTTTCATAATCTTGCACAAGGGAAAAATCATTTGGGGCATGCTGGATATAATGACAGCCTTGTATTGTATGGAATCTTGGGATAAAAGCAGGCTTTAGGTGGCTTTGATAAGGATGATGACTAGCCCATTGAGCATTATTCTCATCATAGGATGGTGAGTAACCTGACTATCCATAATAACTTGACATGTCACTCATACAATTTAGCTGGAATTTGAATATGAAAGATTTGAAACATACCAGTACTTGACCTTTGAAACCAGTAGACTTTCTAGAGTCACCATAGATGCAGAAAAATGACCTCTTCTAGGTCTACAACCTACTAGATGCATATCAAAACCAGCAAGAACTATAAAAATTATGACCTCTTGGTCCCACTGGGTGTGCCAGAATTGTTATACACTAAGTTTGCACCCTTGTTTCAAGCTCTCGTAGTCTTGATAACCTAGTATAACATGGGAATCATCTCCAGGTTGTGGGACCTATGCTAACTAAGATGAGACCTCTAGGTTCTAGGCTGGTTCCTCTTGGATAATCACCTTAATTTTCTTCTTGACAGGAAACGTAAATATTTGAGGGAAAGGGATAGAAGGAATGCTTGGAAAGGGAAATGACTAAAAGAAAACTACCTACTAGGTGATACACCAAAATTAGGGTACGAATTGTAGCATAGAGGGATAGAATCAATGAAAGGCTCAGGTCTAGTAGGTCACAACTTACTGAATAGACTTGCATAAGTGTTTCATAGGAGGGCCTGAACATAAGACACAACTTATGACCTGCAAGCAGACATTCACTTCTACAACTCGGTGTAGGATTGAGACAAGACTATTAGGGGGCTGAAGTATACCCACAAAAACATCTAAATCATATCAAACACAATAAAACACACAATTATAGAAAGTAAGAGGGATCAGGAACCCTAAGTTGTCATCGAAAATAGGCATAGACTTCAATTCATTAAGAGATAATCCAAACAAGGAAGCATAGGGACATGAAGAATTATCACAAAATACCTCTGCAATGTTTGAATTATCAATGGGAGATTACAAGAGTAGAAGACCAGAGGGTAGAAGAAATACCACGGATAGCCTTCTGAGAAAGGATTATTTCTTTTTACAATTCCAACCTCTCAGCACTAAGGCTCCAAAAAAGAACTATATACAACTCAACTGCACATAGGCAGGAGTCAAAACTTACCTAACTAGGATTACATGGTTTTACAATACAATAATCAAACCCTAGTTGTACTGTTGACCCATCATCAAATTCTGAGAATGTCTGGCTTATCAGAGCATATCTTTTCTTTACGTGTTGATCTTGTACTGAGCCCTCCCGCAGACACAACAACCTTGACTCATCTACCCACCTACAACTCCACTAAGCCATGAAGGCTCACAATTTGATCTTATTTCCCTAGGTAACAGTACCGTTCAAAAGGTGGCACCAACTCTTTCTAGCACCTCCTGTCGTGAAAACACGACAAAGGACCGTGCAGGCCAACAGTCACCTCTATCATATTCACAACCACAACCATCCTGAGACTTTAATTCTTGAGCTACCCAATTTCATGCATGGCTAAGTGCAAAAAATAGCAAAACCCTCACAGTGATATTCAAATTCAAATATTAATGGCTAGCGGGTCTAAAATTAAAACACAACCGTCAATGAGAAACCCCTCTCGGCAGCTGAAAAGTTGTGATGCACTCAAAAAATAGCCTAAACTTCCCCCCTGATAGGTCAACCACCACCTAGAAGTCAGCAACCAATGAAATGTGAGCAAATCAGCATGTCTGATAGACTTGGACCCATGACCTGCAGAAAGAGCATCTGATGGTTATCACTATACCGCGATGTTAAAATTCAAGCATCTTGGATCCCCGATATAATGACAACTGCTAGATCAAATTAGATGTTAAGCTCTTTAGAAATCCTTGACCCCAATGACCCACGGACAACCACCACGCAGCATACCAACCAGGCAATCACAAGCTTCCAAATGAGACATGTTGCAGACCCCTCTAACAACATGACCCACGATAGACTAAGATCACATCGGACGGTTGTCACAAGATCACAAGGGCTTGGAAGATCCCTTGCGATCAAGTGACAATCGTAGATCTTTAGTCTACTGACATCCCTACAAATACTCTGACATGGTCCTACCAAAAGAGCCCAGCTGTCGTCTAATCGACCAATGAAGAATGAGCACGTTAGAAACTGAGGACCCACCTAATAGAGCTCAGAGATAAAGTAAGATCAATGGCGGGTGCATGATCTCATGTGTCAGAAAAGATCCTTCAAATCATGCACCAACCATTAGATCAACTTCGACTAACAATCACCAGGCCTGCGCTGACATGGCATTGAATCACAAGTCTTTACCTATCACAAATGCATAGCTCGGACTACATGGCAGGACCCACTAAAAAATGAACTCTGTAGGTAGGAAGATTGAAGATCATCACAAGATCTCATGGAATCTTTCGAGGCCATGAGATCATGCAACAATCGTCAGATCTAGAATCTTGACTTTAGCTGCTAAGCAGAGACAGCCAACTCAAAAGGTAACTGCTCACTAAATCGCTAAGTGTTAGAGATTTGATCACCGGGAAACAGAGATTTGATGACTGAAGGATTTTAAAAAACACATGCGAAATGAAGGGACTTAAGTGGCCGATAAAGTAAACTACAAATTAGAATAGGGCCTTAGGGTTTTTGGGCAATGACTAGTTTTATGAATTATTAGACTGTAGACCAGGGAATAAAACAAATTGCAAAGGCCAGGAAACTAGACATAAAACCATGAAATTTTGAGGGACACTTGGCAGGGGTAAAACAAAGACCTTGGGATAGATATTAGCCAAATTTTCATGCACAGGAAAATTAGGGTAACAGGAACTTTATAGCATTTCTCATACAAAAATTGGTTAATCACGAACCCGACTGTGCATGGTATTATTGAAGCTCTACATATGGAAATGTATTTGAAGTCCATGAGCTCACCATCTTCCCAAAAAGAAAGTTCCAATAAGGATGTGGAGACCATTTTAGATACCTTTCTTGCATTAAAGAGCAGACATCTATCAATTTTATTTCTTTTTTTTGGCAGCAATCAACTATGTCAGTCCACTTTTATAATGACAAAAATGTTAATGATTTGGAAAGACCATCTTTGCACATTGGAGGGCCCTTATTGGTTTTATTGAATCCAAAATTGAATTGAATATCTAAACCCATGAAACTCTTTGCATCAATTGAACCAAAAGTACCAGACAAAACCTAGAATCTAAATGATGCACTTTGAAATCACCAAGGTCGCCTATAATACTGAACTTGTGAAGCCTTCAAATTGAATTCCAAATCTCTGAAGCTCTAAACTTGTGAATCTACTTATGCAAATTGAACCATTTTGAACCTCTTTGAACTTTGGTTTGAAGTAGTTGAAAGAGGTTTAAGACCCCAAACTTGAAAGTTTAAATACCGGGGTCCATATGGGTACCAACATGATAGAAGTCATTTTAACAACTAGAGAAAATATCTCATCAAAATCAATACCATTTTTCTCTACAAATCCTTTGACAACTAACCTAGCTTTAAATCTTTTCTTACCTCCATCCTCTTCTTTCAGCCGGTAAACCCATTTATTTTGTAAAGCCCTTTTACCTGCAGCTAACTTGCATAAATCCCAAGTGTGATTTTTCAGCAAGGAGTCCATTTCATCTGTCATTGTAGACTCCCACTGAAGCTTTGTATCCACCTTCATAGCTTCATTATAACATTCAATCTCACCAACATCTATTAATAAAATAGAATACAAAGAGGGAGAGAATCTCTCTAGAGGTCTACTTAGCCTTGTTGACCGTCTAACATTCATTGGGGTGTGTGGTATTTGTTGTTGCTGTTGTTGCAGAGCATAAGGAACTATTGGAACATCATTTATTGGAGTATCATCTAGTACTACATAATCATTTTCTTTCTTCTCATGTTGCTACAATAGATCTTTGTACAATACTTTCTCATTGAATATGACATCCGTGCTTCTTACAATTTTATGATTTTCAAAATTCCAAAGCCTATAACCAAATTGATCAATGCCATATCCAACAAATACACATTTCTTTGACTTAGCTTCCAGCTTGGTTCTATTTTCAAAATATATATGTGCAAAAGCTTCACAACCAAAGGTTTTGAGAAAAGAATAACTCACCTTCTTACCTCTCCATGCTTCCTTTGGAATACCATAGTCCAAAGGAGTAGAGGGGCCTCTATTGATTAAATAAACAACAATGTTCATAACCTCTACCCACATGTTTTTGGGTAGCTTAGCATGCAACCTCATACTCCTTGCACGCTCCATTATTGTCTTATTCATGAGTTCAGCCACTCCATTTTCTTATGGAGTCCTTGGTACAATTTTTTGCCTATAAATACCATTAGAAGAACAATAATCTTCAAATTCTATGCTACAATACTCACCACCATTATAAGATCTGAGACATTTGAACCTTTTACCAGTCTCATTCTCAACCAAGCATTTCCTTTTCTTAAAAGTTTGAAATACATCAATTTTTTGTCTAAGAAAATAAATCCATACTTTTCTTGTTGCATCATCTATAAATGTAACATAATAGGGTGACTCCACAATAGTGGGTTACACTTTTTTAGACATGCTAATTTTTGCTGAAATAATAGATTTTTAATAAAATATGATTATTTAAGCCTTGAGAGGTTCCATTTGAAGGAATTAATTACAAATGGTTAGCTCAAAGAATCTTAGATAAAAAAAAACATTGATATAACATCTATACTCCTCATTCATACCTAAAATGGAGTCTCCTTTGCACCTATTAAAATGCTGACAAAAAATCACTTCGACATTATCTTTAGGTAGATCAAATGAATCCATTTGAAAAAATTATCTATCTAGTTACTACTGAGAAAACTCTTTCCAATGATTATAATGTTAATATATATTAAGTTTATTATGACTTTGTATTTTTAGTTTTACTAAACATAGATATTTCACCGTATGTCTACCTCTATGTTTGACACTTATGGAAAAATATTAAATGAGAGAAAAAAAATTCTAAAAAATATCTATGCCCTAGGTATTGAAGTTGTCTTTCTATCCAAATAAAGAAAAATGAAATTGGAAAAATACACAACAAGTTATAAGCTATGTAGTCAAGGTATGTCAAAATTATGGTTTAGTCAACTTCAAACGTTAATAAAATATGAAATAATCATGATAATTTCATGAAACTAATTGCATGACCTCCATATGGATGTTAAAAAACTAAATTTGAAAAAATCACATTGATATCTATTTTAGAAAAAAAAGTTATGCTCTATGAAAACACTGTAACTCTTTGAAAATGACGTTTTCAGCAACATACCAGTTTTCATGGGAGAAAGAAAAAACCAATCAAATCAATTCAAAAATTTTAAAAAAAAATATATTTAGAATCTGGATAGAAAATCCTAAAAGAATCTAATTTACTTCATCTTCTGATTCCAAATGGTTTAACGAGAATATGCATTCAAATTTGAGAGTTTTTTTCAAAATGTAGAGTTCAGTGTCTACTCAGGCAAAAAAGTGTAACCCACTATTGTGGGTTCACCCAATACAGAGAGCCACCAAGGGAAGATACCTAAGCTAGTCCCCATACATCTGCATGCATAAGCTCTAATCTCTCATTTTTCTTTTCCTTCCCCCTCTTCAGAAAACCAACTCTCTTTTGTTTTCCATACACACAACTCTCACAGAAATCCATATTGACACATTTCAGACAAGGTAAAACTTTATTTGAATGAAGTAATTTCATACATTTTTCACTCATGTGCCTAAGTCTATTGTGCCAAAGTGCTATGTCAGAATCTACAACAATGGTTTGATGTTCTTCCTTCTCAACTACAACCATTGTTCCTGAACATTCATTATCTTTTGAAACAATTAAAGTAGAAGGAACAGTATGACCTGTACAAAGATATAAGGTGCCTACTTTCACACCTTTTGCTACTACTAAGGAACCTTTTGAAACCTTCCAATTTCTATCATTAAAAGTAATTGTGCAACCCTCATCACCTAGTTACCCTGCTGAAATTAAATTCCTACTCAGCCTTGGAACATGTCTTACCTCTTGTAGTAGCCAATGATTCCCATTCGGCAACTTAATCTTAATTTTTCCCTTTCTAACTATCTGACATGGTTCATTATCACCCAAATAAACTTGCCCAAAATCCCCTTGGACATAATCAAGAAAGTAACATCTATGGGGTGTAGCATGAAATGAAGCCCCAGCATCTAAAACCCATGAATCATCAATACTTTCTAAAGAAAGAATCAAAGCATCCTCTTTAGATTTATTACTTACCACATTTACCTCCTTGTTACCTTCTTGTTTGTCTCCTTTATTCTTCTGAGACCAGAAATCTTTCTTCTTATGACTTGATTTTCCATAGTACCAACAATCATTTGGCCCTTTGGATTCAGACCTCTTTCCCTTTGATTTTCCTCTTGATTTGCCATGATTTCTAGAGTTATTTCCTCTCTCATTGGTTCTACCCCTGCTTTGTGCATTTAAGACACTACCTGATGTGGATCCACTTGAGTTTTTCCTACAAATTTCCTCACTCTGAATAACACCAATAACATCATCATATTTTAGGGTATTAGAACCAAAAATAGAATTACTAATAGCCATTACCAAGCCATTCCAGCTTTCAGGCAAAGAACACAAAATCAAGAGAGCCCTGACTTCTTCATCAAAAATAATATTGATAGAAGTTAATTGACTGGTAACTATATTAAACTCATTTAAATGATCAGCAAATGACCCACCTTCCACCATTTTCATATTAAACAAAAGCTTCATGAGAAATACCTTGTTTGAAGCAGAGGGCTTTTCATACAACTTCTTTAGGGTTTTCATCAAATCTTCAATCGTCGTTGCTAAGGTAATATTGAATGCCATCGATTGTGCCAGGCATAATCAAATACTACCAAGAACCTTTATATCAAAAATTGTCCAGTCCTCATCAGAAATGGTCGTTGGTTTATTGGCTTTTCCTTCCAACGACTGCTATAGATCCTTCTGATAGAGATAGTCCTCCATTTGCATTTTCCATAACTGAAAGTTTTTCCCATTAAACTTGTCAACCTTCAGCCTACCCTCATCTGCCATTGCTCCCACTCAACTGTGACACTCCCACTAAACTATGAGATCTTCCTACAAAGGATAACTTAAAAAAACAACCTCACTCTGATACCACTTGTTAGGATTAACAAGACAAAAATAACAATTACATGCAAATATAACCAATATCAGAAAATAGTAAACTACACAGAAGAGGACACAATACACAAAGATTTAAGGTGGTTCACCCAATCCCTGGGCTATGTCCACCAACATCGAGTCCAATATTATTATTCTCCAATGATTACAACCTAATTACAATCTGTAATCCCTTATAGCTCAATTCCGCTGCAAGTACTAAAATCATACATAATGAAATCCATAATCCTAAGCCATATTATACAATATTTTTCCGCTTTAGGGTTAGAATGAGTTACAACATGTCGGCCCAAAAATTACCGAAAATATGTCAGCCTCAAAAAAATTGTACAGTACTTTCCTGGATAGTACTTTCTTGATTAGTCACCATAAGCTAACACTAAATTTCTTGCCTCTTGCATGCATCATCTTTATCGTGCCAAATCTTTTGCATGTTGGATTTTTCTTGAGTGACTATTTGCATGTCTTCTTGAAGTTGCAGAATGACAATATCACTTTCCCTTATAGCTTCCTCTGCCAAATTTATTTCTTTCTCAAAGGCTATTAGTGATTTAACTACAGTATTTCTTTCATCCTCAGCTTTCCTTTTTTTCTCAATTAGTTCAATCATTCTTAGGGCATTATCTTCCCACTCCCTTTTTAGGTTGGAGATTTGATCGGTTAGGATCTGATTTCTCTCCATAAGCTCAGAGACTACCTCCTCAGCTTCATCTAATCCACTTTTCCCAGAGAGTTCATCAATTATTTCATTTCTCTCACTCAACTGTAGACCTAGCTCCTTTCTTTTAACAATTGATCTTCTCGGCCTATTCTCTAGAGAGGCAATGATGTCGTTGGCTTCCTCAAGATTCTTCTGATACCTGTAACCCTCCATGATCTTTTTCTCAAGTGGTTAAGCTTTATATTTTAGAGAACCTAGCTCTAATACCAATTGTTATTCCTAACTGGTTACTAAGAGGGGGGTGAATCAGTAAATACTATTTCTACTTCAATTTAAATATTGTATGCAGATTCTTTTAGAATAAACAATATTCAAAATTAAGTATTCATGAATAGAAATATAAATACTCAAATCAACATAGAATATGTATGTGGAAACCCTCGGTTAGAAGGAAAAAACCACAGTGAGACAAAGCTCCAAACTTCACTACTGTAGTAATAAAGATGCCATGTTAGGAGCTTACAAAGCACTTGCAAGAGTGCTACTCGGTAAAGGGATTTGATAGAAGATCGGTTAAGATCTTGACTCTGTTAGGAGCCGCCTTGTTAAATGACTTCCAATATCAACTAAGATGCTACCCGGTAAAAGGATTTATACAAAGAACCTATTAGGGCTCACCCTAATAGAGGGATTTGAATATACTTTCACAATATAAAAGCAATGATCTTAATTGACACTCTCTATCTGATTAGATCATACCTGTCGATCTTCCTGTTCTGCCTAGCTATTGATCCTTCCTTCCTTTCACCTTTGTGACTGTGGCTTCTCTTAGAAAATATCTCTCCTGCTCTATATATTCAATAACTCTTTTTCTTGTGTCCTCTAGCCTGTATTTATAAGAAATTAACCATAAATCATGCAGAAAAAAGATTTGCAAGATGATCTTGAGCTTACCTTGAAACATCCACATAGAAATAAAACTAACTCCTCTTAAAAAACTAACTCTAGTTCTAGACGGTGGATGCTCTGTATAATCCGATTTTAAATCAAACATCTCTGCATAATCCATTGTGGATTATTATGCACTTGACTGGTATCAATCTTATACGTGGTTCATCCCCTGTATGCACTATAAGACCAGTACTATGTACTCAGTTAGGTCTACCAGTGCATATCCTCTATTTAGTCTATCGATGCCTATAAAGTAATGTGAGTGATGTACCAATGTACCTTATACTGGTGGGATGGTGTTTACATCTATCTTCACTAATGAAAACTTAAGTTGTACTTGAAGATGAGAACACTTCATCTGCCATATCATCATGAGGGACAATTGTTGTAATTTTTACATATTTCTTTACATTTCCATCCCATGCTTCATTCTCCACATATTGAACATCATGATTGATTATACCCTTCCTAGTGATAGGATTCAACAATTTATATGCCTTTGTATCCTCTGAATAACCAACAAAAATACATTTTTATCCTTTATTGTATAGTTTCTTCCTCAACTCATCTAGAATATGTGCATATGCAACACATCCAAATACTTTATAATGAGAAACACTATGTTTCATACCTGTCCAAGCCTCTTGAGGAACTTTGTTTTTCACACTCTTTGTTGGGCACCTATTCATGATATAAACAGTAATTGCCACTATCTCAGCCCAATATTCATTTCATAAATTTTGGGCTGCCAACATACTACATTTCATCTCCAAAATAGTTTGATTCTTCCTCTCTGCCACACCATTTTATTGAGGTGTATAGCAGGTTGTAAATTGTTTGTGTATGCTATGTGATCTATAAAACTTTTGGAAATCATTAGAAATATATTCACCACCTCTATCTGTCCTCAAAACCTTGATGTAGTGGCCACTTTGCTTCTCCGCAAGTGCCTTGAACTTTTGAAAATAAATAAATACGTTAGACTTGTGTTTTAAAAAGAAAACCCAAGTTTTCCTTGTAAAATCATCAATAAAGGTAAGAAAATATGTGCAGCCTCCTATAGACGGTGTTTGCATTTGTCCACAAATATCTGAATGAATGATCTAAAGTGGTGCTTTTTCTCTTGTTGATTTTCCAATAGGAAATGACCTTCTATGTTGTTTGCCTAAAATACATGCTTCACAAATTCTTTCTAGTTTCTCAATTAATGGTAAAACTTTCACCATATGTTTCATATGTAGTATCTTCATCCCTACAAAGTTTAAATATCCAAATCTAAAATGTCATAACCAAGATTCATCCTTTACAACAGACTGAAATGCTATTTGTTTTTTTGTACCATTGGGTAAAAGTACAAAACTATGTCACACTAGAGGACAAACTTAGGGGGTCCGGTCAAAAGCAGTCCAACCAAAAATATGTGGCGCCCACTAGGTGCCATGTGGTGTCTATGTGGCAGGAGGGGTCCTGCTGAACCCCTTTTGGCCGGACCCCTTCTAGCCAGAATAGATCCGGCCGGACCCCCAAAAGTTTATATAAGCAAAAAAAACCTGTCGCACGGCTCATTTGCTTTGAGCGGCTTTAGGATTTTACGAAGAGCTGAGCAGGTGTTTCGGTCAGAAGAGGTAGGCAATTTTTTTATTTTTTATTTTAATGTTTTTTAATGTTTTTTTAAGTTGTTTTTTTATTTAATATGAAATAATTGTAATTTAATTAAAAATGTTTATTTAATTGTTTTTTTTTAAATTTAATATTAAATAATTGTAATTTAATTAAAAATGTTTATTTAATTATTGTTTTTATTTAATTAATATAAGATAATTGTAATTTAAATAAAAATATTTTTATTTAATAGTTGTTTTTGTTTATGTAGTTTTATTTTTCTTAATTGTAGAAATTAAATAATATGATTTTATATAGATTTAGTTATTTAATTAATATAATATATTTTTTTAGTTAATAAAATGTGTTAGTTATTTAATTAATTTAATTTTGTTAGATATATTTTAAAATGTTACAAAACATTAGGAAAACGTATATAAATAATTAGAAACATAATATTAAAATATTCAAACCAACATAAACCTTAACATTAAATAAACATGAACCATAACCAGAAACCTAATTTAAAAAAAGATCCCTTAACATAATTAAAAAATAAACCTTAATATGAAACGTATATGAACCTTAACATTAAATCAAC
Source organism: Chamaecyparis obtusa (assembly GCA_027943335.1). Classification (NCBI taxonomy): domain Eukaryota; kingdom Viridiplantae; phylum Streptophyta; class Pinopsida; order Cupressales; family Cupressaceae; genus Chamaecyparis; species Chamaecyparis obtusa. The sequence continues at coordinate 402,630 of BSBK01005723.1, forward strand.
ATGAAACTAGAAGATGAAGCAACTTAAACACTAACAGTAGAAACTAATATAAACTTTCTCTCTCTGACCAATTAAGACCTAACATGAAATTAACAAGACGTAATAGGACCTTTTAAGATCTAATAAAACCTAATAAGACCCTTAACATCTAATAGGACTCTTAACATGATTAATATTTCCTATTAAACTCTAACACTAGAAACTAACATAAACAAAAATTCTAGAAACCAATTAAGACCTAATACCTAACCAATTAAGACCTAACATGTGACTAATATTTGACCAATTAGGATCTATTATTTGAGCAATTAAGACCTAATACCTACTAATAAGACCTAATAGTCCACCCTTCAGAACTAATAGGACCTATACTTGACCAATTAGGTCAAATATGACCTATTAAGACCTAATAGTCCTACCAATTAAGACTTAACATGTGACTAATACTTGACCAATTAGGACCTATTAATTGACCAATTAAGACTAATTAAGACTTAACATGTGACTAATACTTGACCAATTAGGACCTATTAATTGAACAATTAAGACTAATTAATACTTAACATGTGACTAATACTTGACCAATTAGGACCTATTAATTGACCAATTAAGACTAATTAAGACTTAACATGTGACTAATATGACCAATTAAGACAAGTAGCATGATTAATATGACCCCTTAAGACTTAATAGGACTAATACGACATAAACAACATAAACAAAAATTGTAGAAACCATTTAAGACCTATTAAACTCTAACACTAGAAACTAACATAAACAAAAATTCTAGAAACCAATTAAGTTAATACCTTTAACCAATTAAGACCTAACATGTGACTAATACTTGACCAATTAGGACCTATTAATTGACCAATTAAGACTAATTAAGGCTTAACATGTGACTAATATGACCAATTAAGACATGTAACACGATTAATACAACCCCTTAAGACTTAATAGGACTAATACGACATAAACAACATAAACAAAAATTCTAGAAACCAATTAAGTTAATACCTTTAACCAATTAAGACCTAACATGTGACTAATACTTGATCAATTAGGACCTATTAATTGACCAATTAAGATAGGTAACACTAGAAACTAACATAAACAAAAATTCTAGAAACCAATTAAGACCTAACAAGTGACTAATATTTGACCAATTGGGACCTATTAATTGAGCAAATAAGACTTTTAACATGTGAATAATATGACTAATAACACCTAAACTGATTAATATGACCTAATAAGACCTAATACCTACTTTAATAAGACCTAATAGTCCACCCTTAAGAACTAATATGACCTATACTTGACCAATTATGTCCAATATGACCTACTAAGACCTAATAGTCCTACCAATTAAGACCTAACATGTGACTAATACTTGACCAATTAGGACCTATTAATTGACCAATTAAGACTAATTAAAACTTAACATGTGACGATTAATACGACCCCTTAAGACTTAATAGGATTAATATGTTTATTAAATTTGTATGTACATGTATATATATAGATTTCATTTTTAAACTAGATGATCTTAAATTTGTAACATGTATGTTTAAATTTGTAGTTTATGTATGCCCGTAACATCTATGCACATAACATGTACATGTTTCTTATATATATATACACACACACACACACACACATAGATATTTCAATTTTAAACTAGATGATTAAATTTGTAACATGTGCAGAGATCTATATATATTTTCTTGTTTATCTATTACACATGGCATCGGGTAGAGGGTCAGTTGATTCAAGAGAGCTTAGTGTTCATGGTGGGGTGGTAGTGGTAGTGGTACTAGTGGTCACTCCTCTCATAGATCAGCTGATACAACACAGCCTAGAGAGAAGCTATTTGCAGATACTATTGATATATTAAGACGAACATTACATGTTCTAGATCAGATATTAGCTTATTCCACCAGCATTCCCAATAGGGAAAGGGTGAACATTATTAGAGATGATTTGATGCATATGATTGTCACAGTTCAATCATACAACCCGTATGGTACTATGATAATTGATAGATTCTATACTTCTTTGTCTCGTAGTGTTATTGGCACTGTGAAGTATAGTGAGATGGATACAACTGTTTCCACCCCTAAGGTGAAGGGAATGTTTCCTCATTATCGAGACATGAAGAAGGTGAGAGGGTACATGCCTACGAGATGTGAGGATGATCTGGTGGGACCATTTATATATCCTTGATGGTTGGTTGCTCACCACATGTGGCCCCAGAAGGATGAGCTGCCACTATATTTCTGCAAACAATTATTTGCAGAATTTCATTTGCACCTTGATGTTGATATAATATAGATTTTCCTATTTATGTTGGGTAGGGGAAAGGGAGATTATCTGATAGGTTTAGAGTGCCTGATGCCCCTGTACCCACTAATAAGCGAGAAAGGGTGAGTCCAAACCTTTTGGGCATACAAAAAGGTTTGGAAATGGCAAGAGCAAGTGTGCCAGATGACAGGATGAGGATGGACATTTTTTCTAGTATAGCAAGTATCACCACATAGGTTCAGGAGATGTCATCTGATTGTGTGGGGAGATACATGTTACGGTCTCATTTCAGCATTCCTCCACTTGCATAGGATGCATCTTCTAGTGGTGATCTATATGATATAGTTGACATACCATCTCCCCTAGAGGTTACAACTATATCAGATATGGACAATTTGCAACGTAGGAGCACATTATTATCTAGTGATATTCTTTGTTCATATAAGACCATATAGATGCTCAGTGGGATTTCACTCAGGGAGGTTCCATCATTTTTCAGGACCTATATTAGTACTAGACCGGGTTCTCAGCAGACTGCACCACTGACAAATCCTTAGCAGACTGCACCACCAATAGGTCCTCAGCAGACTACACCACCAACATGTCCTCAGCAGACTGCACCACCGACAGGTCCTCAGATGACTACACCACCACCTACAGGTCCTCTATAGACTGCAACACCTACAACACATCATCAGACCATGTAGGCTACTTCATCACGTCCAGGTCGTCAACTTTTTAGTACATTTCTTACAGACGACCGGGTTGATCCCATGGCTATATCATTAGAATTGTCATATTTGAGCACTTTTGGGAGAGCATTAGAGGCTACTATGGTATATATAATTAAATTTAATTTTTGTTTATTTTTACACATATATTTGAAATTTGATTAATATATGTTATATATGTGTGTGTGTGTGTGTGTGTGTGTGTGTACTCCAAGAGGTTATCAACGTGGATGTTGCACCATATGGAGATATACAGACTCCATGCGATCTTATCCATCATGATACACAGGTACATTGAGATGTTTTTTCAAAAAATTAATTTTTCTATGATCATAAGTATTTAAAATTTATTATACATGTATGTATGCATGACATATTTTGTTTATTGTACACAGACATCAGGAGGAGGTGCACCGGCATCAGGAGGAGGTGCACCAACATCAGGTCATGGATCAGGACATGGCCCTAGTTGAGCGACCATGTTATTTTAGATATTTCATGTGACATTTCATATATATATGCTATAGCATTTCATATATACATGTAGATATTTTAGTCATTTCATATATGTACATGGTATATGGTTGTGTGTTATTTCATATTTTATACATTACATTACATATTTCAAACATTACATGTTACATATTTTATACATGTACATGGTATATGGTTGTGTGTTATTTCATATTTTATACATCACATTACATATTTCAGACATTACATGTTACCTATTTTATACATGATGTTCATGTGTTATTTCATCTTTTAGACTTAGTTTTATACATGTGTTATGTATACATTATGTTAAGGTGATGTAATTAATCAAAGCATACATTTAATTAGCTAACTAATTAATCAAAGCATAATTAGGTAGTTCTAACATAATTAAGTAAGTAACTAACATAATTAAGTAATCTAACTAACATAATTAAAAAAATTAGCTAACATAATTACGTAATCTAACTAACATAATTAACTAACATAATTAGGTAACTAACATAATTAAGTAATCTAACTAACATAATTAAATAACATAATTAACTAACATAATTAGGTAACTAACATAATTAAGTAAGAAACTAACATAATTAACTAACATAATTAATCAAAGCATACAATTAATTAACTAACATACATACATAAAAATATACAATATATATATGAGTTCAAACATGAAAATTCAAACTATAGAGTTCAAATATATGAAAGTACAAGAGCTACAAAAAGAAGTTTATTCTGAAGTTTATAGAGTTTTAAAGCTCCTCATACATATAGTTTGGATCCTCTCTATCTTTTATTATCTCCAAAAGTTTTTTATGTTCTTCAATAGACAACCTCCAATTCTGATTGCCATTTTTTCTTTTTGGCAATGCCTTGAATTGCAACTTTGTTGCTATAACCAAGTGGCTGTAATGTAGAACTTTTTGGCCAGATAGGTATTCAATAAATTGAACACCATTTCTATCGACCTTTATTTGCTGATAATAGGTTCCTTCAATAACAACTAAATGAATTGGATATGTCTATCCATCACCATCTACAATTTGTTCTGTCAACTTGTACTTTGCTTTCCTGCATCTTAGTAGATAATAATCTACACTTTCTACATTGTCAGGTTCCGCAACTACATCAAAAATATCACCTATACAAATAGATTTTATTAAAATTAAACATCGCTTATACGATAAATTAAAATTAAATAAAAGAACATCTATGTGCACGCACATGTAACAACTAAATTAGAAACATGCTCATAATCAGATGAATATATAGAATCATGAATGTTTATGTCAATGTCATCATCTTCATAAGGAGGCATTCTAATTAACTCCTTCATATCCCATCGTGAAACATATCCATTTGCAATATTCTCACATTGACTCAATGGATTGTCCTCAATGCACAGTGAGTACAAAAACATGATTTTTCTCTTACTTGAATCAAAAGAGGCTTGTGTTGTCCTGTAGTGATCAATTGATGTAAACTTCTAATACCAACAATTCTTTGACAATTGTAAGGATTATATCGGTCTATATCTGTTACAAATATGAAATGAAAGTTGCACATTTTTAGATCAACAATTATAAAAAGATAGACATGAACACAGAATCAAAATTTAATTTAAAATTTTACAACAAAATATAAATTACCTTTCACTTCCCAAAAATAATGGTTTTTGTACATGGTGTCCCAAGGAGCAAAATGACTTTGACACCATTCAAAAAATTTCTTTGAATTCTCTATCATGTTACTTGAACATTTCTGAATTATCAGTTTAAAGAAAATGGATCTAAGCTAAAATTATATTATTTGAAATATATATATATATATATATATATATATATATATATATATATATATATATATATATATATTGAACACCATTTGTACCTACAAGTTCATGTTGGCAAAGTGCATGCTTCACACATGCTCCTACTCCATCATGCTCTCCTTTTCCATGTCCACTTTCAAAGAAGTTCCACAAAAGCTTAACACTGTGTCTAGCATGTTGCATGGCTAGCCAATTAAAGGCTTTTGCAGATTTAAATTGTCCTGCAAAATTAAGTTATACATACATACATACATACATGTCATCCTTTAATAATTTAACAAATAATTAAATGACAATGAAAATAAATTGAAGTATCTATACACATACGTGCACAACCATCAGACCAAATCTAGTGTTGTGAGGCATTTATCCCATGATTCACATTGTCTTCAAAAAACATTGCAAAACAATGAGCCACATAGCTCCTATCATGAACCTTATCATCACTGATATAGAAATGAACCTCCTTGATGATAATGCGTTCATTTGGATCGGGACTTTCTACCTCATCCAAATCATATTGTGCATGTCTATAGGTCACTTGCACAAATATTGCAACCTGATCATAATGATATTATTGAGCTTAAAACTCTTTTTGAGGGGAAAATGTATAGTTCTCAGAGAAATATACAATTGAAAGAATACAACTAGGTGGAAAACAATCTTTGGAATCATGAAACTGTTTAGCTTGTCATCGTGCACCATGTCAATACAGGATATATGGATAAATTAGAGTATGAAATCTAGTCATAAACTCAAGGTAGGGCAATTCACTCTCCTTCAATACAATTGTTTTGGATTCATCTCCGCTCTTTGTTTGATATGTCTCATATTCAAATCTTTTCCACAAAACCGGTGTTGAAACATTAATATTCTCAATTTGCAATGAAAATTTATGCAAATATCCACAATCACTGCATGCATTCTTTATACATTGTACTTTGAAATCATTTGAATCTTCTAATTTATCACATAAAATGGACTTCACAAATTGTGTCGTACTTCAAGGGATGACCATATTTGAATCAAGAACTGCCATAAATTTTTTATATGATTGCAAGTATAGATGAAACTCAACATGATTTCGACAACAACAAGTTTCACGAACCTTATTTATGTGTACAAAGCAAGGGTGCACCCTCTCAAATATTCTTTGACATATTTTCACATTTAAAAATTCTTTCTTGAATGCTTCAAATAATTCACTTTGTGTTGTATCTATAAAATGTTTTGGATGTGCAGTTTTCATACCAGCCTCTTCATCTTTCATCTATATTGTATCCCTTCTATTAGAAGAAACATGAGAGTGAGCGGTCCAATATTCAATGACCTATTTTTTTACATGTTTAAAAATTTTGTCTTTTCGAGGAAGCCTACAAATATTTACCAAAAATTTTTCAATCTTTTCATCTAACATATTTCTCTTCTTGATATATCTTTGAATAGTTCTAGATACATTCAGTAAATTAGAAATTGCATGCACTTGTTTTCTCTATGTCAACCTCCTACTAGATAAAGTAGTCATAACTTCTCTACGTGCAACACTTAAATCAGCTCCTCGACTTGAGTTATTAATGTTGTTCAATGCATCTTGCAAATTTTGAACTATTGTTTGATTTACATTTTCTCCTGAGTTTTTCTTGTTGTCAACACCCAACAACTCCAAAAAAAGAGTCATTTATTTTTTTGTGAATAATCTAACAAATAATTGAGCTCTTGCAACCATACTTTTATTTTCAAAATATTCATCCCAAATTTTTTTGCAATGAGTTTTAATTGTACTTCCATATAACATTTCTTCAGATGAAATTTGACTGAAAAATGAATCCTCATTCATCTCCATCAAATTGCCCATGCCAAAAGATATATTTTCACCTCTAGAACTACCAATTTATTCCCCTGCTTGAATTGCATCTTCTTGAATATCAATAGGTTCTTCCTGAACTTCAATAGGTTGATCTTGATTATGTTTTGTTTGATATTTTTTGTCATCCTTTGTTCGATCATATTTTCTTAAAATATTCCTTTTATTCCCCATTACAAAAACTGTTCAGATTGAAAAATATAAAAGAATCACTTAACTGGGAAAAATCACACATTTCTATAAAAGCTTACGCTCATAAGAAAACAAAATATATACATATTTATCATTCACAAAATCACAACAATCTAATCTTGCAAAATTTCTCAAGGACAATGAAAAAAACTATAATTACTCCAAAATCATCAACCTATCTTGGAAACACAATGAAGACAATATTTTCCAAAGAATAATTCCAAAAAAAAAATTCAAACCCTACCTTAAACCACCACTCAACAGAAACTGTGCAAAGAACAATCCAACAACCCTAAAATTTCCCAAAGCTTTCACAATCCTCCAAGTCAATCTCAGAGCCAAAATCTATAAACATGTATATCGAATACTAGTCAAAATCCTCTTAATAAAGAAAATCGAATAAGGGTTTCAATGCATGCAACACCCTAAACAGGTAAACTGCCCTGCCAAAAATAGAAAAGAATCAGTTAACTTGAAAACACTAAATCAAAACTTGACATGCAATACCCAAATATAAAATAAAAATCATTAATAAATTAAAAAAAACTATTAAAAATCACTTAATTCAAGATAAAAACCACTTAACTCTTAGAAATAAAATTAAAATAATTTATAAATTTCAAAAAAATATTAAAAATCACTTAGTTCAAGATAAAAACCACCTAAATTTTACAAATAAAATTAAAATAATTTATAAATTTAAAAAAATATTAAAAATCTATAAAAAAAACTAATTTTATTTAAAAAATCGGCCGCATTGTGAAAATTTAGATTTAAGTGGCTTGGCCATGCATGGGACTGTGTTTGGTCGCCTAATGGGTTCGGTCGGAATGGGTTCAGCCAGAGCCCTTCTGGCCGGACAGGGTCCGCCCGGACCCATGTGGAATCCTATTTGGCAACCAAGTAAGCAAAAAAGGGTGGCTCTCAGAAGTTCTCACTTTTGGACCTGAATTCTCTGTCAAAATTTACCTTTCTGTAAAATCTAAAAATACCCTTTTGTAGAGCTCGGAGTCAAGATTATGGTCATGTAATTTTTATCATGTTTTGATTTCATATAATATAATATAAGTTGAAAATACTTCAAGCCGGTATTTTAACATTTATGAACATGCTCATTCAAAAAATATTAAAAATAAAAAATCATGTCAGAAAAATTAAAACTTTATATTTAACACTAGAGGAGAGAGTCCTCTTTAAGAATATATAAAATTTTTTTAATGGTGTAGATTTGATAGGAAAAATTGGATGTGAACTAAAAACTGTTGATTTCGGGTAACACCAACTTTGGATAGTTATAATAGACAAAATATATACCGAAATCTAATCTTTTTTTTTATATACTAGCTATACATGTCATCTAAAACATATTATGGAATCGGAGGAAAACAAATTTATTTGCATATAGTGTTTTTACGCGAACTAGACCCTAGATTTTTAGCATATTTCAACAATAAAAAAATGGACTTCAAAAATTAAAAAACTATGTCAATTTTTGTTCAAATTTTTTTAAAAAAATTATAAGCGTAAACTTCATCAAATTTTACACATTTCATTAGTTTACATCATCTTCAAATTCTAAACAAAAATGCCACTTTTATGTCATTAAAGTTGAAAATTTTGAATGTTGTCATCCTTTTCCTTTATAAAAGTGTGACACAAGTTTGTACTTTTACCTTGATGTTACCTTTTTTTTCTTTTTTCTTCAGAGCTGAATTGACATGCCTCATAATTTTTTAAATCTTATGAATTCATTTTACTTTCTAAATTTGTATCTTCCACCTTAAAGGCAACTCCAGAATGTTCAATCTTTGTCTCATGATAAACTTGAGTTGTTTTTCCCTTCATGTCTGGCCTTATCTTCAAGGGAAACATTTGATTGCTGGTCATTTGCACTTTGGCAAGCAATTGGTTGCTTGGAAACTTATCCAAAATCCCACGCTCATGATTTTCCATGTACAATCTATAACCCTTTTGTACCAACTAACCAATACTTATTATGTTGTGTTTCAAACCGGCAACATAATACACATTAGGCATAAATTTTTTCTCCCCCATTTTGGTTAGAATATTTACTGTAGCTTTACCCAAAATAGTGGCCTTATTGTTGTTACCAAGTGTAACCTCAATTTGAATTGATTCATCCAAGCTAGAAAACAAATCTATATATTACCTATCATGTGATTACTACAACCAGAATCTAGTTACCATATGTCACATGGGCTTTCTTGGACAAGATTGCACTCAAATGGGGAGTTTGTAGTAATTTCTTCAGTAGTCCAACTGTATGCAATAAACATGGTGCTTATGGGAGTGCTACTTGACTAATTTTGACCTTGTGTGTGCTGGTCAAACTATTTTTTCTTGCATTCATGAGGATAATGCCCAAACTTCTTACAATAATGACACTGAATGTGTGACTTATCAAACCTTTGGCCACTAGAGTGACTGATATTTTGATTTTGACCTCTACCACCAACATTTGTAGAACTATTACTATGTCCCCCTCTATAGGAACTTCTCCCTCTGCCTCTAGAAGTAGATTTCCACGATCCTTTTCCACAGTTTCTTATAGACAACTGGGATGAAAAATCATTTTCTAATGAGGTGTGTGACCTATTCAGCCTATGCTCATGGTTTATTAGAGAAGCATGTAAGTCATCGATGCTATGCTGACTCAAATATTTTGTTTCCTCTATGGCTACAATAAGAGGATCAAATTTTGAAGGAAGGCTTCTAAGAACTTTTTCAACAACCTTCCTATCTTCTAGAAACTCTCCATGGGATTTAATTTGATTGACCAAACCAACAACATAAATGAAAAAGGATTCTACAGAATCTGACTCTTTCATTGAAAAATTCTCAAAGTCCCTTCTAAGAAATTGTAATTTTGTAGTTTTAACCTTACCCATACCTTGGTAAGCCACTTGTGAGTTGTACCATGCCTCCTTTTATTTCTTTGTTGTTGCTACTCTTGGGAGGATTCTCTCGTGCATTGCCTGAAGAATCTAGAAGATGAATTTTTCATATTTCTTCCCTTACTCTTTCAAAACATCTTTCTCAATGTATGTGAGTGTTGTTACATCTATAGGTTCTGTATAACCATTCTCTATAATTTCTCATACATCTTGTTATCTAAATAGGGTTTTCATGGTCAATGACTAGTATTCGTAATTCTTGCATGTAAATAAAGGATCCTACATACTAGTAGAAGTGCCAGAAGAGAAGCCATTGATAAAATTGACAAATTAAATAAAAAGAAAGTAGACCTAGCTCTGATACTAGTTCTAAGATTTGTAAAGAGATTAACAAAGAACATAAAACAAAACATAGCTCAAAAATAGAGTACTTAATTGATGAATTACTGCTATAAAATAATACATATATACCCCAGAGCTTTGCATAAATATCTATTCTAATATATCTTTAGCTATTACATTAGCCCCTATTTTTATAATAACAGAAGGGCAGTTGACAAACTTGAAATCTTGCATACACAGCAAGTCAAAAATCAGATTGCATAATGAGGATGAGATAAGTATCCAACCTGTCAAATGGTGGAAGATAGTTGTTCAGGAGAAGGCACATAGTTGGTAAGAATTTTGAAGAGGCTTCCAGTAAGGCAGTGAAAATAGTTGGTGCATAAGAAACAAAAACTACCAACTGTACAAATAATTACTATGTTTTCCAATATTTGGTGCATACCTTGCAATCATCGCATTCCATGAAACCACATTTCTTTGAGTCATTATGTTAAACAGTTCTTGCACTTTGTGTATGGTTCCACATTTTTCATACATGTCTACTAAGAGAGTTGCAACTACAATATTTAAAAATAATTCCCCTTCTTTAACACTATGATGGATGGCCATACCCTATTCTGAAGCTCTTATTTAAGCACTATGATGGATGACCATACCCTATTTCAAAGCTCGCATTTGAGCATAGGCTGGGAGGATGATGGAAAAGGTTGTGAAACTTGGATTTGCACCTACCAATCGTATTTTTTGGAAAGTATCTAAAGCCTTATTAATAAATCCATTTTGTGCATATCCTACAATCATTGTAGTCCGCAAGGAAACATCTCTTTGAGGCATTATATCAAACACTTTACGTGCCTTCCACATTTTGCATACATGAATACTGGGGAACTTGTAACTATAACTTCTGACCGAATTCCCTTATCCTCTACACTTTGATGGATGTCCATACCTTGTTCTAAAGCTCCCATTTTGGCTCAGGCTGGGATTACAATGCCAAATCTAAATTGATCGGGTCAGAGACTTGCTATTTGCATTTAGTGAAATAGAGTGACTACCTAATGAGGATAGACATGTATTATGTATGCTGTGATAATTTCATTCCATGAGACACTATATCATTTTGACATTTGGTCAAACATTTTATGAGAATTATCCAAAATTTCATACTTGGTAAACATGGAAATAAGGTATTACTAAAAGTTGGGCTAGTAGAAACTTGGTAGATGACATGCAAGCGATATAAGAGTGGATTTTCTTCCCTTGTCAAAGAATGTTAGCACAAGGACATTGCCAATGATGATTCTGAACCAAAACACTCCTCACCGTTGGATTATTCATCTTGAGTTTAATGGACATTTATGTGCATGGAAGTTTATCAAAAGACAAAAGCATATATTCTTGATTATGTAGTGTGAAAAAGTATATGTTTTGAATTCTAACCATGACCAACCCAGTCTAAATCATTTTAAATTTCATAAACATTTATATCTATGGAAGATTATTAGAAGATAACATATATTTATGATTGTGTAATATGAAATGTTCTATGTCTTGAACTTTAACCACAACCAAGCCCAGTCTGAAACCTATTTCAACACCCCACACTATTAATTTAGGAAAGGCAATATTCCTTTTAAATGGTCCCTTTTCTCAAAATGGACTTCTTATACGTAAAGTAACAAAATTTATAGAAAAATTGTTTACATATAATTTTCATTATGCTTATACCTTGTTAAGTCATTAGCAGGTCAAGCACTTTCTGTTATACACAAGGTATCTCACCACCTAGGAATAGTTGTCAAGGTCCTTCACTATACACAAGGTAGCACTCCACCTCAAAATAGTTGTCAAGGCCCTCCTTTTGATAAGGTCCTCCTTGACATTAGATGTTTACTGCTTTTGTTTAGTTCCTTTTGCTTATGGTCATAGAAGAAAATTCTAGTCTATTCTACTTGCAATTTGTACCTTGCTATTTTTGTCTAGTCTTGTTGTCATTCTTGTGTTACTCTGATCTCTTTGTTAACTTAATAAATATTTATTTTGATAGAATTTTTTATTCTTGATATCTTCAAGTATTCTATATGGTATGTGATTAGCTCTATAAGGTTATATTTTAAGAAGATAATGCCCATGGGCAGTTGTTGGACAAAATTTCTTCTTCGAGTTCTCAAATGAAATATCAGCTCTAACTAATTGCTTCAGTTCACATGTCCAACATTTATTGCTTATCCATCTTGTTTCAAATTTTCACAGATATATACAGCATGTTAGTCACTTCTTTGGTGATGACTCTTTGGCAATGATTCAAGAAGGTCAGATCCTAATTAATTATGTTGCAATGAATTCAATCATTGTTCACTAACATTTGAAGAAATATGACAAAGTAAGTTAGATCAACACGGATTTTCTCAAAATAATTATCAAATATTATCTATAGGTTATAAGAATTTTTGAGTTTTGATTTTGAATTTATGTTGTAGGTGAATTGCTCTAAAAAAGGGCAGAACTTTAGGAGAATTGTGCATGCAAAACACCTCAAGTTATTGCAGTAAGCATGGCTAATTGAATTGAGTGCCTTCCAACTTAATATGAAAAATAGGAAGCATGGTTATTTTAGTGAAGAGATTTTTAAATGCTCTAATGATTTTAGTTGAAGTGATCCTATTATTATGTGCACATTTTTTGAAATTGTAAAGGTGGAAATTAACTTGGCATGCTTTGTTTGTTTGGTAAGATTGATTGTATCTTTGCCTTTTTTTCAAATACTAATGCTGATGTATTCAGGGTTGTACAAGTTTATAATTGATGTTAATGATGATGAAGTAGAGGTGCCAATAGGTGGGAACTCTTATCTTAGTATTCTTCAAAGTCATCTATATATCATCTATTCCATTTTAAATTTAATCAATTTTTATTTCAAACATATGACTAAAATGGACAGCTGATCAAGAAATGGTTCTTATATTTTTATGCTCTAGGGGCGCCTTGTTTATTGAAGTTGTAGTGAAGATGCTTTAGGACATTGTATTTGAACCTGTAGCTTTGGGAACCTTAGAATAGAATTTTGACACCTTAGATATCCCCCTAAACTTATGCTGGAACAAAGCATGCCTCCCTAAGGCAGGGATTTTTCTTTGGGCAGCATTGCAAAAGAAGATACTAACAATAGATAGACTTAGGAGACTAGGTTTTGCAGGCCCATCTAGATGTCCATTATGCGAATGTCAAGAAGAAGAGGCTAACCACTTACTTATAAATTGTGAATTTTCCCAAGAATGCTGGAACTAGTTAAGTAATTTCTTAAATTGGTACTCAGCGAGGCCTATGGATATATTGGATTTTCTCAAAGCTTGGCCTTCACCAAATAAGGATAGCTTGTTTAAAGATATCTGGTTATTGATCCATCTATAGTTCTATGGGAAATAAGGAAATAACATAATAGAAGAATCTTTACAAATCAAAAACTCGAGCGGAGATCGATAACTAATAAAATAGAAGCCTCAATTATCGAAGTAATTAACAACAAACTCTGAAACCAAAATAGCTATGAAAAATCATTTAAGCAATGTGATAATAATCTTAGAAGGTGATGGCTAAAATTGGCCATCCCCCCATTATACGAAAAAGGAGGGGAACAAAATGAAGGCTAACAGAAGCACATGTAAATGGGCACCACCTAAAGAAGGGTGGTATAAACTAAATTTTGATGACACCTCTAGAGGAAACCCAGGTATAGCTGGTATTGGTGGGATTATCCACAATTGGAAGGGAGAACCCATTTCAAAATTTTCTAAATCTATTAAACCTACAACCAATAACATGGCTGAATGCGATGCAGTTCTAGAAGGACTTAAAATTTTCTATCAATTAGGTTTGTCAAAAATTGAAATAGAGGGAGATTCCCAAATTATTGTAAATGCAATCAGAACTAGGAAAATGCCAAACTGGAAACTTAATTTGAAATTAGAAGAAATCCTAGAAATCTTGGATAAAATCCCTCAAAATGAAGTAAAACATATTTATAGAGAAGGTAATTCCAAAGCTGATCTTTTAGCAAATAGGGGAGCAGAGTGTGAAAACTTTGTAGATAGAATATAAATAATAAGTGGTTAAGTTGATCTGTTTCATAAGTAGTAGCCATCAATGATCACATTCTCCATTCCTACAAGTAATAATACATAATACTAATGACTATTAAAAAACTAAATCCATCATCAGTGTTTCAGATAGATAATTCAGGCTCATGAGAAAATGGGATACTTGGGCATAAAACTCTTATGAAACTTGTTTAAATCTAGGTTGATTAGATTTAAATCTTAATAAAACTCTGATTCTCCCTAAACACAGATACCTATTAACTAACCAGACTTATGAAATTCATTCGGAGCTTAGGTTACCAAGACATTAGACACATTGAGGTAAATTCTTCTGTTCACCATCCTTTGGATCTTGGATGTCGCAGTCTATATAGTTAGTTAGAACTTATATATCACTTTAAACTTGGTTTCACTGCATATTCAGATTCATTATCTATTAATGAAATAGATAGATTTGGCTCTAACTATCATATATGTTTCTCCTAATATATTTACTCTATTAGATAGGTATATCCAGTTAGCAATATTCTCAATATCTATGAGAACTTGACCTTCTTTTAGAAGATCTTTGTATTTTCCGCCTTTTCTTCATTATTGAAACTAGACCTCATTTTTTGAGACTTGGTATACTAGTCCTTTACACCTATAGGAGACTTTTTATAGTTGTATCTCCTCTGTATACTAGCCAGATTACTTTAAATCTTTATACATTAGAAACCATATGGATTAATTTAGAGGGAGTTAACTATAGTCTTAGCTATTCCACTTTAGTTTAGCCTTATTTTTAAAATTTTGAGATCTTCCTAACGTATCTATAATATCAGATCTCTACAGGAATCCTCTAATCAATCTTCTAAATACTATGTCTATCTGGCATTAACCATGTAATATTAGGCTATCTCATGCGGGATACCCCCTAGTATAAGATAGATCTCCCACCGCCCATAGATAGATTTATTATTTTGGAAAATCACCGAAGCAATATAAATCAAATCATTTCAGGGTAACCCGTGATAGTCTTTAGTACCAATTATTTCCCCATAGAATTATTAAATAACGCCCTATACTCTCAATATCAGGAAATACTCACATGTTATAAGATAAACATTAGACACATAACTAATCAATTATTTTCATTAAGGAGTGTACATTCTAGACTATCTACAACAGTTTAGTTTCTTTGAAGGACTGTCGATTATGATGAAATGATAGATCAAGCAGGATTCTTTCAATCATGAATCAACACTAGTCTTCACGGGTGACATGAGGACAAGTGGTAGAGTTGCAAATACAGGGATTATAAACTTAGATGTCTTTAGAGTGTCTTAGAATTCATTTCCTGTAAAATTTAACTTCCTGTAGAGATGGAAATGAAACTGATAACTTTTGCAACCAAGGGCAGTCGAGCTATGGCGTTCAAAGGCTGTATCCTGTCGGAACGTTGGAATCAAGTCCTTAACCCTCTATCAAATTCAGCCAAGAGGGTGGTTGAGAGAGCTTTGGGAGACCAACATTTTGACAATGCATTCACATTTAGGACCAATGGCATGGTCATTGGATAGTTTATAGCTCTCTCAGTCTTCCCAAGTAAGTGTAAAGAGGATATTATCCAGATTGCTAGGTCCATATTCAACAAAGATCTTCTTGAAGGACTAGATAATATGGTTTTAGGCATAGATAACCAACTCACCATCCCGTACCCTAAAATCACCATGAAAACTAAAGCATCCAAACTTGAAGCAATCCCTCAATCCCAATGCATACCCATGATTTCATTCAAAGATGAAGAATGTTTTGACAAGCACTGGCCCGAGATGCTGAGGAACTTAGATTTCCTTTATAATGAAGTCCTATTTGGAGAGCTGGCTTCAACTAGAGTAATCAACTACTGGAGACAAGAGGGCTTCCCCATCCCAGAAGACCTGGACAAAGTAGATGCTGCAAATTATCACATTATGGCCCCAGAGATACCCAGAGGCACACACCATTCAAAAAAGATGGTAGCTGAAGAAGAGTTCATTTTCCTAATGGAGAAGGATGAGAACATTTGGAATTGTAAGATAATCCATAAGGAGGAAAACATATGATTTGTGGTTTTCAATTATCCTTTTGAGAACTTATATTATATAGTTTAGTTATAAAACTTGATACAGTGAACATATGTTTAATAGTACTAAATCAGAGTTTATTTCACAGACTTATAATAGATAAGGAAGATAATGCTAAAGTAAGTAAAAATAGTATTATACTTGTACCTACCTTTCAATTCAGTATCAATATAGTATTGTATATTCTATTTACATCTTAGATAGTTTTCTTTAATCTCCATGGATTGTGGAAAATTTTACTTCAAATTTCTCTTCTGACTGGTTTGGCCTAATTTAGATTTGTATTTTTCACTATATGTCTTCTTTTCCATTGATGAATTGAAATGAAGGTTCCTGCTTTAGCTCATGTGTGCTCCCTTAATAGAATATTGAACGTTCGGAGAAACTATGGTAAATACTTACTAATCAAGGATAGATTATATACGATTAGCATTTATTGATAAGATTTCATAAGGAAGGCCAGTTGTTCCTTATCATAACTATCTTACTGTAAATTACTAATTATAGCAGTGTCTCTCTTTTAATAGGTAATATTTTCTCATAAATCTTAGATAAATTTTCTATATTACCATTTAGGAGCATGGTTAATATGATTACGATATATAGGATCAAATCAACATATTTACACTAATCTGGCTAACCTCCTTTTTCAGTATTCTATTAAGAAGCTTTGTCTCTTCACCTTATCTAACTAGATAATGACATTCATATCCTCATAGATATAGGAAGTGCCTCGTCTTCCCTTAATAAGATAAAAGTAGCATTTTTGAGTGTAGACCTGGAACTCAAACAGACATTAGTATCCAATAGTGAGGGCATTTAAATTTTTTTATCATTATAAATAGCCTATGCTCCTATAATGACTCTCATCCCGACCCTGCATAACCATATATGTAGGCTAACATGGAAACTTTAGTTAAGCTCACTTGTAGCAGGGGCTAGTTGGCTTTTGAAGGTAAGATTTTGTCAAAACATGTCAAAAAGGTGCTAATAAATAAGCATCCCCTCATTATTAGAGCTATCTTCCATATCTTAGGCAAGGAGTTTATCAACTCAAAAGACTGTCATAGGGTTCTCACCAATATCACTATCATGTTTGTTGCCATCATTTCCTTTTGGGGTTTCCATGTACAGGAAATATGGAGACTTTGTCACAAAATTTTCAAATGGAGATTTCTGGGCAACCTAGATACAACTCTTAAGCATATTAAAAGGGACCCTATTGTCATCAGGCGGAGAGACTTGGATATGTCTCCCTTCCCCCTATCTCTGCCCATCATTGCCACTAAGGACTTGGAGGACTACAAAGAGAGTGAATATATAGCTAAGAGAAACACAATCTTCCTGCTATACTACCTGTGTATACATAAGCCTGAGAAGGAAGACTAGTTCTATGCGTATTGGTACTTAGATGAAGTTGGAATTATAGAGATGGAGTGCCTTGCAGAATTTGAAGAAGAAAATCTAATCAACCTCTGGATGGAAGAAAGTATGTTCCACAATCAAAAGATAATTTGACCCCCTGTTACAGATAGCTCCGACTCAAGATAAGGAGCAATGAAGAGGATCTATGAATGTACTCATGATATCCTTTCATAAAAAAGTGTATGATGGTATAAATGAAGTCCTATTCTATTCCTCCATCAAATTGTGACATGTGTTTTTTAATCCTCTGTACCTTTGTCGCTAGATCCTATTAACCCCCAATGAACAGTGATAGTTATACTCAACTACTTCCTAATGAGATTATAATTTTTTCACAAACTAGTATATTGTTATCATCATATGGTAAGCATATTGTCCCCTTCTAGTTAATATGTTTTTACCTTCTTATAACTATCCCTCTAATCAGATGGGAATTTATATGGAGTTAGAACTAACTATTCAAGAATTGAAGATACCTTTCAATCCCTATCTCCTGCATACTTTCCACATAAATATGGTCATCCATTAAATATCGACAGCAATGTCCCAAAGAAGCTATTCCTAGATAAATGCTAGACAACAATTAAATTGTAATTTAATTTAGGAAGGATACATTGATACCTGGCTTACCAACCAATGACTCGTCACCTATATAGGATTAAGGATAAAATATTATCAAGTGGTAAATTGATTTATTGTGCCTAAAACAATTTTAGAAATGAACATGAGCTAATGTCTCTGATCTAGGTTTCGGTCATTTCCTTACTATAGAAGCAATGTCTAAGATAACCTGTCACCTTACAGCTTACTTACATATACACTAGTGAATACACTTATCAGATCTTATTGCTCATATGGGCTAAATGATTTTATTAGAATAACTAGTAGTTTAAGTATACTATGGATTAGTATAGTGCATAGAAGATGTTTCGATTAATGGATAGAATAATTAAATATCGGTTAAGCTATGTCTAGAATCTCTTCTAGTCAGATGTACGAATGTCCTTATGTAACTATAATACATTTGGAATAAAACTGTATATTTGAATATGAATTAGAATGTTGCAAAGATGTTATAAGACTTTTAGATAACCAAAAAGCTCACTTGTATTAAGAATAATTGGATAAATCAATTATGACTAGAGATTAGCATATCTCCTTAGCTTAAGCTTATAAATCAGTTTTGTTTTAAAAGGAGACTTTTTTTCCATGTGCATAGACCTTTTCTCTAGATCTTGTATAGGAACTATGGCTACTAACCCAACTTCTATGCTGAAACAGATGGAACAATGAAAGGTAAAAGTTTACTCTCTCTAGCAAGTTTTTTCTCTCTAATTTTGTAAGCCCCGTTAAATAGCTTTTAAAATTTGGATATACTAACAAAGATCGTAGCTAAGCTCTGATGTTCAGGTTCAAGAATCATCTTATGGAAACACCTCCCAAATGAATTAATTAGGGTAATCATGCCTAATTTTGATTTAGGCCCAGTCTCTGAAGTAAACTCATAAGAGAAGATAGTCCCTAAGGAAGGCCTACAAGGAATCTATGAACTTCTGTAGAGTAGCATGTTTTAGTATAATTTTATATTAAGCACAAACTTCTGTATCTTTTATTTGATAATAGTGGGTATGCCTACCTAAAAAATTTGTGTATCAGACTCTGGACTACGGTCCTAGGCAAGGCTAGAGGTTTTCTCAACCCCGCTCTTTCCTACCAGCGCCTGGACAGAGCGGGGCTCCTTTTCATTACTTGTAACATTGATTTAATAATTATTTTACTATTGGCTTCAGCCTTTTACTGATAAAAATAAAATTAAAAAATGGATAGCTGATCAAGAAATGGTTCTTATATTTTTATGCTCTAGGGGTGCCTTGTTTATTGAAGTTGTAGTGAAGATGCTTTAGGACATTGTATTTGAACCTATAGCTTTGGGACATGGTCATGTTTTCTACAATAGTTGTGCTTGCAATGCCTCTTCTATGCTATTTATTGAAGGATTCAAGCATGCAAATCTCGTGAAGGAATCAAGCATGCAAATCTCACACAAGGTGTTCCTTATGTAGACAAATACAATATTATTTATCAATTTTTAATCCCTACTTTGTAAATGATATGCATTAGATGATTGATGATTCTAAATAGTTGAGTAGATAAGTATTAAATATTCTTCTTTTTATTTTTCAAAAATTGACTTCATGTTATGTATTAATATGTTAGAAGTTTTCAGTATGAACATTGACACACTAAGAAATTTTGGTTATTGTGATTAAAGAGTGGTGTTAATACAGGTTTAGTGCATCTCTGAGAATTGAATTTTTTTTAAATAGAAGGTGTGAGGATTAAAAATAAAATTATATCAAGTGTAGTAACTATTCAAAATAAATTATGTTTCTCATGGTTTTTTGGATTAAGGTTCTCTTAATTTATGAGACAATGCACCTATTTTGGGTGATGGCTTTTTTATTGTCAAAATTATTCAATTGCTTACAATTTTTTGACATGTTACCTTCTCTATTCTTCCTTGGCACTTCCATTAACAGATTCTCCCATGCTGGCTAGATAAGGATTTAGGTTTTAAAGTTAAAGTTTTTGTTTTCTAGATTTGAATTTTTATGGATTCAATTACCTTCGAGCATATATATTAGCATTAAAACCCTAACTATTGTAGTTCCCAACACATCCAAAAATCTTTGGATATTTTGTTAATGGCATTTGGTAGGTACATTGGAGAATGTTTGCCTTTCTATTTATCTCAAAATAATTTTTGAGAAGTTTTCTTCTCTTGCCTTTCTTAGCTCTTATGTACTGACCTATGTAGCATTTCATACTTACTACTCACAGTTGTGTTAGCATATGTTTATATTCTCCTTTTCTCTAGTTATGGAGAAATTGGTGAAGACTAGTTAGTGGGCCAGTGACTCAGAAACTCACATAGTTGGTCTCAGTAGCTACTGTATAACTTCAGTGTGGAAATGAATTAAACCTTACGAGATTGGGGAATGGTAGAAAAAACATGGGAGAGTCTATTATGTAATCATAGAGTACTAGTGTGATTGGCGACACCATCTGTGGCATGTACCTTAGCAAAGATCTATTTGGAAGCCGACCGAGGAGTGGTAGTGTGTTCCTGAATAATTATGCATGGATTAGTGTTGTGGCTGACTATTTCATGATTTATAATTACATTGTAATATTGTTAAGGATGTTGAAATGCCCCTGTTAGGAAACCCAAGAGATAATAACCTAAAACATGTTACTAAATTTGCAGAATAGTTATTTTTAAAAATATTTACAAATAATGATGAATAAACAAGGAAAACTAAAACATAAAATCCATAGGAACATAAACATAAACCATAAATATAATCTCCAAAGTTAGATTACACATCTCAAGGGCTCCTTGACATAGAAACTATGAAATACAACTACAACCATGAATCACATATTACATCATAAATTACAACTAAATAATAAAATACACATAGTCATCAAACATCCACCGCACATGTCGTAGGGTATGTGATTACAATAAATTATAAAATAAAAATAGAGAAGTATACATGATCAAGAATAGAACTATGGAAGAAGATAGCAAAGGAAGTAACTGCAACCAAGATCATCTAGCACTAGAACCAAGACCTCTTAGTCTCAAATGATAAAAGAATCACTTCCACCCAACATCATGGAACCCTGTGGTTACACTCCCACTGTGATGAGGAGATAACATAAAATTCCAAATGGATAGTAATGCCATACAATCAGATAGACTAAGCAAGGATATTAGAAGATCCTTTCTGAAATGTACAACTCATAAGTCCAAGGTACACATAATAATCCTAGAGGAAACCAACACATGTAGGAAACCTAGAATGAAGTCAGGGAAGTGTCATCACATGAGTCAACTCTAAGGTCACCTGGTAGCCTCTCTAGACTCTAGCCCCTAGTGACACTATGAAAATCAATAGTCCTCTCATGTGGGCAAGGAATAACTAACTATGCAAGAATAACCTTCACTACTGGATGGGCATGCATCTTTTCCCACTCCCATCCTTAGCCTATACTATCACTCAAGGCATGGGTGAGGATTTAATATCTTATTAATTCATTTTAATCCCTATTTAACTTAATATTATCACTTGATTAAGTAACCTACTAAGAATACCTAGGTAGCCACTTTTGGGCTCCAGCGCCTCTAAAGTAAGCCACTTTCCTTCTAACACCTAGATAACCTACCCTATGTTTAACAATCTTAAATCATGACAATAAGTCAACATAGTCTCATAATGCTCAAAAATTAGTTCCAAGAAGTGATAGCAACACACAATACAAAATGTATCATAAAATCAATCTCCATAAAGGTTGGGTCTCATTTGATCAATTTCATTCAAGTATACAAAACAAACAAACATAATGAAATAAATCTCTAATCCCGCCTCTGGTAGTAGACCTACTGGGCTAACATACTAAATTCTTTTACACCCCAAACACATAAAGCAAATTGAAAGACAAATACTAGAATTTATTTTAATAAACTAATTTGTAAAATTTATCACGAAATTAATTTATCCAATAATTACTAATAGACTATAATTACATTAAAAGAATTAAATTCTAACCCTACAAATCAATTTATAACGTCACAAAATAAATTGATCCTGGGCATTAAAATTACTAACCCGTTATAATTTTATAGTCTAAAAATACACCATACTAATTTAAATTTATAAGTAGCAACCCAATATTAAAATTTCTAAAACATTCAATTGATAGAATTAAATAATAATTAATTTGCATGAAATGCTCAATTAAAATATCCATATAAAATAAATAGAATTTTTTTTCCCATTAAAATATGTATACATAAATATTTAAAATTGTCTACCATCAACATATTTCCACAACAACAAAATCACCAAATTCATAATTAAATAAATTCAATATAAAACTATTTATTTTAAATCTTATATATATATATATATATATATATATATATATATATATATATATATATATATATATATATATATATATATATATATATATATATATATATATATATATATATATATATATATAAAATTAAAAATTTAGTAATTAAAAATAATAATAAACAAAATCATATAATTTTTTAAAATAAAATAATAAAAAAATTAATTTATATTTTTAGTGGGAGGGGGGCCCACTGTCCCTTCCCCTGCCCACGACAGTCCCTCAGACCTGTTGTGGCAGTCCCCAAGGATTGTGCATGGTAGTCCCATTGGGCCTACTATGTATAGTCCCCTTAGGGGCTGCATACGGCAGTCCCAAGAGGACCCATGTGGTAGTCCCAAGAGGACAATCCAAGCTTTCAAAAAAATTGCACCAAATTAAAATCCTTCACCCAAAAATTTTTCAAAACTGTGTGTTGAGAATAATGGCCAAACCCTAACCATATAGAAAATTTAATTCCACATGCAAGGGTTGGAACTCAACTCCACGAGGAGCCTTGTTTTTATCAATTCATAAATTCAGTTCTGAACTCATGTCTGATTTTCTAATTACTCTTGTTGAAAATACTTAATTCAAAATTGACTAATTCTTTGAATTTGATTTACTCAATTTTGGTTGTGCAACTTAACGCATTCTAATTAATTTAAATAATAACATTTAGTCTACTTTAATTTCCACATACTAATTTACTTTTTCAATTAATAAATACCTTTTATTTGAAAAAGTTAAATTTATAATTAAATAAATCTAAAGTGAATGTATTTAATTAATTCTCATTAATTAAATAATTTTATTTTCATAGTAACCCATTTAAATAAAAAGTTATTAAATTTAATATTTGTATTTAATTAATTAAATAGTCTCACATTTAAATAGCTAAAAGTAGCATAATCTAATTTATTTAAATTACACAATTAATCTAAATAAATTATCTAATTATAGCAATCACATTAATAACCAAAATCAATTGAACTTAAAGAACCACAACCATGCTCAAGGAAAGGGCTATAAACTCACGTCACCCAAATGAGTTTGGAAAGGATAAAATATCATAATCTTGTCCACTATTTCAGGACAATAGTATGGCTTAGGTTAGGATTTGGGTTTGAATATTGTCTTCCATATTTTACCATTTTGAATAGTTATACCTGGCACACTCATCTTGACAATTCAAGGAAGTCAATGCCTGGTACCTACAAATCTACATACAAGACCCGCATGTACATGTGTGTGTGTGTGTGTGTGTGTGTGTATACAGTTAGATGATGTTAGTTATGATGATGATTTACATGTTTGAAAATGATACTTACTATCATGATTATACTTACCCATACTTGCATGTGTATGGTGATCATATATGCTTTTTATTTTTCTGTATGATGTGCTTGATATGGTTAAAGGATGAAGTCGTAGTTATCTTCTTGTGAGATCTGCATGATGTCCTGATCACCATGATTTCTTTATATATATATATATATATATATATATATATATATATATATATATATATATATATATATATATATATATATATGTATGTATGTATGTATGTATGTATGTATGTATGTATGTATGTATGTATGTATATGTATATGTATATGTATATGTATATGTATATGTATATATATATATATATATATATATATGTATATATATATATATATATATATATATATATATATATATATATATATATATATATATATATATATATATATATATATGTATATGTATATATGTATATATATCTATGTATACACACACACACACACACACACACACATACATACATACATACATACATAAATATGTGTATGTATGTATAGATATGTGTGTGTGTGTATGTGTGTGTGTGTGTGTGTGTGTGTGTGTGTGTGTGTGTGTGTGTGTGTGTGTGTGTGTGGATAGACACACACACACACACACATGTATATATAACAAGCAATCATGGGGATCAAGACATCATGTGGATCCCACAAGAAGATAACTATGACTTCATCCCTTAACCATATGAAGCAAATCATATAGAAAAATAAAAGCATACATGATCACCATACACATGGAAGTATGGGTAAGTATAATCATGATAATAAGTATCATTTCCAAACATGTAAATCATCATCATAACTAACATTATCTAACTGCATCAATATAACAACCATAATCATCCAGTTATTAAAATCACCATGTAGTGTCATACATCGAAAACCATAATATAACTAAAATATCAACGGACACATAAAAGTGGCCTAAAAGAGTTTGGCAATATGAAACTGAAAAGAAAACTATGGGTGGGCACTACAGATGTTGTATGTATCTTCACATGGGTCTATCTAATGATTTATGGGAGATTTCCTATAATTGGATGACCCAGGAATTATGAATGTAAATTGTATATAAGGAAGTCTTTCCTTATGATTGTTTTGGTGTGGAAAATGCACAAGCTTGTGATCTACAAGGATTACTGATGTAGATAAGAGGTTTTGCATTGAGACACAAGAAAGGGACTATCTTGGCAGAGGTTATTTCTCAAAGTCAGTTCAGATAATGTTATTGTAAATATTTTAGATCTTTGGACAGTGATTCCTGAAGGTGGATTTAACCTTCCTTTCATCAAGTGACAAGGTTGTAAGCTATTTATAATAAAACCTTTAACAGGGTTGTGACTCCTACTAGGGTTTTTCCTCTATCAAGGACTATAATATTTTAGTTAATCAAATCCTAACGTGGCTAGAACTCTTTACCGAGTTATTATACTTATAGTACTGATTTTTGGGTACTATCCCCATCAGGGTTTTTCTCGTAACATGGTTTCCCTTGAAAACAAATATTGGTGTTATTGTTTTCTCATGTGTTATGGTTATTTTTGCATTGTGCATAAGGTTTCTATTTTGAATTAAGTGGAATAAGTTTGAATCAACTGGCTCACCTCTCCCCCTCTTAGTTGATTCAGACATTATTATTCTAACAGATCCTACCATGAGTGCCTCTCATGTCTAAGTAGCCATAGAAAAAAGAACACCAACTAAGGTTATGATCAACATCTTTCACAAAGAAAATCACCACCTCCATAGGGGATACTTCCACCTCTGTAGGGGATGCTTTCACCTCCATAGAAACCACAAATGAGAAAGAAGGAAATAGAATGGGCCAAACCCTCTCTATAAAAAAATTGAACACACCCCACCTCAATAGGGACAAAGTCCACTTCCATAGAATCCCCATTGAGAGGAACTCAAAAACAAAGAGTAGAAGCCAACATTCCAAAAAATAGAAAATAGATATGGGCATGAACAACAAAAAGAACTTCCTTAAAACTAGCACCAATCCTTAATAAAAAAAAACCATAAGCAAAATTAGCCCTTAAAAAATAATAGAAAATGAGTAGCCACAAAAAAAATGATACTATCCTTACCAAAAAAAATGGACAGTCTAACAAAAAAGGCATAATGCAACCTAATAGTATAGGAAGCTTCCACCACATCCTAGCCCCAAAGGACAAAACTCCCATCATCTAAAACTAGTACATGCACCATTTTCTGACTCACAACCATGAGAAGACCACTACTAGCAAAACCCTAGCAAGGTGCCAATGCTTAACCACACAACATGACGATACAAGACCCCATCTTCAACATTCATCAAAATAAGCACATTGAGACAAAAACAAAGGGTCAAGCCCTAACAACCACCAAAAATAAAAATTCCACGATAGATGACCCAGCCTACACCCCTTCAGCAAATGAGAAGCACAACGAAAAAGTGGAACACAGACCACAACGTATAAACATAGAAGCACTAGCAAAAGTCGAGACAAATACATCATTTCCATCATCATCTGCATTGCCCACCTTTACATTAGCTACATTTGAAAAACATCCCCACATGCTTTCCCGATCGTCATAACCATCCTAATATGTATGTATTTATATTTGTATGTATGTATGTATATAAATCAATGTTATATAATAAGATGATATTTAATATATTACTAATAATCAACTTTAAATGACTACATAATAAACAATTTAAATTTATTTTTATGTTTCAACAATTATTCATCTTAAGTAACTTCAATGTTGTATAACTTTATTTTGATTTAGTTCTTTATAACTATTAACTTTATTTATTTTAATTATAATTTTTTATCTTATTTAATATATAAAAATAACTCAAAATTAAACCAAAAAAATATTGAGCAGATAAGAATTGGAAAGTGGCACAAAGGACCTTGTGTTATTTAAGTGCCTGCATATTCTGATCTCAACAAGATCTTCTAAATATGCTAATAGAAATGCAACAAATTATGTCAACTAACTGATTGATACTCTAAGTAAAGACTCTTAACAATTAACTAAAACTATCTACACAACTTTTTGATTCCTATTCAGACTAACTGTTAAACACAAAATTAAAAAGACTATCATAATATACATGTTTCACCTCACTGGGGTGGTTATAATAACTAGATATATATAGCTTTATGCTGTGGTGGAAGAACAAGTTGCCGGTAGAATATAAGTGGACCTCTCCTCTCTTTCCTCTTATGGAAGGAGGATGGACACAATATTCAAGTTAAATCATGTTTACTTTGATGGCGTTCCATCCCAAATGTATAGTATATCTTTGTGTGCTAGTAAGGGTCGACAAAACACAACCAACAATTTTTTTTTAAAAGGTTATAAGTTCCACGTTCACGATGCGAGACAAAAGTGCTAATGACGAGGTCCAAAAGCGACAAGAGGTCAAACCTCAACAAAGTTGTTTTCCAAAGGATGCTAGATGAAATTCAATATAATTGAAGTATGTTTATCAACTTGATGATCAATTTCATCAAACGTTAATCTATTAATCCTTTCGACAAAAGTACTCAATAATTTTTTTTAAAAGGTTATAAGTTCCATGTTCACGATGCGGGACAAAAGTGCTAATGACGAGGTCCAAAAGCGACAAGAGGTCAAACCTCAACAAAGTTGTTTTCCAAAGGATTTACCAATCATCAGATACTACAAAACCCCTTAATCCTCCGACATTATGCCTACGGTAGTAGAAACTCTTATGGATTATGTTGTAACCTTCTCTAGTTTGACCCTTGTGATCAACTCTCTAATCAATTGGACCTTAACAGACTTGTTGGTTGTCTTATTACATAGTTGACTTTTTAGTCAAACCTTGGTCAAATGCCTCAATTTGCATGCCCAAGTATTCTTAGATGCATTTTATTTCCTTTTAGCTTGGTTGTGCATATTTCGGTGATGGTTGACTTTTGGTCAACTTTGGTTGACTTTTAGTCAACTATCTTGATTTACGTGTCAGTCGAAGCTAATAGTCTAGGGAACCTTTTAGCTTTGTTTGGAGTTGTTTGATGAAGTTTGGCTTTTGGTCAACCTTCTATGGTTTGACCTTTGGGGTTTTGTCAGACCCTTCGATATTATCAGTTGTTTTTTTTTTTTTGGCCCTTACGTTATTAATGTGCCGCTTCATAGCAAAAGCAATCTAGAATTGTGTTTGCCACATTTTTGAGACTCGTAATAAAGATAGGCGAGAATTAATACTGCAGAGCCTTGTAAGAAAGGAATAATTCATAGCTTTGAAATATACCACCTAACATTCAGAAGCCACCTTGTCTGCCATTTTCTCAAACGAATAATTAGTTTGTTGTATTATATTTAATTATTAAAGGGTGGGGCGATCTCTCTCTTTCCACTTCAACATGTATCTTTGAAACCCAAACCCAAAGAGAATGGAATCCGATCTTCAAAACAAGTGGGCGCGCTATAATTGGTGTCCTCTCGATTCCCAATTAAAGCATTAAGAATAAACTTTACCATTACATTGCTCTAGAAGCCTACCTTTGCTATATTACGTTCTGAGAGATGTACGACTTTTATTCAACCAAGTTTGAATTGCACTCCTAATATTCAATTGTATGCTATAAATTCGCAGTCTGTTACAAACCAAAGATGGCAGCTGAACTTGCTATCGCGCTTGCTAGTGCTGTGATGGAAAAACTCACCCAGATGGGGGCACAGCAAGCATCTTTCCTGCTCAACTTCAAAAGTGACTTCAAATGGTTGGAGAGGCAACTCAGCCTGATAAGTAATCCAAAATTGTGTCTGCCACATTTTTTAGAGTCATAATAAAGATAAAATGAAGGCGAGAATTAATACGGCAGTGCCTTGTCAGAAAGAAATAATTCATAGCACTGAAATATGCTACATAACATTTAGAAGCCACCTTGTCTGCTAGTTTCTCAAACGAATAATGAAATTGTTGTATTATTAATTATTAAAGGGCAAGGTGATCTCTCTCTTTCAACTTCAATGTGCATCTTTGAAACCCAAACCCAAAGAGAATGGAATCCAATCCTCAAAACAAGTGCACACACTATAATTGGTGTCCACTCTATTCCCAATTAAAGCATTAAGAATAAACTTTACCATTACATTTCTCTAGAAGCCTACCTTTGCTATAAATTTTGAGAGATGTACAACTGTTATTCAGACAAGTTTGAATTGCACTGCTAATATTCAATTGTACGCTGTAAGTCTGCAGTCTGTTACAAACCAAAGATGGCAGCTGAACTTGCTATCATGCTTGCCAGTGACGTGATGGCAAAACTTGCCCAGATGGGGGTGTTAGTCCTTTTTCCAGTCATTGCAAAATCTTGTGAAATTGGCCTGTTCCCTACAATGTTTTTGTTAAGTGTCTTGCCCCGTGCTCTTCAATGTTGTCACCAAGCTCCAATCCAAATCGCATATCCTGAATCACATAACCCAGAAAATTATTCAAGTCCTAAGGGCTGCAGGAAACATTTTAAAAATCTACCACAGTGTCAAAAACTTGCAGTGTTTTTGAAAACCCATGATGTTTTCGGCTTCCCTGCTATCTTTCGATCTGTCAATATTCCTATGTGTTTTCGATCTTTTGCTGAAAACCCTCATTGTTTTTGATCTTTGCCTTCCAGCTTTGTGCACTTATCTTTTGGTGCCGAAAACTTTGTGTGTTTTCGACCTCGGTCTTAACTGCGTAAGTCCGACTAGATGGTGGGTCCAGACTCTTCCTGATTGGTTGTCGCATGGCCGCATGTCATACTTTTCTGACATACGATCATGCGACCACTTGCCACCTAGTCATGTAATACCTCTCCTATGGTGATACTTAGACTTTTCTGATTTGGACATTTTATTATTATTATGGTCAAGACTATACATTTACATTTATGTTTTGTGGATGATGAATATGCTCATTTATGGTTAGTAATTACATGTTTATGAGATTAGAAAATTATCTATTTTTATATGGATCTAACCCAATTATTTGAATCTAACCACTATCATGATGTTTTATGTTTCATGGATGTGTCTGATGTGTTTTTCATGACTCCAGGACGAAGTCGTAGTTACTCACTTAGTTGAGGTCCACACGATGTATCGATCCTGGTCATCTGCTTGCATATATCTGATTTGTATCTCCATATGTATATATATGTATCTCTTCTTGGTGATGCAGGATTGCAGGTACCGGGTGTCATCTCCACCTGGCTTCACAGGTCTGAGTGATCCCTCAAAATCCTCGATTGTTGTTGTTGTTACGGAGGTATCACCAGGTCCACAGGAAGAAACTTCACCTTTGATCCTTTTATCCTTAGGTGGGAAGTGTCGAGTCAGTCCCTTGTGTGAATGTCTTATGTGGTTTTGTAATTGATGGAATTGTGGATCTTGTAGCTAGTTCTTGCCTTCATGATATGTTCAATTCTGTTAGTAGATCATGGATGTAGATTATTGCTCATTGGAGGGTATGATTTAGTAGCGTATCTCATTAGGAGCAATTTTTGAGTGCAATTAAATCATGTGGTTTTAATACCCATGATAAGGATTAATTTTATGGTATTTTAATGTCTAAGGAAATATTAATAATAAGAGGTTTTAAATAATAATAGTGGTAAAATTCTAACCTATGTTAGTGGCTACTTAATATATGCATATATATTTTAGAATGGGGATTAAGGTTTGAATAAACCATATAGTTTATAATAATGTTATTCTAATGTTTAACATTAATAATAATGTACCTTATTTATGGTATTATTTTATAATACTAATAATGATAAAGAATTTGTAGCAATAAAAATAATAATATGTTTTATAATAATAATATTGTTCTTGTAATAATATTTATAATAATAATATATGTACACATAGGCATATGGGTGCACACATATGCATATGCATACATATATTTATATATAATTATTACCATGTAATCATTTATTATATTAATAAATAATTAGATCAATTAGCGGTATGGTAAATAGGATTATCCTATTACCATAGTTAAATAATTTAATAAATTGTTTTAAGATTATAATATTTATTTTAATAACCTTAAATTTAAGGACTTAGATTATAGTTTATTTATTCCTTTACGGGAATGAGTTTTCAAAACCATCTCTTTAACGGATGGATAGTTGAGATGGTTGCACCAGTTGGATTACCTGTGCAACCACCTCCTCCATCCTATTTACAGGAAATATTTCCTGTGTAAAAGAGAGTGGGGAGAAGAGGATTAGTATTATCATTGTAGAAAATTTATCCTGTGAGTTTGGCATTTGGATTGTTGCGGGTAGAGGCTGGAAGGTTGCGAGCAAAGGGATTCAAGGAGTGTTGGAAGCATTGGAGAGGGTTTGATCTTCCTTCTTCTCCAACTGGTCTTCGCAGGACTCCAGGTTGGAATCCATCCTGAGAAGTAGATTTATCTTGTAGAATGAATGTAAAATCTAGATTCTGGAAAAATTTCTGTATATTGTGCTATGGTTGAAAATATATATATATATGCTTTATTTTCTGTGTATTTGAAATGTGTTTGTGGAAAGTTATTTTACAAATGTTTGTATGTTCACTGTGGTGAAACCTCCCTAGTAGGGTAGTGTAGTTTATTGTCACTGGATGTATTATGAACGCTTCCAGAGTTTAGAACTTTTGTTGCAACCTTACTGTTTCATGTCCATATATGTGCCACCCTTTCTTTTCCCAGATCTAGAATATATTTGTTAGATAGGTAGGGAGGATTGATGGGCCGTTTCTGAAGGGAAACTGGGATATCTCAAATGGGTCGTGCTCATATTAGGCAACCTTAGTCCCCATAACACCCAGTTTTACCCGCAAGACAAAGTTGACAGTCGTTCTCTGCAGTGCCAGTCGGCTCAGTGTGTTAACCGAGTAAGGTCGGTAGTGTGTTTACCGAGTTAGGTCGGCTCAGTGGTAACCCAGTTTGGTCGGCTCAGTGTTAACCGAGTTAGGTCGGTAATGTGTTTACCGAGTTAGGTCGGCTCAGTGGTAACCGAGTTTGGTCGGATCAGTGTTAACCGAGTTAGGTCGGTAATGTGTTTACCGAGTTAGGTCGGCTCAGTGTTAACCGAGTTAGGTCGGTAATGTGTTTACCCAGTTAGGTCGGCTCAGTGTTAACCGAGTTAGGTACCCTTTGAATCCATTGGAATAGGTTTCAAGTTCCTAGGAGTTAAGTTGTAGCTTTTAAATTTCAGATTTTTAATTAAATCAGACTTAGTCAATTTTCAGGATTAGCCAGGTTTTAGGTTTAGAAAGAAATTTTGTTTAAACCTGAAGATTGTTCATTCCTTGTTTAGTGGAGATTATTTTCAGTACATTTAGATGTCTTTATTGAGATAGAATGTTTGTAAGGAGTAGTTTAGGGTTTAGAGTCAAGACATTCTAAACATTCTTAACATACCTAATTTCTCTAAACATACATAACTATCCTATTATTTTCAATCCTTGGTAGTAGTTCTCAAATGTGTTTGCAATATGTTTTTACTATGTGTATGATGTAATTGTGATGTATGGGTTGAGGGTAGAAAACCTAACGACACCTAGTGAGTGGCTCTCAGTGCGGGGCCGGGGCCCTAAAGTGGCTAGAACCAGGATAACCGACTGAAGAGTTATTTAACAAGTGGAAATTTAATTAAACTGATGGGAATGGGTTAAAACATTAAAAAGATTAAATGTGCCTCGCCCATGCCATTAGTGCTAGTAAAGGCTATGGATGGGAGTGGGAGAAGGTACCTATGCGTAGGTACGATCAAATGGCACTTGTCTGTACGAAAGGCATTCGATCCCGCATGTGCCTACTTGGGGGCCGGGGCCCAGAGTGGCTAGTACCAGGACAACCCAAGGGGTGAGGGCTATGCGATGACACTCACTTAGGTTGTTGCTTAGAGTTTCTACCCAAGCCTTAGAACCTTTTGGGAAAGATCTATACTTTGACTCTCTGTTCATTTGCTATTTTGGGAAAGATTACCCAACCCTAGGTTTGGCCTAGCTATTCCTTCTTTGTGGACCTTGGTGTTTATCTCCTAGCACGGGGGAGTGGGCCTTATAGGTACCCACGTGGTTGGGTGGTAAACATTTTTATCGAGGTACCTTTTGCAGATACATGCTTGAAGATTCATGCTTGCTTATGTACCAGATTTGAAGAACGAAGGCCTTGTGATTATATTTCATGATGCATAATCTTGTTACTTTTTATGAGGAGTTGAATGCAATGTAATCAATGATGTATTTCATAATGATGTAATTGGAATGGGTAGACTTAGGAAGAAGGGAAAAGGGAAATGTGAACTTTATGTTTAAGATGTATGTTGGAAAGAAAAAGGATTTTGTAACATTCCAAATTATGTAACATGCTTTCATTATTGTTGTTTAAGTGAAGCTATTGAAAAACCAAATGTAGTATATTTTAATGTATCAAATGAGTTGGATAAATTTTATGAGTTACATGGTTCATAAAGGATACTTAGGAATATAGATGATTTCTAAATGGAAAGTTGAAATGAAAATATTTTGTATTTCTTAAGATATGATGCAGTTTGCTTCGAGAATTAAATCTTGTTGTTAGTTTACTTAATGGATTTGAATGAATCATGCATTTAAATGAAAAGGGAACCTTGGAAGGAATCTAAGTTAAAGTTTTGATTACATAATTCTTTTTAAAGTTCAAAATTTTTCCATAAATTATTACTTAGGTTTTCTTTAACAAAGAGAATCTTTGTTCTCTTCCCCGGTTCCCTTGCGGGGCATGACAAGTCATGTGGGTCCCAGTCCTATTCAGCTACCTGGTAGTCTACTTTGCCTTAGTGCGCAAGTGTGATCAATGGTGGGACCTGGTTTTCAGACTGGGCAGAGGGTCCTGGTGTCAGAGCATCAACGGTTGTCGTTAAAGCGCGAAGGTTTTAACAGGGCTATGCACTTTTGCGACAACCGTTCGATCCTCCGAAAGGGTAAGGCTTCTTTGGCAGTGGTCCTGAAGGTGCTGATGTGGTAGCCTGTGATTGGTTATTGCATGATCGCATAGCCCAATTTTTGGCTATGTGATCATGCGACCACTTGCCACATGTCCTTGGGGCCCGTTGGTAGAAAGGGGTGTGGTCCCCGTAGCAAGTGGTGATGAGGCTTGTCAGGTGGGCCCGTTGGCTTTTGTTGTGGAGGTATGCATTTTGTGTGGTGGGTCCAAGATGCCACGCAGTGTTGATGTGCATGATTTTTATTGGCTGGCGGGTGGTGATGTGGAGGTCTAATGGCCTTGTTGCATGATCACAAGGGCCATTTCCACGGCTTGCGATCATGCGACAAGGTGCCACGTGTGCTGGGGCCCATTTGTGGTTGTTTGTTGGTTTGAGCTGGCAGGGTGGTAGGTTTGAATGCTAGCCTAGGTTAGGGTGTCTCGACGGTGATATGACAGCTGGCAGGGTGCATGTTAGCGGCATGTCGCATGTTCGCGTGAGCTAATTTTTTGGCTTGCGAACATGCGACATGCCCTTTTGTGGCAATGGTCTGGCGTCAATGGTTATGCAGAAGGCAAGGGGAAATGGCATGTCGCATGTTCACATAGCCCATTTTTGGGCTATGTGATCATGCAACCAAGCATAAAATTGGAGCCTGGATTCCTATGGCGGTGAGAGTTGTGACTGCGCAATTGCGCGACTGAGGGAAAATGGTTATGAAACTTAAAGCTCATGAAATGCATGTGACCGTTTGAACTTGCTTAGTGTTTTTGTGGCAGGAGGTACCAAAATTCAATTTTTGAGTGGCTGGAGTGGGCAGAATGGATTGTCAATTGCTGTGGCTTGACCCCTATCATGTCTATGTTTATTCCTCGGTGGGGTTAGGTGATTTTGAAATTTTGAATTTGAAATGATCATATGCTTGCATTGTAACCATGGTATAAAGGGATTTTGGTGATCATTTTCTGAGCATTGGGAGTTAGGTATTCAAACTTTTGGGTTGTGAGTCCTCTTCTCAGTCTGAATTGTAATGATTGGTCTTGACTTTTTGACAATTGAAAGAAAGTTGTATGTCTGAGCTGCAGTTTGCAAGCAGGGTTCCTTTGGATTGACTGTAAACACTTGAAGATTCTTCATACTTAATGCAGGCACTTGATTCTCATCTCTCCCTTGTGTCAACGTAGATGGATTTTGAACTTTCTAGTTCATTGCATAAAAACTTGTGTATAGGTCTTCATTCTTGAGTTCTAGTCCAGGATTAGATTAAATGATGCTCCAGATGGGACATAGATTCATCTCTTGTCTATGTAGGGATATTCTGTAAGTAGTAGAGGAGATTGTGGGTGTGTTTATGGCTTTGAATCTCAGATATATTCTGGTGTGTGTGTGTGGTCTGTCTAAGAAACCTTACCCAATGGATGAGGGACTGGCCTAGATAAGTACTTCTTTGTTGACATGTCCTGATTGGTTGTTATAATTCAAACACATAAATTAAGAACCATTCTTTAATTTTTCAGCATTTGGTTGTCTATGGTTCTACCCCATAGCAATGGAGAGTCAATGAGTGTGTGGTTAACATTCATTACTTTCTTGCTATTCATTTATCTATTATTCAAACCCAATCTTTCATGTGTGAAGTATAGTTTATACTGGGTTAGGTGCACCCACCTTGATTTTGCAGAGCCAGAAGTAGAAGAGGGTAGTCTTGTCCCTAGAGTTGGTCCAGTTATCCTAAGACCACATTGCATTTTGGAGCTAACCACCCCTAAAATCTATTTGAGGGTATATTGGCAGCCTATTAGAGCATAAGTGTCATTTTGGACACCAACAAGTTGGTGACTCAGCTGGGGAATGTTATACATGTTCATCTTAACCAGTAGGTTATCATTGGAAGAAACATGCTTGTTCTTGTCCCTTGTCTCTCTAACTCATTTGAATATTTCTAGAGTGAAGAAACTATATTGTGATATTCCCAATACACTTGGGTGGCGGCTCAAACATCTCTGAAGCAGTGCTAGTCAGTATTTATTTTGTAGGATGAGTTATAGAGGTACCAGGTCTCGGAGAGAGAAGCATCTTGAAGATATAATGGAAGAAGGCATTCCAGGCACTTCTGGGCCTAGTCAAACAAGGGGAGGAAAGAAGAGAAGAGGTGTTTCTCATACTTGGAGAAACAAGAAAGATACCAGACAAGAAATCCAAGCCAGGCCTAGTCAGGAGGAAAATAATTCAGAGTATGAAGAGGCTGTTGACTTGGGGTTGAACCAGTATGAGGAAGAGTTTCAAGTGGGAGACGATGAGTCAAAGACCACACTCCCTAAATTAGAAGAGATCTTTGAGGAGGTCTATGAACTAGAAAGAAGAGTTCAAGAACAGCTTGCCATTAGGCAGCAAAGAGAAAAGGACAAAGAAGATAAAGTAAGACAAGCCATGATAAGGGTTGATCAGCTAAAGAGGCAGTTACTGGATTTGGAGGCAATTAATTCTATCCCAGAGCCTGAAAGAGTAGACGAATAGCGTATTGTTCAAAAAATATGTCAAGAAACTAGGCCAAGAGATAAAGGCAAATAGAAGGCTGTTGGGATTCAAATCAGTGAACAAGTTATTATGGATGGGACATCAGATCCAGGACTGAGATTAGATTCAGATTTGGAGATAGCTAGAAGGAAGAAAGAAATATTGGATAAAGAACTGGAGAAAGCAGAATTGGAGGCTTCTACTGCAAAAATTAGAATATAGATTGATTTTCTCAAGCATGCTTCAGGACCTTCAAATATTGCTGCTTCCTTTTTGGGACAAGGTGGAACTCATGGTAACAATGTAGCTCAAGCAAATGGTGTGTCGGGTGCCGCTAGAGTTCCTAATGGTTCAAACACAAGGACGTCTACATCTCAAGGAATGGATCCACTACATGGAGCTCCTATTCATGAAAGATACAAACAACTTGTCTTCTTTGGTATTCCTAGTTATCCTAATGTAATCCCTGATGAAATTAGAAAGAAGCTTCCTAAATTTACTGGAAATAATGTCATCACATGTGAAGAACATCTAAAAAATTTCATAGATGTAATAGATGATTATAATGTAGAGCCTGATGATGTTATAATGAAGCTATTTGTACAATCCCTGATTGAGCATGCTAGGGATTGGTTTAGAGGATTACCCCATGCTAGTATAGGGCCATGGAATGAATTCAAGAATTGTTTCAAGGAACACTATGGAGATAAAATAAATGAGGGTTTTATCTTAAATGAATTCAATAACATAAAGAAGAATCAGAATGAAGAGGTCCTTGAATTTAATATAAGATTCCAAAAGGCTATGCATAGGCTCTTGCAGGTTATCAGACTAGATGACAGGGTGTGTCTTGTGACATACTTGAATGCCTTTGATGCAAAAATGGGATACCTCTTGAGGGATAAGAACCCTAGAAATCTTGGGGAAGCTTACAAATTAGCCATCAACAAAGAGAGCAATAGAAGAATATCAGGAAAGATAGGGAGAAGAGATGATTGCAGGCCTCAAATGCAGAGTAAGAAAGAAATGGGAAGGTCTATTGACTCTAAACCCAAAGAGGATAACAATCTAAAACAAATCTTAAAGGCTTTGGAAGGTTTAAAGCCTGGTGAAAAGGGAAACAATAGAGCTGTGACTATGGAGAGGTCAGCTCCAAACAATTTTAGCAGATAGCCAAGAATGAAAAATTATCCTTACAACACTCAGTGGAAAGATGGCAAGCCCATTTTCCCAACCAAGCAGGAAAGACCTGATGGAAGGATCCCTGATCCTTTGTAGAGAAATTTAGTGAATTTAGCTGATGAGGTTCCATGGTGTGTCATTTGTCAATCTCCTCATAGTCCATAGCATTGTGTCATTGCTTTGAATTTACCTGATAATCAAGAAGGTGAGGAGTAGTATGATAAGGAAGGATGTGGTATGACTTCTTCACATGTGTGGGATGAAGCTGACTCTACTGATGATGAAGAAGAAGAGTTTGATGATGTTGGATGTAGTATAGTGAGGAGTGAGGAGAAAGTTTCTTTAAGAAGACCATCACATGAAGAAATTGCTCAGATCACCGCAGACATGGTTACTCAAGCTAGAAGCAATTACAACTTGAGGAATAGGACAACTGGAAATGCAACTGGTAAGCTAGGCAATATGTTCATCAAGAGGATAGAAAATAGTGTACAACAGCATGGAGAAAAGGGCAAGGGTGCCGATGATACTAACCAAGTGAAGGTAAAAAGGAAAATTATGCCTACTGCAACTCCTGGGAATAAAGCAAAAACATCAGATGTTGTGGTCCCTATTTCTCAAAATGGAGAAGAATCTTCTCTCAAGAACAAGTCTGATCTGATAAAGGATAAGGTTGCCACTGTTTTTGAGGAAGACATGAATAACCAAAAGTATGTTCCAATTGATATGTCCAAATTGCTTTCACAAATCACTATCAAGGTTCCACTATTGGAAATGATGAGAATAGAAGAACACAAGGTCAAGGCCTTAAATTGGGTAAATGGTGTTTCTTCTGCAGGAATCCAAGAAATGAATAGAAATGACAAACATGTGGCTTCCTTGGAAAACACACCCGACAGTAAGAGTGAAGAAATTGTTTCTAAGATCCCTCAAATCTTCTTGGATACAAATATTGTAAACAATGCAATAGGGACAGTTGATCCTTTCTTTTTGTCCCTTGTGATTGATGGTAAAATATTGAAGAATTGCATGATCAATTCTGGAGCATCAAATACTGTCATGCCTGCAGAGATCATGAAATCATTAGGACTAAAGGTTGATA
This sequence comes from Chamaecyparis obtusa, assembly GCA_027943335.1. Classification (NCBI taxonomy): domain Eukaryota; kingdom Viridiplantae; phylum Streptophyta; class Pinopsida; order Cupressales; family Cupressaceae; genus Chamaecyparis; species Chamaecyparis obtusa. Next base: position 442,029 of record BSBK01005723.1, read on the forward strand.
CACCTCACGGAAGATGCCAAGCTATGGACTCAAGAGAAGTGCCAGTTATTGGTACCATCAAGGCTTTGCCTTATAGGTTAGCTGCATTTCCTAACAAACAGTTGACTATGAGTGTTCTTGTAGTTGACATTCCTCCTCAATATGGAATGTTGTTATCTAGAAAGTGGAGTGCCTCCATAGGAAGAAGTATTCAATGTGACTTATCCTTTGCCACTTTTGACATTGAAGGAGAGAGTGTGAAGGTGTCAAGGGAAGCCAGGACCCCACATATGATTGAGGAAAATGAAAAGGATAGCATGAATTGTTTTGTTGACACTGACATTGGCTCATTCCAAGTCCAGAGGAATGAGATGCAGGAGAAGGTCAGGCCTATCCTTTTGGTAGATGATGAGAGTAACATGGCAGAGGGTAATGTCTTATGGACATTATATTTTGATGGAGAAAATTCTAAGGAAGGTGCTGGAGCAGGAGTGTTATTAATATCCCCAAGTGGTAAGACTTTTAAGTTTTCTTTCACTCTCCTATTTTCTTGCACAAACAATGTTGCAGAATATGAGGCCCTATTGATTGGTTTGAAACAAGCATCAAAACATGGGATCAAACATCTTAGGGTAATTGGTGATTCTGAGTTAGTAATATCTCAGATTAGATCAAAGTATGCATCAAAAAACCAAAGGTTGAAACAATATAGGAATGCTATATGGGATGAAATTGAATGTTTCAGTGCTTTTGGAATTGATTGGGTGGATAGAAGCCAAAACAGGATGGCAGATTTACTAGCAAACATAGCCTTAAGGCCAGAGGATGTTACCTTTGCGGGAATATCCAAAATTGAGTGTAAGTCCAGGCCTTCTATCCCAGATAATGTTGAGAATTGGCAAGTATTTTTTGATGATCGAGATATATTGAGGTTCTTGCAATGTGAGTCTCACTTTGATAGTCAGGAAATGGATTTTGGCACCTATGTTGACATCAGAGATGGAAAAGAAAGTGTTCTTGGGAAGGAAGTTTTGCAACTAAAGTCAAATAGGATCCCAAGGGGATTGGTTGCTCTTAAGAGAGCATTTGATAATAAAGAAAGGGCTTGTATAGCTAGACTTGCTGACAAGGTAAGTGATTTGGAGGAAGTAAATCTAGGGACAAGCCAAGAACCAAGGAATGTTTACATAGGTAAATGTTTATCTCAGAGAACTAGAAGAAATCTAATTGATCTTCTCAAAAAATTCAGACATGTCTTTGCATGGTCTTATGAAGATTTGAAGGCATATAGAGAAGATCTCTTTCAACATGAGATACCATTAAAGGAAGGAACTAAACCTTTTAGGCAGAAATTAAGGCATGTGAACCCTACTTTGGCACCAAAAATGCAAGATGAACTTAAAAAGATGATGGATGCTGGCATTATCAAGCCTGTCAAACATTCTACTTGGGTGTCAAATTTGGTTCTAGTCAGGAAAAAGAATGGTGACATTAGGTTGTGTGTTGATTTTAGAAATATGAATGTCAATTCTTTGAAAGACAACTATGGTCTCCCTAATATGGAAAACATGCTGCAAAGAGTCACTAGATCGAAGTTGATGTCAATGATGGATGGTTTCTCTAGGTATAATCAGGTCATGGTCAAGGAGTCAGAACAATTCAAGACTACATTCACTACTCCTTGGGGAACATATGTTTATGTCAGAATGCCATTTGGTCTGACAAATGCAGGAGCTACTTTCCAGAGAGCTATGGATGTGGCCTTTGCTGATTTCATAAATAAGTTTTTAGTGGTATATCAGGATGATCTCATGGCATATTCAGAGAAGGAGGATCAACACTGTGAGCATCTTGAAAATATTTTTATTAGAGCTCTGGAATATGGAATTTCTTTGAATCCAAAGAAATGTTTTTTTGGTGTGGTGGAAGGCAAGCTCTTAGGACATGTTGTGTCCAAGGATGGAGTGAGAATTGATCTTGAAAGGGTTATGGCAATAGACAAACTCTCACCACCAAGGAATGTTAAAGGAGTACAGTCTTTCTTTGGGCAAGTAAATTTTCTAAGAAGGTTTGTTACTAACTTTGCAGAAATTTGTATTCCCATCTCTGGAATGTTGAAGAAAAATGCAAAAGTAGAATGGAATGAAGAAGCAAATGAGTCTTTCAAGAATATCAAACAGGCCATCAAGGATGCCCCTATTTTAAGGACCCCTGATTATGGTAAACCCATGCAGATTTTCTCCTTTGCTTCTTATCATACAATTGCATCCATCTTATTACAAAAGAATTCAGAAGGGCATGAACAACCCATATCCTTTTTTAGCAAATCCTTACATGCAGCAGAACTAAAGTATGATATAGTTGAGAAGCAGGCTTATGCCCTAGTCAAAGCAGTCAAGGCTTTCAGGTGTTATCTTGTGGGAGCTAGGGTGGTTGCTTATGTTCCTAATGCTGCTATCAAGGATATTCTAGTGCAGCAAGAGGTCTCAGGTAAGAGATGTAGATGGATCAACAGGATCCAAGAATTCAATATAGACATTCAGATTACAAAATTGGTAAGAGGCCTTGGTCTTGCAAAGTTGATGGCACAGAGTAATTTGGTTGCAAACCATGTGAACATGTTAGAGGAGGAAGAAAGGCCATATGTTTGTGATTTGGACTATTGTGATTGGTACAGGGATGTCATCAATTACTTGCAAAAATTATTTCTTCCCACTGACATGAGTGAAAATAAGAAAAGGACTATCAGGCTACAATCTGTGAGATATGCCATTATACATGGTGAGTTATGGTGGAAAAGCAATGAAGGTGTATTGCTAAAATGTGTAGACCAGGAAAGGTCTAAGTCTTTGTTAGAATCAATGCATCAAGGTGTATGTGGAGGACACTACATGGAAAAGACCACAGCCCACAAGATCCTTAGATCTGGATTTTGGTGGCCTACAGTTTTTAAAGATACACATCAGTTTGTAAGGAAGTGTGATGCATGCCAGAGGTTTGCAGGTAAGCTGAAATTTGGTAGAAATTTACCACTCAAACCAGTCTCAGTTCAGGCCCCTTTCCAGCAGTGGGGTATTGATTTCATAGGTGAGATTCCAAACAAGTCTAGTGGTGGGCATTCTTACATATTAGTGGCAACAGACTATTTCACTAAATGGGTTGAAGCTATTCCCACTAGGAGGGCCACTAGTAAAGTTGTTATTGATTTCATTATGCAAAATATTCTCACTAGGTTTGGATGTCCAGAAACAATAGTGGTAGACAATGCAATGTGCTTTAGATCACAAGAGTTTGGTGATTTTTGTCAGCAATATGGGATACACATTTCATTTTCTTCCCCATATCATCCACAGGGAAATAGCCAAGCTGAATTCACTAATAAAAGCTTGATAAAGATCCTCAAAAGAGTATTGGACAAAAATTAAAAATATGGGACTCAAAACTTTGGTGGGCATTGTGGGCTGACAAAGTGACCATCAAGAAGGCCATAGGTTGTGCCCCATTTGATCTAGTCTATGGGATTGGAGCTAGGTTACCTCAAAACAATCTATTGCAAATGTATAAATTGATCCAGGCATATGATGAAGACTTAGATGATGAAATGAGACTAAGGATGGATGAGTTAATCTAGTTGGAGGAGGTAAGAAGAGATGCACATGAAAGAAATGAAACACTTCAGACACAGTGTAAGAGCTTATTTGATAAAAGGGCCACACAAAGGAGTTTTGGGGCTGGTGATCTTGTTCTAATGTGGAATGTCAGATTAGAGGATAAGGGACAGCATGGTAAGTTTGATCCTATTTGGTTGGGTCCTTATCTCATTGAAAGTAAATGGGGAGTTGATTCATATATTCTGAAAGATCTAACTAGTGGCACTTTGGAATTTCTTGTTCATGGACAATTCCTAAAGTTTTACTTCTCTTGAAGTATCTTTTTCCATGAGCAGTAGCTAGGATTCTTCCTTAGGTCTCTTAGGGTTGTTTTTGGTTTGAAATTTTGTGGTCTGCTCTTCCAGTAAATTTTGTTTCCTCATTGTATCTGCAAGAGATACATGCCCCCAACTAGAGCCACTGTTAGTCCGTTTTCCAATCATTGTAAAATCTTGTGAAATTGGCATGTTCCCTACAATGTGTTTGTTAAGTGTCCTACCCCGTGCTCTTCAATGTTGTCACCAAGCTCCAGTCCAAATCGCATATCCTGAATCACATAACCCAAAAAATTATTCAAGTCCTAAGGTCTGCGGGAAATATTTTTAAAATCTGCCACAGTGTTGAAAACCTGTAGTGTTTTCAAAAATCCGTGATGTTTTCGGCTTCTCTGCTATCTTTCGGTCTGTCGATATTCCTGTGTGTTTTTTATCTTTTACCAAAAAACCCTCGTTGTTTTCGACCTTTGCCTTCCAGCTTTGTGCACTTGTCTTTTGGTGCCGAAAACTTTGTGTGTTTTCGACCTCGGTCTTAACTAAGCAAGTCCGACTGGATGGTGGGTCTAGACTCTTCCTGATTGGCTGTCGCATGGCCGCATGTCAGACTTTTTTGACATGCGATCATGTGACCGCTTGCCACCTAGCCATGTGGGTCCCAGTCCTGTTCAGCTGCCTGGTGGTCTACTTTGCCTTAGTGCGCAAGTGCGATCAATGGTGTGACCTGGTTTCCGGATTGGGCAGAGAATCCTGACGTGTTGGAGCATCAATGATTATCGTTAAAGCGTGAAGGTTTTAACAGGGCTATGCGCTTTTGCGACAACCGTCTGATCCTCCGAAAGGGTAAGGCTTCTTTGGCAGTGGTCTCGGAGGTGATGATGTGGCAGCCTGTGATTGGCTGTCGCATGATTGCATAGCCCAATTTTTGGCTATGCGATCATGCGACCACTTGCCACGTGTCCTTGGGGCCCGTTGGCAGAAAGGGGTGTGGTCCCAGTAGCAGGTGGTGATGAGGCTTGTCAGGTGGGCCCGTTGGCTTTTGTTGCGGAGGTATGCATTTTGTGCGGTGGGTCTAAGATGCCACGCAGTGCTGATGTGTGTGATTTTTATTGGCTGGGAGGTGGCGATGTGGTGGTCTAATGGCCTTGTTGCATGCATGATCCCAAGGGCCATTTCCACAGCTTGCGATCATGCGACAGGGTGCCACGTGTGCTGGGGCCCGTTTGTGGTTGTTTGTTGGTTTGAGCTGGCAGGGTGGTAGGTTTGAATGCGGGCCCAAGTTAGGGTGTCTCAGCAGTGATATGACAGCCGGCAGGGTGCATGTTAGCGGCATGTCGCATGTTCGTGTGAGCAAGTTTTCCAGCTTGCGAACATGCAACATGCCCTTTTGTGGCAACGGTCTGGCGTTGGCGGTTATGCAGAAGGCAAGGGGAAATGGCATGTCGCATGTTCGCATAGCCCATTTCCGGGCTATGCGATCATGCAACCAAGCATAAAATTGGAGCCCGGATTCTTGTGGCGGTGAGAGTTGTGACTGTGCAATTGCGTGACTGAGGGCAAATGGTTATGAAACTTAAAGCCTGCGAAATGCATGTGACCGTTTGAACTTGCTGAGTGTTTTTTGTGGCAGGAGGTACCAAAATTCAATTTTTGAGTGGCCGGAGTGGGCAAAATGGATTGTCAATTGCTGTGGCTTGACCCCTGTCATGTCTGTGTTTATTCCTCGGCGGGGTTAGGTGATTTTGAAATTTTGAATTTGAAATGATCATATGCTTGCATTGTAACCCTGGTATAAAGGGATTTTGGTGATCATTTTCTGAGCATTGGGAGTTAGGTATTCAAACTTCTGGGTTGTGAGTCCTATTCTCAGTCTGAATTGTAATGACTGGTCTTGATTTTTTGACAATTGAAAGAAAGTTGTATATCTGAGCTACAGTTTGCAAGCAGGGTTCCTTTGGATTGACTGTACACACTTGAAGATTCTTCATACTTAATGCAGGCACTTGATTCTCATCTCTCCCTTGTGTCAACGTAGATGGATTTTGAACTTTCTAGTTCATTGCGTAAAAATTTGTGTATAGGTCTTCATTCTTGAGTTCTAGTCCAGGATTAGATTAAATGATGCTCCAGATGGGACATAGATTCATCTCTTGTCTATGTAGGGATATTCTGTAAGTAGCAGAGGAGATTGTGGGTGTGTTTATGGCTTTGAATCTCAGATATATTCTGGTGTGTGTGTGTGGTCTATCTAAGAAACCTTGCCCAATGGATGAGGCACTGACCTAGATAAGTACTTCTTTGTTGACATGTCCTGATTGGTTGTTATGATTCAAACACATAAATTAAGAACCATTCTTTAAATTTTCAGCATTTGGTTGTCTGTGGTTCTACCCCATAGCAATGGAGAGTCAATGAGTGTGTGGTTAACATTCAGTACTTTCTTGCTATCCATTTATCTATTATTCAAACCCAGTCTTTGGTGTGTGAAGTATAGTTTATACTGGGTTAGGTGCACCTGCCTTGGTTTTGCAGAGCCAGAAGCAGAAAAGGGCAGTCTTGTCCCTAGAGTTGGTCCAGTTATCCTAAGACCGCATTGCATTTTGGAGCTAACCACCCCTAAAATCTATCTGAGGGTATATTGGCAGCCTATTAGAGCATAAGCGTCATTTTGGACACCAACAGGGGGCACAGCAAGCATCTTTCCTGCTCAACTTCAAAAGTGACTTCAAATGGTTGGAGAGGCAACTCAGCCTGATACATGCTTCTCTACAATCTGCAGATGAGCAGAGTGAGCACAAAGACCCTGTAAAAATATGGCTGACAGAAGTGAGGAATATTGTTTTTGATGCGCAAGACATAATTGATGAGTGCGCCGTTAAGAATTTGTATAGTCCTCTTCAATTTATCCCTCGGTATAAGATGGGTAAGAAGATTAAGGACCTCAAGGACAGGATTAGCTCTACCATTCAATTGGCACAACAGCTCAAGGTTTTCCATGATGTGGTCCATTTGAGTCAGCCCTCAACTAGTACATCCGAATTAAGATCAGAAAGTGGAGCAGAGTTGAGAAGCTGGAGGACCTTGGAGAAAGATTCACCGGCAGTGGCAGTTGACCACAAGGTTGAGGAAATTGTGACATTGTTAGAGAACCCTGCCATTGGATGTGTTGCCGTTGTGGGCATGGGAGGGCTGGGAAAAACATTCCTTCTGCAGCATGTCTTCGAGAGGTCAAAACATAGGTATGACTGTTCTGCCTGGATTTCTGTTTCTAAGACGTTTTTTCTTAGAAAATTGCGGTGTGACCTAGCCTCTCACATTGATTTAAAAATAGACAATAGTGTAAGTGATTTGCGAGCAGCGGAGCTAATCCATGACAAGTTAGATGGCAGAAAATGTTTGATTGTTCTCGATGATGTGTGGAGGAGCATTGTAGAATGTAATAACTTGCTCTCCAGAATTGGGCTTCCCACTGGCCGTGGTAACCAGTGTAAAATATTGGTTACCACCAGAAGTAGGGATGTTTGTGAAAACATGAATGCTGACATCTATGAGATGCAACAGCTCTCGGAGGATGAGAGTTGGGATCTATTTTGCCAACATTCCTTCCTGGAGCGTGAGGGAAACAGGCCGCCTGAGCATTTGGAGAGCTTGGCTCATCAAATCGTCCAAGAATGTGGGAGGTTGCCATTGACCATAAAGAGAGTTGCGGCATCCATGGCTAGGTCTTCCCTCAGAACAGATTGGGAATCAAAATTACTACAGATCAAAAAGCTTGGAAAAGGAGAGGACGGCATCATACAGATTTTAAAGATGAGTTATGACTCTCTTCCTTCTCCTCTGAAATTTTGGTTTGCTTATTTCTCTTTCTTTCCGGAGGACACACGATTTTCTTTTTCTACCTTCAAAATTGACAAAGCTATATACCAAGACTATGTGATACATTTATGGATGGCGGAAGGATTTATTCCGCAGGTAAAAGACAGAGAACAATGGGATATTGGGTTAGATTATCTTCATCAACTTGAAAGTTTGTGTTTGCTGGATGTAGACAGAGTTACAAGTTGTTATACTCTACATGACTTGCTGCATTCTTTAGTTGTAAATATATGTAAAGAAAATGAGTGTGAATTTGATCTTCCCTTTGGAAAGACAAGTTTCCGCAGGTTATTACTGGCTAACAAAGGTATAGCTACTGATAACAATTCAGAGAGGCCTCTTAGTTGTCAGCGCTTTCTCCGCACACTGTGCTTCTCTCAGAATCCTCTCATCACAAAAATTCCACAACAGTTGCTTGATCATCAGAAAGTACTCCGGATAATTGACCTTAGCCACACTGCCATCTCCACATTGCCAAAATGTTTTGGGAAGTTCAAACTTCTTAAGGTTTTGAATTTGTCTTACACAGAGATCAGGGAGGTGCCAGATTGTGTAAGAAGACTTAAGAGTCTTCAGTTACTTGATGTTTCCCATTGTACAAGCATCGACCGCGTACCTTAGTGGATAGGGGAGCTCAAATGTCTTTCCCATCTCAATGTACAGGGGTGCCCACCAATTACAAATAGACCTATGCCGAAGGGAGTATCACAGCTCTTGCATCTTAGGACACTGAGATCGGATTACTTCCCACTGTCCACTGATGACAAAGGATTCTTCAATATTAAAGATGTTGGCAGCTTGATCAATCTCTGTGAAATAAGCTTTAGCTTAAAAGATGCAAGCAAATTGGAAAGTTTAGAAGATGGTATCCTAGACCGTTTGGTCAAACTGAGATTTCTGGGAGTACGGAATCCTATTCCTGCAAAGGAGGGTCATACAGAAGGATCCATTCTTCCAGTGTTCCCAGAGAAAATGAAGGATATGAAAGATCTTGAACAACTTGAAATTCTTGGTTTCTGCGTACCAAGTTGGATGGGTGGAATGGAAAAGATGACCAATGTTGTATTGACTAACTGCAGTGATTATTCTTCGCTCCAAAAAAATGCCCAACTTACAATTATTGATGTTGCGGGATGATTCGAAATGCAGAAAATTGCCAAACAACTTTGGAGAGAGGGGGATTCCCAAATCTGGTTAGGCTGCAAATTATTAACTTCCCTCTTTTAGAGGAGTTGCCAGATTTGGAGGATGGAGCGATGCAAAGTCTAGAAGGACTATGGATAGTGAATTGTCCGCAGGTAAAGAAAGTTCCAGGACTGGAGCGGTTGAAGAGACTAAAGAGGCTATCAGCAAAGCAAGCAAGTGGTGAATTTGAGAAGAGGTTAAAGAAAGAAGGAGAAGATTGGTAAAAAATCAAATCTAAAAAACCCCGAACGGAGATCCGCTTGTATTAGACATAGATAAATGGTTTTGTATGAAGATTTTTGAACGTTCACAAATTTGGATATTTAGATTTAGAACACATGTTTTACCATATTATAAAAATATTTTGATTAATACTTTAAAATGTGTATTTTAAAGAGAATTTATAATACAAAGAAGGTAATGTTCTTTATTTAGATCGTTTATTTTTTATATTAACATATTTGTAGTATAATAATTAATAGTTGATATAAAATATTTATCTATTTAAATATTTTAAAGTAAGAGTTATATTATTTTGTTACTATATTTTTATTTTATATATATACAAAAACATCTAAATGATAATTTTTAGTTTTAAAAAGTGTTATATTATATTTAATATTTTTGTTAAACAAATTTATTTTTTAATTTTTGTTTACTTTGATTTATTTATTGCATATTTTATTTAAGAACTATTTTATTATTAAATGATATTGCTAATAACAAGTTAATTCTTAAATATTAATAATTTTTTTTATAAATTATTATATAAATTAGAGTAAAAGTTAAGCATTTTTTTATTTACATGGTCAGTACTCTAATCTTTAATCATATGTACTTATACAATCATCTTTTTTGAAGTGGTAAGCATTGTTGGTAACTTTATTATAGTACGCTTTTTTCCTCATAAAAAATTTGATATATAGAAATTGATCTTGGTAATTGCTAACTTTTACTATTTTATATAATGTAGAGTTTCACTTACAATAATCTTATGTTGATACACCTAATCCAAAGGAGACGGGCTTTATCTATTGTTAATTAAATATGGAATATTTGATCTTATTGAACTTCGATTAAATCTATTTTTTTGGTATGGATTATTGATAAATTTCAAATTGTTAAAAAATAATCAAGAAAATATATCTTTCCATTAAGGAGGTTGAGAAAATACTATTCTACAAAAGGGATTTTGGATTAAATATTATCATCATTGTAAAGGTGTATTGCGTGAAGTTGTTATTGTGGAAGGTTGTCTAAAGGATATGAATGATTTATTTTTACAAAGTGTTGGTTTATTGTCCAATCCATGAATTGTGGGAATTTAAACTTCGCATGTAGCCAAGTGAGACCATAAATATGGGACCTGATAGCTAGCATAAATGATCTACATTAATGTAATGCCCCAAACCCATGAGCTCAACAACTTAGTAGAGGTTTAAATTTTTCAAGTCCAACAACCCAATGAAGGTTGAATCAAGAGGGGTGACTAATTGGAATATATGATCATGATGCCCTAGCAAGTGATCAAAGCTTGTAAGCTCAACAACATGAGAGGTTTAAAAATTGGTCACAACAAACATCACATTGTGCCATGTATAAGTATTTTGATATTATTCATAGGTTTTGTTAATAAAATTACATGATCATTTCTTTTATTTATCTTGGTCATTAACCTCTTGTGTGAATCTTCACTTTTCATATAATTAAAATATTGAAATGTTATTGTATGTATTGAATGGATGCAATTTTTTAAATTATCCTATATACATAAAGGGAAAATGTAAGAAAATAAATTAATGTCAAAAGAAAAAAAACATGTATTTTACCTTTAAAGTAATTTAAATTGAGCTTGAAGAACTAGAGAAGCACAGAAGATTGAGAAATATCTTAGATTATATGGGTGATCCCACGAAGCTGTGTCCCACTTTTAGGGACGAACAAAATCGCGAAGCTGGGGAAAAATAATTTTTTTGTGCCTTCGTATGGAGTAGATACTTCGTGCGAAGTGGTGGATGATTTGATTAGATGATTTTATTTGATGATATATGATTTGTTTACATTTGATTTGATTTGATGATTTGATTAGATGGTTTTATTTTATTAGATGATATGATTTGATTAGATGGTTTTATTCGATTAGATGATATGATTTTATTTGATTTGAATAGATGATTTTATTTGATGATATATAATTTGAATAGATGATTTTATTTGATGATATACAATTTGATTAGATGATTTGATTAGATGGTTTTATTTGATTAGATGATATGATTTGTTTAGATATGATAAGTAACACATGTCATAAGTAATATAACTAATTTCATCATTTTTAGTGGCTTAAGGGAAGGTCTTAAGTGGATCTAGAATTAATATCATAAAAGAAAACTAGTTAATACATGTAACTAGTGAATAATAACTATTCTAATTAATTCTAGAACTAACACATGTCATAAGTAATATAACTAATTTCATCATTTTTTAGTGTCTTAACGGGAGGTCTTAACGAGATCTAGAATTAATATCATAAAAGAAAACTGGTTAATACATGTAACTAGTGAATAATAACTATTCTAACTAATTCTAGAACTAACACATGTCATAAGTAATATAACTAATTTCATCTTTTTTTAGTGTCTTAAGGGGAGGTCTTAAGGGGATCTAGAATTAATATCATAAAAGATAACTAGTTACTACATGTAACTAATGGATAATAACTATTCTAACTAATTCTAGAACTAACTCATGTCATAAGTAATATAACTAGTTTCATCAAAGCATACATAAAATCTTTAACTAATATGAAATCTATAAAAATCATTGAATAATCAAAGTATACATATCAAATTCTATATATTAAAACCATTGAACCATCAAATAGGTTCATCATATATCAACAAATTATAGTCCATCATATGTTTAAATATATAAACAAAGTATAATGAAATTTAATCCAGAGATATCAAGTAGGTCCTAACACAAGAAATAAGTATGGTTAAAAGCACAATCAGGTGTCACCTTTTAAGCTAACTTATCAGCACATCTGAATTTTAGTATTTCTAACTAAAAATTAATTTTGGTCAAACATATGGTCTAGCTAGATTCATTCTAGCTAAGTTATATAAGTTCTTTAACTTTTCCAATTTGAAATATCTATTAAATGTATGTTTTTATACCACTTTGGGTCCAATTACCATAAAAATAAAATTATTTCATAAAAGTGATGTTTCAATAACTCCTAATCTTTTTAATGATATTTTTTTTAAAATAAAAAAATACCCTTTTATAGAGATTAGAGTCAAGAATATCCTCATATATATTTTATAGTGTTTTAATCAGACATGGTTTATTGTAATTAAAAAATATTGCAAGTAGGTATTTTAACAGTCAAGGAGATGTTGATTCAGAGAAAGAAAAAAATTGTAAATCATATTAAATAAATTTGAAAAACATATGGTGCACTACAAGAAAGATTCCTCTTCAAGAATATATATTTATTTTTTTGATTGGGATAGATTTTTTATGAAAAATATGTTGCGAGATGAAAACTTTCAATTTCAGTGAGTTTGAATTTGAATTGTTATAAAAGAGAAAATATAGGTCACAAACAAGTTTTTATTTATTCATGCACTAGCTATATATGTCATGTATGACATATTTTTAAATTCGGGGGAAAAATGTTTATTTACATCTAATTTCTTGGTGGGAACTAGACCCCTAATTTTCAACAACTGAAAAATCATCTTTAAAAAATAAAGAAAACAAATCAATTCTTATTCAAAACAATTATTAAAAATATTAATCATAAACTTCATCCATTTTATCACATTTAATTGGTTCACATCATCTTCAAATTCCAAACATAAATGTCATTTTTATACTATTGAAGTTGAACAACTTTGATTTTGTTAGCCTTTTCCTTTGTAAAAGGGTGACAACTTATTGTGCTTTTACCTGTATACATATTATACTTTTTAGACCAACTCAAGTGGTTCAGACCTTTCATGGAGAACATGTAATATTCTCTCATGATCCTCACTATCTAGTCTCCACTTACGATGTCCACGTTGAGATTTAACTGTATGAAGACAAATGGATGTGGCAACTACTAGGTGACTATATTGAAATACCTTATTGTCTGGTTTGTAATCAACAAAGTGAATACCATGTTGAATTACTTTGATTTTCTTGAAATATGTTCCCTCTAAAATAACTGAACCTACAGGTCACAAATTTTAATAATATATAAATTTAAATAAACTCAATTTGAAATTTGTTAAAAGGTTGAAATTTAAAATTTAAAAATTGAGTTCAATATATTGATGTAAACCATATACAAACCTATGGGGAACAAAATTCCATCACTTTCTTCAGGTTCGAGTAACTTCATCCTCTCTGCAGTACAACACAATAAATAATAACCAACTCCTACATTTCCACGCTCAATAATCACTGCAAAGACATCTCTTGCACAGTAAATTTATATATACGTGTGTGAGATCTTAAAATAAATACTTACTTCAATCTATAGATCTATCTATATCTATCTATACATGCAACTCAATGTACCATATAATGTGAAATATATATACTTACCGATTTTGACCAATCCTGAGATATGATCATAATCAGTAGAAATAAAAGGAACATCATCAAAGTTTTCATCTTCATCTCTATCAAATGTATCAGTAACAACTAGTGGCACTAGATTCCATGTGCCTACATATCCACAATCTTGATTGATACATTCCTCATAATTGTCAACAATGCAGGGACAACAAAAGCATGAGGAGTCCCTAGTGTTCAACATCTAATTGTGGCAATTCATACTCATAACTGAATGCAAAGTCACGTCATTTCTATCCTATTGCAAACATGCATATTTTTTCTATCCGCACCTGAACAAATGCATATATAATGTTGGAAACAATTGTCTGAAAGAAATTGCTACTCAAATTATGTATTGTCTTTGATGTCACACAATGTCATAGTCCGCAGCAATCAGTTCCTACCGAGCTCAGTCAGTCTGCCAAACAGGAAGATTAGTGCTTACCGAGTCCACTCGGTTATCAAAGAAAATCAGTGTCTACCGAGTTCACTCGGTTATCAAAGAAAATTTAGCATTTACCGAGTTCAGTCGATCGTCAAAGGAAATTCAGTGTTTACCGAGTTCAGTCGATCGTCAAAGAAAATTTAGTGTTTACCGAGTTCAGTCGGTCGTCAAAGAAAATTCAGTGTTTACCGAGTTCAGTCGGTTATCGAAGGTAAAGGATTGTCGGTGTTTACCGAGTTCCCTCGGTCTCCGAAAGATTGTAGAAAGTTATGGTCACCGAGCACTCTCGGCCCTTGAAGGATTTTTGCAAATAGAGTTTGCTTAATTCAGCCGACTGTTATACTAAATAATGTCGATTTGACAAATCTAAAATCATATAAATAAAAGGTCAAATGTGAAAAATAAACAAGAATTACAGCAGAAGATTTACAGAAGAAAGACAGGAAAGGTGTGTGCGAATTTGTGAAGGATGTTCAGATATCCTTAAGGTGCAGCAGAGATTTATTCGATCAGGAAGGATCACACTTATGCAGAACAGAGATCTGTAATCAGAAAAACAGTTGCATTATTATACAGGTCATTTTCATTGTTACCTTCTTATCATTGTAAAAGTGAATTCTAAATCTCTTAACCGAGTTGGTTTAACAACCATATTGTAAATCCTCTAACAAGGTGACAATTCCATTGAATTGTTTTCAAGACCTCTTACCAGGCCACTCCTAGCAGGGTGATTAAATCCTCTAACAAGGTCACACCTAACAGTGTGTTTTGTAACCTTTTACCGGGTTGGCTTCTAACCGGGCATCACTTCAGAAAAGTGAAAATCAGTATCTAGATACATTGGTGGCTTTTCCCATATTGGGTTTCCACGTTAAATCTTGTGTCTCTTGTGTTCTTAATTGCTATCTTAATCATACACTAGTGCTGATGAATATCTAAAAGATAATTTTGCTAATACTTTCTGCATCTTCAAAGTTACTGCAATCTATTTACCGAGTGCTAAAACAGATAACATTTTTAAGATATCCTAAGGGTTCTGGAAAGAAATAATTGTGAAGTGTTTCATGGTTGACTGATTCACCCCCCCCCCCCCCCCTCTCAGTCACTTCATCCATATTCCATCAATTGGTATCAGAGCTTTTGGTGCTTGCAGGAAGGGTTTCAAGGACCTAAGCTAAAGATCAGGATGTCTTACAAGAGGGAAATTCCAAAGCTCAACAGAGATAACTTTTCAGCATGGAAAGGTCTCATGTGACTTCATCTGGCTTCCATTGGTGATTCAGGATGCAAATACATTGATGAAGAATACACAATTCCTACTGGCGCATTAACTGTTGAAGACATTGCAGAGAAAAAGACTCATAATACCATGATGATAGACATTGCATCTGCTCTCAGCTATGAAGAATTTGATGATATTAAAGAATGCACTACTGCATATGAAATGTGGATGGCACTGAAGAAAATATATGGTGGTGATGCAAATGTGAAAAGAGCCAAAGTAGAAAGCCTAAGAGGACAGTTTGACAAGATGAATATGAAGGAAGATGAAAACATTGCAAAATATGTTGAAAGAATCAAAGCAAGTGTAAGTGCAATTAGAGCTTCTGGAGGAACAATCTCAGATGAAACTGTTATAAGTAAGGTACTCAGAACATTACTCCCTATCTATGCAATAAGAGTATCTACTATTCAAGAAAGAAGATGTGAAACAAACCACAATATAACTTTGGAGGCTTTAGTTGGAAGATTGACAGCCTTTGAATTAGACAACTATGACAACTATGTTCCTAGTTCCAAAAATATTGAATCAGCATTTGAGGCCAAGGTTTCACTAAAGAAGAACAAGAAAATTAAAGAAGTTCAGTTAGAAAGTGAAGAAGTATCAGAAGAAAGTTTTGATAGTGATCTTGAAATTGTAGAAGCATTACTTGCAAAGAAGTACTCTAGAGGGAAAGGTCAATATAAAGGTAAAACTCCTTTAATCTATTTTTCATGTGAAGAAATTGGACATATTGCAGCTAGGTGCCCAAACAAGAAAGTCAAGGAAGAGAAGAGAAGTCACAAGTACTATGGCAAAAAGAATTTCAAATCATTCACGGATAAAGGTAAGAAAACATGTTTTATGGCTAAAGATTCTGATGATAGTGAAGAAGAAATTATCTTTATTGCTATAAAAGATGAATCTGATGATGATGAAGATAAGATGGCACTTATTTCTCATATAAGCAAAGATGATATATGGATAATAGACAGTGGATGTTCACACCACATGACTGGTGACAAGACAAAATTTGAATATCTAGAAGACTGTGATAGTGGTAATGTAAGATTTGGAAACAATGAACCTTGTTGTATAAAAGGAAAAGGAAGAATCTCATTAACCAAAGAACTCATATGTGATAATGCTTATTGGGTTGAAGGACTAAAACATAATCTTCTAAGTGTAGCACAGCTAATCAACACTGGTTTCAAGGTTGAATTCATGAATGGTCAAGCAAGACTGTTGGATGAAAAAGGAAAACTCATTGGATCAGGCAAACAAACAAAAGGTAACTTATTTTATCTTGATCTCAGTGAATATTCATGCCTTATTGCTCAAATTGAAGAAAGTTGGCTATGGCACAAAAGGTTATGTCATGTGAATTTTGATAACATGATAAAAATAAGCAAATTCAAGAAGGTTAGAGGCATTCCTACTTTGAAGAAACCTGATACTGGTCTATGTAAGAATTGTCAGATTGGCAAAATGAGTAAAACTAGTTTCAAGAGTAAGAACTATCAGTCTAAAGAAATTTTGGAAATTGTGCATACTGATTTATGTGGACCTATTGGAATAAAAAGCTATACTAGAGATAAATTATTTATTCTTTTCATTGATGATTATTCTAGAATGATGACTGTTATGTATTTAAGAGAAAAATCAGAAGCATTTGAAAAGTTCAAATGGTGCTTAGCAAGAGTGGAAAAGGAAACAGGGAAAAGATTGAAATGCTTAAGATCAGACAGAGGTGGTGAATTCATCTCCCATGATTTTAACAACTTTTGCATTGAAAGAGGAATCAAAAGACAGGTATCAGCTCCTAGAACTCCTGAGCCGAATGGAATAGCAAAAAGAAGAAATGGATCTATTATGGATTGTGCAAGGACTCTAATGATAGAAAAGAACATCGCTATAAAGTACTGGAAGGAAGCTATCAGCACTGCAGTTCATACCTTGAACTGAGTACAATTGAAGAAAGACACATTCAAAACTCCTTATGAATTATGGTATGGCTATAAACCCAATGTAAGTTACATGAAAATATTTGGTAGCAAGTGTTATATCTTAAAAGAATCCAGAAGAAATAAATTTGATGTGAAAAGTGATGAAGGAATATTCCTAGGATATTCTAGCAAAAGCAAGGCATACAAATGTCTGAACTTATCTACTCACAAAGTCATAGAAAGTATACATGTAAAGTTTGATGAGTTTGCAGAAAAGACTGAAGAAGAAAGAAAAAGGGAACCTGAGAACTACAGAAGATTCATTTACATTGAACCTGAAACATTGGCAGACACAACTATCAATAAGGAAACTATATCTACCGAGCCGAGCACAGTTACCGAGTCACAAACCGAGTCACAGGAAGAAGTTCAAACCGAGTCACAGGAAGAAATTTAGACCGAGTCCCAGCCTGAAGTTACCGAGCAAATATCTACCGAGCTCGAGCAACCTGAAGAAGAGATCCTAGAAGACAACAGCATGAATCATTCAAAAAGAAAGGAACCTATACTAGCCAAATATGTCAGAAGACATCATACACCAGATCAAATTATTGGAAACAAATCAGATGGTACTATGACAAGAAGCAAGCTAAAAGGTACATGTCTTCTTAATGACTTTGAACCTAGAAATATCAAAGATGCATTGGAAAATGAAAGTTGGATTGAAGCAATCAATGAAGAATTAGAACAAATACAAAAGAACAAAACATGGACTCTTGTACCTAGACCTAAAGATAAGAATGTAATTGGAACAAAATGGGTATTCAGGAATAAGCTGAATGAAGATGGTCAAGTATCTAGAAATAAAGCTAGACTGGTATGTAAAGGTTATTCTCAAGAAGAAGGTATAGATTATGGAGAAACTTTTGCTCCTGTTGCAAGATTAGAAGGTGTAAGAACTCTACTTGCTTATGCAGCACATAAAGGATTTAAGGTATATCAGATGGATATAAAATCTGCATTTCTCAATGGAATTCTTGATGAAGAAGTCTACATTGAACAACCTGAAGGTTTTGTTGATCCAGATAAAAACGACATGGTCTGCAGGTTACACAAAGTATTTTATGGTTTGAAACAAGCTCCTAGAGCATGGTATGAAAGACTCCATAACTATTTGATTCAGATTAATTTCAAAAGAGCCAATGATAACAGCAATCTGTATATTAAAGAAGGACCGAATGACAAAATTGTATTGGTAGAAATATTTGTAGATGATACTATATTTACAGGGAATGAGGATCAGTGCAAAGAATTTTCAGAGCAAATGAACAAAGAATTTGAAATGTCTATGTTTGGTTTAATAAAATTCTTTGTTGGTCTTCAAATTCAGTAAAGCAAGAATGGTATATACATTACTCAATCTAAATACATTAAGGAAATACTTAAGAAGTTTGGTATGGAAGATTCAAAACCAGTTGGTACACCCATGTGTACTGGACTAAAACTTACCAAAAATGATGATTCAAAAGAAGTTGATTAGACCCTATACCGATCTATGATTGGAAAATTGCAGTATGTAGTACATACAAGACCTGATATTGCCTTAGCAGTCGGTATAGTAGCTAGATTCTCAGCAAAACCTAAGGAAAATCATATGATGGCAATCAAAAGAATCTTAAGATACTTAAGAGGAACTGAAGAATATGGTTTGTGGTATAAATTTGGAGGCAATCTAGACTTAAAAGTGTTTACTGATGCTGATTGGGCAGGGAACATTGATGACAGAAAAAACACAAGTGGTGGAGCATTTTTTCTTGGAAAAAGATTGGTATCCTGGACTAGTAAAAAGAAAAATTGCACATCTCAATCCACAGCTGAAGCAGAATATGTTGCTGCTACAGTAAACTGTTCAAATATTATTTGGTTCAAACAGTTATTAGAAGGTATGAAGGTTGAAATCAAAGAACCAGTTGTTATATTTTGTGACAATACCAGTGCAATAAACATTTCGAAGAATCCAGTGATGCATTCCAAAACCAAGCATATTGCTATTAAATATCACTTTGTAAGAGAATTGGTGCAGGACAAGGAAATCAGATTAGAATATATTCATACAAAAGAACAGATTGCAGACATTTTTACCAAACCATTACCTAAGGATGCATTTGTGTATCTGAGAGGTAAGTTAGGGGTCATTCCCCTATCCGAGGCTCACTAAATACAGTTTTAGTGATGCATCAACCAGAACATGATTGAAAATCAACCAGTTGATACAGCATATTCAAGGAATCATTGCATATGAATCAGTACTTAAGGTACATTAATTTACACTGGTAATATGTGAATTGTCTTTGGCATGTGTTGTCAAAGAGGGAGTGTTTTCTATGTCTTTGCTATTACTTCAAGAAATTTTCAATAGTCAAGAAGGAAGAATTTTTAAGATAAAGGAAGTTTGCTGACAGAGGGAGATTTGAATCTGAACCGAGCTAATTCTTTCAAATTTCTTATGCTATGACATATTGTGTTGCCATCAATGCCAAAGAGGGAGATTGTTGGAAACAATTGTCTGAAGGAAATTGCTACTCAAATTATGTATTGTCTTTGATGTCACACAATGTCATAGTCCGCAGCAATCAGTTCCTACCGAGCTCAGTCGGTCTGCCAGACAGGAAGATTAGTGCTTACCGAGTCCACTCGGTTATCAAAGAAAATCAGTGTCTACCAAGTTCACTCGGTTATCAAAGAAAATTTAGCATTTACCGAGTTCAGTCAGTCGTCAAAGGAAATTTAGTGTTTACCGAGTTCAGTCGGTCATCAAAGAAAATTCAGTGTTTACCGAGTTCAGTCGGTCATCAAAG
The DNA here is from genome assembly GCA_027943335.1 of Chamaecyparis obtusa. NCBI lineage: Eukaryota > Viridiplantae > Streptophyta > Pinopsida > Cupressales > Cupressaceae > Chamaecyparis > Chamaecyparis obtusa. Next base: position 462,112 of record BSBK01005723.1, read on the forward strand.
AAAATTCAGTGTTTATCGAGTTCAGTCGGTTATCGAAGGTAAAGGATTGTCGGTGTTTACCGAGTTCCCTCGGTCTCCGAAAGATTGTAGAAAGTTATGGTCACCGAGCACTGTTGGCCCTTGAAGGATTTTTGCAAATAGAGTTTGCTTAATTCAGCCGACTGTTATACTAAATAATGTCGATTTGACAAATCTAAAATCATATAAATAAAAGGTCAAATGTGAAAAATAAACAAGAATTACAGCAGAAGATTTACAGAAGAAAGACAGGAAAGGTGTGTGCGAATTTGTGAAGGATGTTCAGATATCCTTAAGGTGCAGCAGAGATTTATTAGATCAGGAAGGATCACACTTATGCAGAACAGAGATCTGTAATCAGCAAAATAGTTGCATTATTATACAGGTCATTTTCATTGTTACCTTCTTATCATTGTAACAGTGAATTCTAAATCTCTTAACCGAGTTGGTTTAACAACCATATTGTAAATCCTCTAACAAGGTGACAATTCCATTGAATTGTTTTCAAGACCTCTTACCAGGCCACTCCTAGCAGGGTGATTAAATCCTCTAACAAGGTCACACCTAACAGTGTGTTTTGTAACCTTTTACCGGGTTGGCTTCTAACCGGGCATCACTTCAGAAAAGTGAAAATCAGTATCTAGATACATTGGTGGTTTTTCCCATATTGGGTTTCCACGTTAAATCTTGTGTCTCTTGTGTTCTTAATTGCTATCTTAATCATACACTAGTGCTGATGAATATCTAAAAGATAATTTTGCTAATACTTTCTGCATCTTCAAAGTTACTGCAATCTATTTACCGAGTGCTAAAACAGATAACATTTTTAAGATATCCTAAGGGTTCTGAAAAGAAATAATTGTGAAGTGTTTCATGGTTGACTGATTCACCCCCCCCCCCCCCCCTCTCAGTCACTTCATCCATATTCCATCATATAATACATTCTATATAAATATAATTTGAATAAAAAATATCATAAAAATTTTAAACACTTTCAAATATTTTAAAAATGTGTGCATACCTTTTATCTCCCAAAATTTTCTATATGGCACCGCCTGAGTCAATCCTGATGATGTGTCATTCTCATTTGGTGTGAAATGTGTCTTACACCATTCAGCCACATCATGTTCATTTTTTATATGCACTCCCTTATAATTCATTTGATACTTTTGTATAGCATGTTTGATGCAAGCTTCGGCGCCATCATGTTCACCTTTTCCATGTCCACTCTCAAAGAAACTCTAGACATGTGGTATGTTTTCATTACGATGATATCTACATAGTGCATAAAATGATCTCGATGATTTGAATTGTGCAGTACATCCATCTGACCAAACATAATGTTTATCAATTTTTATACCTCTTTCTTTCAAATTTGCAAAAAACATCTTGAAGCAATGTTCGACATAATGAATGTCATACTCACTATCATCACTTATATAAAAATGATATTCCTTCTTGATGACCCGTACTTCAAATGTTCTCTGAATACCATCCAAATCTAATTATGCATGTCGATAACACACATGTACCATAATAGTAATTTTCTTTGAAAAATAGTATTCTAATTGAATTTCCCTTTCATGAACAAAAGAATAATTTTATGAAAAATCAACAACTGATACAATAGTTCCAAGTGAGAAATTGTCTCTCGGTGTTTGAAATTGTTGTGCTTGCCACTTTGCAAAAAAAGTATGATGAATGTAGGGTTGAATCAATTTTTTAAATTTTTCCATAAATACTCCAACATTTATCTCCTCTTCAACATATTCTAACCTTTTGGATTATTTCCCAAATTTTGTTTCATTCTTTACATATTTGTAACTCTTGCAATTTACCATCTTTGTTAAACATCAATATTTTCATTTTTCAAAGGAAAAAGAGACAAATCGGCACATGTTTAACATATTCCTTTTATGCAATTTATTTGTCTAGCTACATCATCTTTTTTGTCACATAAAATGGATGAGATAAACTCACTTCGTCTAGTAGGAGGAGCCTTTTCAAAACCATAAGTGTCTTCTACAAAATTTCAAAAAACCTGATAGTGGAGATCAAATCCAATATGATAACGACAACAAAAAGTTTCAAACACTTTGTTTGTCCTGATATAATATGGCTTCAATCTTTCAAACAATGTTTCCCAATCTTTATATTAGGATTTGAACTACAAAATGACACAAACATTTCATGTTGTGTTGTGTCCAACCAATGTTTCATATGATATTCATATTGATTAGCTAAAATTCTATGTCTGATAACATCTCTAGTGTTTGATGAAGGACGTGTATTATCATTCCAAAATGATGTGACCAAATTTTTTGTTCCTTCATCAATCCTATCAGAATGAGGAGCTCTACACATGATTGCCCAATTGCCTTCCAAGGTGCTATCATCCAAAAGTATTCTCCTATTAACATATCGTGATATTGTTTTCCTATTAAAACCAAAGTGAGATGAAACTGAAGATATCTGTCTTTTTCATCCCATAGTGTTACCTATAATGGATGTCAAATTAACTTTTCTTGTAATAGACTTATCTATAGTTAGAGATCGCTTCCCTAGCTAGTTCAAACCTTTCTTAAGATTTTCAATCATATCAGTTTGGATGTCAACAAATTTTCTCTTCTTTGATGATGTGTCTATACCCAATAATTTTAATACCCCTTCCAACTTTTTGTTTATAAGTATAAGTGAAAACAATTGAGCTTGTTCAATTGTTTCAAAATTATCAAATTTACCCAATATTTCTCTTGCTATCATATTCATTGATCTCTTCTTAGGAAGACTTAAGTGTTGAACATTAGCAAGTAGGAGCACGTGATGTTTATTGTAAGTAAATCATCTAAGTTTCTATAATTAATATTTTTCTTTACAGTTTGAGCTAAATTTAAAAGTCCATCCATACTAGTAGGAGCACGTGATGTTTACCCTTCTCCAACATCAATTTTTTGAGCTTCCGTAGGGAGTAATCCTGACCCTTCTTCAATGTGTAATTCTTCTACTTGACTTGACCCTCCTACTTCAACTTGTCTTTTAGCTTCTTTAGTTTTATGATAATATGTCAATACAGCTTCACGATTTCTTTGTTCAGTACTGGGAGACCTTTTTCTAGAAGATTTACTTTGTCTTCCCTTCTAGTTCCCCATTTCTTCGAGCTCCAAAAAAATTCTTCCACAAGATCGTCAACAAAAATTTTCTTCTTCAAAAAATACTTTAATCTAATATTTTGCCTCTCCAAAATTATGCCTTTGAAAAAATGGAAATATCAATTCTCCTTCAAAAAATGCCTTCAATAATAGAAAATGTGAATTTATTAATTTCAATTCAATGTAAAATAGAAATAAAATGTTTTACTTTTATACAATTTTAAAAAAAATTACAAAATAATTTTACTAGCCGACTTCACTCGAAGTACCTACTTCGTGTGTAGTACCAAGGCAAAATTTCAACACGTGTCTTTTCTGCTGGGATTTTCACTTGAGAGGCTTCATGTGAAGGGTATTCACATGAAGCCCCTCAAGTGTCTTCATGCGAAGGGTGTCTTCGCATGAAGACCTCAAAACTAAAATGTTGCCCTCAAAAAATAACTAAACTGCAGAAAAATGGTCTTCCGGGGCCTGAAACAAGGACTAAACAAGAAGATCTTTTCAAACAGACGATGTCAAATGATACTATTTGGAACAAGCCTTCTAATGAATATAATTTTAATACATATTGAGTTCATTATCACTTTTAAATATTACTTTAACTAAACATAGGTTGTTTGGTCATTCAATAACCTGTCTCTTCAAGACTTCGAGAAAAATAGTAAATGATAAAAAAAAAAATTATAAAAAATATGTAGTAAAAGCGTATTTGTGTTACCTTTCTATGAAAAAAAGAAAAAATGAATTTTGATATACACAGATCAAGTTAGAGAGATCCAAGTGACCTTATGTCTAAATTACAATTACTGTCACTTTAAAACTTAGTAAACTATGAAATATTGATCCAAATTGAATAAAACTAATTGCATCCTTTAGATATTGACGTTAAAAATATAATCTCAAAATAATTACATCGTTATCATATTTTTTTAAAAAAATTATGCTTATCCAAGTGACAGTAACTCCTTAAAAACATAGTTTTTTCATGCAAACCACTTTTAGAAGGAGAAGGAAAAATGAAGTTAAATGATTTTTTTAATTTTTTTTTAAAATATTTAGAAACTAGAATGAAAATTTTAAAAGACTCTAGTTTACATCATCTTCAAATTTCTAATCATTTTGTAGCAACAGATGTTCGAAAGTGAAGTTTTTTCTCAAAATGTTGAAGTCTATGTCAAAGTTGGCCAAAAAGTGGGACTCACTATTGTGGGACCACCCATACCTCAACAACTCATGAAGTATTGTTGTTAACTTCCTCTTTTGGTGGGTTGAGTGGGATGGGAGAGGATTTGAGTGGGGGAACATTTTCAAATTTCAAAGGATTCCCAGCCAGGCATGGCGGTCGGGGTGAGGGCTCTGGTTCTGGTGTTGGTGTGGAGAATGTTTCGGAGGACCTGGTTAAACCTTTGGTTGCATCTCCAAGATCTGTTCTGGGTATGGCATTGTAGCTATCAGATCTTGCTCTATGTGGAAAGGAAAATCTATTTCCATGCTGGGAGGTCACGGTTTCTTCTTTGAAGGAAGTGTTCTCATGCACTTCTCCTAAGGCATCAATGCAATGTGATGTCTCCTTAGGGATTGAGCCATGTCCTCCTTTGGGGGAGAAGAATGATAAGGCTATTTTTGAGGACCCACTAGTGGTGTCACGCGGAGCGACTAGCACTGATAGTGCTAAAGTCAACCCTTCCACTGCCAAAAAGTGGTCAAAAATTCTAGGAGCCAAATCAGCGGGAAAGCCTTCTTTGCCAAAAGAGTCCATTAAGGCGGGTCTTCAAGCGAGTAAAGTTTCTATCTTTGTGCCTAATTCTCTAGTGGATCACTCTGTCTTTTCTATGGAGCTCTCTTTGGTTGGTAAGTTTCTGGGCCCTCGTCCCAATATTGAAATGGTTAGATCCTTTGCTAAGAAAATATGGATTTTGAAGGGTCATGTGGACATTGCGGCTTTACCCAAAGGTTTTTTTGTCCTTCTCTTTCTCTAATAAAGAAGATCTAGATTATGTTTTGTGTGGTTCCTTGGATGTTTGGTAGAACGGTGGTGGATTTTTGTAAATGGGCTCCAAACTGGGACTATTCTGATAATTTCTTCATGGCTCTCCCGGTTTGGGTTAGGTTCCCTAGATTTCCACTCAAATACTGGAATGAGGAATTCTTTGAGGGTTTGGAGTCCACCTTTGGAGGGCAACTTCTTTCGGTTGATCCTATGATGACAACCAAATCTCGTCTAGTTTTTGCCAGGATTTGTGTGAACATTTTCCTTTTTGACAACCTTCCTTCTATGATTAATATTAACTCCAAACTGGGTATTTGGAAGAAGGAAGTTATCTTTGAATCCCTTCCCTTTGCCAGTTTTATGTGTTACAAAATGGGTCACTCAACTAAGAATTGTCTAAAGAAAGTTATCAAGTCTACGAAGAACGTGGACCCTGTCCCTATCCCACGGAAGGAGATGAGACAAGTCTAGAAGGAGATAAAGCCTCCTGTTGTTGAAGGTGTTAGAGTCAACAAGGTGGGTCCAGTCCTGGAGGAAGGTCCCCATGATAATTTCGATTCCAATGTTCTCCCTGACCTGGAGGAAGGGGAATTTGTCAAATTGGTTACTCATGTTTCTGATTCTTTGGCTAGTGGCTCTCCCCTAGATTTTTTCCCTAGAGTGGACAGCCCCCTGATCCCATTGACTATTCCTTTAGGTTTTCAGGACTTAGTGCCTGTGGAGATGTTAGTCCCTATCCAAGCTAATGATTTGAACAAAGCACCAGGTTCTTAGAAGTACAATGATGTGATGGGGTAGTTTCCCTCGCCTAGAAATCTTGAAAATTTTGATGAGGAGGACTTTTCTTTGATGTTTGACACCCATTTGAGGAGTGGTGATGAGGACCCTATAGCTCGAGATGGTTTGATCTCATGGATGATCGTAATGGAAATCCCTGGACCATACAAAGGGGGAGGAAATAAAGGAAATAGTAGAATAAGCACTCTACCCGAGGGTCCAAGGGTGTTCTCACCTAGAGTAAAGCTGATATGGGATCTAAGAGTCTTAAGATGGATGTTGGATCTCAGAAAAAAAAACAAAAGGCATATTCTCTAACAAAGAGATTAGAGAAAGAGAAATCAAAAAGGATATTGCAGACAAAAAGTAGTTGACCATCCAGGGAGTTTGTACCCTGGTCAAGAAATGAAATTCATCTCATCGAATATCAAGGGTTTAAATGCCCCCCATAAGCAAGATACTCTTAGGAATTTGGTTAGAGATCACAAACCTGATATCATTCTTGTGGAGAAGACTAAGATGGCGAAGGATAAGTTGGAAAAAATATAAATCTTTTAAAATGGGGGCATTGATGGTTCTAGCTCTGAAGGGGCCTTGGGGGGTATTGCTATTTTTTGGAACTAGAACAACTTTAGAGAAGAAGTGATTGCCGACAGCCTAATTTGCTTGAGCAAAAAATTTGTCCACCTCAAGTCTAATTTTGAATGGATTGCTACTAATAAATATGCTCCTAATACCAAATTTGGCAAGGCTCAGTATTGGAAAAGAGTTGAGAATCAAAGACTCTTTCCAGGATTCTCCTTGGTTGGTTATGGATGATTTCAACTGTCCTTTGAAAGATAATGAGAAGTTTGGTGGAGTTGATAGGAAAAATCAACTGGATGGTCATGTTGAGCTAATGGACTTTGTCAATAGACATGCTCTTTTTGATATGGATCTTCAGGGGGTTAATTATAGTTGGTCTAATAGAAGAATTGGATTAGATCTTATCCACATTCATCTGGATCGTGCTCTAATCTCTGGTTGTTGGTCTAATATATTTGGCTGCTCATTGTCCTCTCTTACAAAGATTGGGTCTGATCATTTCCCTATCTCCTTTGTTTATGATTCAATTATATCTAATGGTATCCCCCCCTTTAGATTCTAGAAAATGTGGATCGATCACCTAGAAATTGAGCAAAAGGTCAACTGATGGTGGAATGTTAACATTCAGGGTACAATTATGTTAAGGGTAGCTAAAAAGCTCCAACATATAAAAAGAATATTAAATCTTGGAGCAAGGAAGTTTTTAGTGACATCTTTAAAACCAAGCTTGGGTTGAAGAGGGACCTTGATGATATTCAGGGGACTATCCAATAGTTCAGCTTATCTCAAGACCTGAAGGAAAGGGAAGAGATTCTCTTGGCAAAAACTCATAACATCATTTCTAAAGAAGAAAAGTAATGGAGATAGAGGTCTAGATTGATATGGCTCAAAGCTGGAGATAAGAATACCAGGTTCTTCCATATGTCTGCTTCTAAACAAAGGGCATCCAATAGAATCTCCAGACTCAGGGTGGTTTCTAGAGAGGTAAGTAATGACAAGGATATTTCTTTGGCTATGGTTGAATTTTTCTCTTCTCTCCTTTCTAAAGATTTGGCTATCTCCCTATATAACCAAGCTTTACTTCTTGAGAGCATCCCCTCCATTATTGATGAAACTACTAATAAGAAGCTTATAGCTATTCCTTCCTCGGAGGAAATCAAGACTGTTGTTTTCTCTTTTGAGGGTGATAAGTCCCCAGGTATGGATGGGTTTCCTCTATTCTTTTTCTATAAATTTTGGCATATTGTGGATCTGGATATCTACAACGTGGTGAAAGAGTTCATTGGATCCAGATCCATGCTAAAAGAACTTAATGCTACTTTTATTATCTTGATTCCCAAGAGACCTGGAGCTGATTTGGTTAACTTCTTCAGGTTGATCAACTTATGTAATTCAGTGTACAAAATTTTCTCCAAGATTATTACTCTTAGGATTCTAGCTATTCTCCTAAAGATTATCTCTCCCTAGCAGAGTGGCTTTGTCCTTGACAGGAAAATCCTTAACTCTTTTATGAAGGTACATGAGGTTATTCATTCTAATCAGGCTTCTCTCAACTTTGGATTTTTGTTGAAATTTGACCTCTTGAAGGCCTATGACCTAGTGGACTGGGAATTTATGATCAAGGTTTTGTGCTCCTTTGGTTTCTGTGATAAATCCTTGCAATTGGTGTTTTAGCTTATCAGTACCTATATAGTTGCGGTCATTGTGAATGGATCCGCTTCCATATTATTCAAGCCTTCCAAGGGGCTTTGACAAGGAGAACCCTTGTCCCCTTTTCTTTTTTCCATCCTGATTGAGTGTCTTGGATGCTATTTTCAAAGATTGGTGACTAATGGATCCATCAAGGGCCTCATTCCTTCCTCGGCCTCTAGGTCATGTTCACATGAGAAATTTTTTGATGACATTGTCATCATGGGCTCCTCATCCATCTTGGATGCTAGGATTATTAAATAGGCTCTGTCGAATTACTCTTTGGGTACTAGTCAAATCGTTAATTGGAACAAGAGCTTGATGTTTTTTATTAATATGCCTATGGAAAGACAACATAGAATAGCTAGAATTATTGGTTGTGAAATTGGTACCTTGCCTGCCACTTACCTTGGTCTTCCCTTGGGCTTAAAACCTCCTGCATTGTTCCTAGGCTAGTATCGTGGATAAATTCAATAGAAAATTAGCAGACTGGAAAGGTAATCTGCTAAGTCAATGTGGAAAACTCCAACTCTTGAAGGCCTCTTTGTAAAGCCTCCCTATCTATGCTCTAAGCCTATTTAAGATTCTTGGTAAATATGCACACATTCTTGAGAGGATTCAGAGAAATTTTCTCTAAAGAGGTGTGGAACAAAGAAAGAGACTAGATTTAGTTGCGTGGGATAAGGTTTTACTCCTAAGAAGTCAGGAGGGTTGGGGATTCATCCCTTAATAGTTACTAATCTGGCGCTTCTGGCTAAGAAAATTTGGAGCATCTTTGGTGAGCAAAAAGAGTGGAACGAGATCATCCACAATAAATATCTCTACTCTTTCCCTCACATTTTGGACTTTATGAAGTTTGAGGTGAAGGTGTAGGGTTCTTTTATTTGGAACTGCATCCAGCAAGATAGGGAGACGACCTTCAAGGGTGCAAAATGGTATTTGAGTAATGGCTGAAGAATTAAACTTAGGGATGATTGATAGCTTAAAGACTTTCTTCTAAACTATGTCCCCTCCTTATGGCCCTTCATAGATATCTACTTATAGAGATCTAGTTCGTGGGTCAGTGATTATTGTGGGCGCTGGTCTTGGATTGACCTCTCTGTTGTTGATGATGCCCTTAAGCCTTTGTTGTTGGACATAAAGGTAAGGAGTTTGGACATGACCAGGGCTGATGAACTAATTTGGGGAATTCTCCCTTTTGGAGTCTTTTATGTTTCCTCTACCTCTGAGATTTTGTTGAAGCAACCAGATCCTCCTCCCTTTTGGGCCCAGGTTTGGGATAAAAGGTTAATTTTCCAAAGATTAATATTTTCTTTTGGCTAGTTTTGCAAAACAAGATTCTCACTATTGATAATCTCCAAAAGCATGGCATGATTCTGCCCAATAGGTACTTTCTGTGTAAGAATTCTAAGGAGTTGGTTTTCCATCTAGCCATTGACTGTTGATATTCTTGGGAAGTCTGGTGTCTTACTTTATAATGCTGGAAGTTGTTGGTTTTTTCCTAATAACATGGACAATTTCACTACCCAATGGAGAAATGTGGAGGTCCCTATGGACAAGTTGCTATGGAATTTCATCGCACCCCATGTTATCTGTAAACTATGGAAAGAACACAATGATAGAGTGTTTAGAGATACTACCCTATCTCCGGTGGTGATTACAAAGAAGATTAAGAGAAGTATCATGCAGAATTGTTTTGAATTGGTTTGAAGCAAGATTTATTTTGTAAAGGTAATGTTTCTGGCACTAAAGTGAATTCCTCTTCCCAATGGGTGAATGCCACCTAGCTTTCCCCCCCCTCTAGGATGGATCAAAGCCAATTTCTATAGTACGACGAAGGGTAACCCGAGTCTAGCGGGCTATGGCAGGATTATAAGGGATGACATGGAAAATTGTCTTGTTGTCGTGGCACTCTCCATTGGTGTGTAGACCAATCATGTGGTGAAGGCTATGGCTCTCCTTTAAACTTTAAAAATAAGTAATAAGGACATGTCCCCGAACATGTGGATTGAAGGCGATTCCATGAACATCTTAAACTACATTAAAGGTGTGACAAAGCTATCATGGTATATTAAGGCTATTATTGAGTAGGCTCAGAGTATCATTAATTCTTATGTGCAAGTTATCATTTTCCACAACTTCCAGGAGGTGAATGGTAGTGCAGATGAGTTGGATAACTATGATGTCAGGGCTAAGGACATCATGACATGGTAATGAGGTAAGGATCTGACTGTTGATTTCAAGGCCAAGTTGATGTATGATAGGATTCACAACAAAAGAGATGATTTGGAATATCTCAAAAAGATTTGATGAAAAGACACAAGTTTATTAATATGGTTATGAGGATTATGGAAATCCTTTCCTTTCCTAAGATAACTAGGTGTAAACGCACGTATATTAGCACAAATTCCAATTTGAAGGCTTCAATTTTTGTTTATCTCTTCTTTGTTTCCACTACTTCGGTTGAGGTTTTTTTCTTTGAGGAAATTATGGGTGGTGGGCTTAATCGTAGGGAGTTGAAGGACTACATTATGTGTAAAATAATGAGGGAGGTTTGGGATAAGCTCAGAAAGGGTGGCCTCACCACGTATATTGAATGCCTTCATGGGTTCAAAGATGAAATCATGATGACATTTGTTGGGTCATGGAAGGATGGCACTGTGACCATTGGTGGCATGACTGTGAAAATCATAGAAGAGCTTATCGTGGAGGTGTTAGGGCTTAGCCTCAAGGGTATGAAGTTTTGTAGAGATAAGAAGATCTCCCAAAAATCTATCCAGTGTTTCCCTAAAGATAAGGCTGAGGTTGAGTGCTTGGTGAAGGATTACAGTGGCTGTTATGATGTCGATGCTTTCAAGTAAATTTGGGTGAGGGTCATGACAACTATCATGGAGTATATCATGCTGGATGGTAGGTACAAGCATGCCCACTCTTATCATTTTGTGTTGTTGTGTCACTTCAGACACAAGGTTAGGATTTTGCTACAATTTTTTCTTCTGCAATCCCTTCGTCTCAGTATAATGGACCATAGGAAGAAAGAGAACAAGCCCATCCTCTATGAGGGCCTCATTCTCCTAATTGTAGAGCATATTAAGAAAATATCCATTAGTAGCCCTATTATCTCCTCACCTAGAGCCTCTGGCTCTACCAAGGCTTTCGAGAAACATATCAGGGAAGGGGATTGCAAAGAGGAGATGTATGTTGGTAAAAAAATGAAACTAGAAAAGAAGGGTGGTATGGATACAGACTTTGTTGGTGATAGTGTTGAGGGCTATATTGCCACGATTAATTCATTTGATGAGGAAAGTAAAGAGTCTCTGTCGACTTCGGCCAATGTTTCTGATGATAATGAGAACAAGGATGAGATTTTTGATGAAGCCATGGATATTAGGCATGACCCGGTTGCTATTGAAAAATATGAGGATGTGAACAAAGATGAGGATATGGGAAGCCAAACGGTTCCTATTCTAGTTAATTATGATAGCTCTAGGGAACATGATGTTCCTATTTCCCCCAAGTTGGAAGTGGTCATGGAAATGCAGTTGGAGAGGTTGGAGGAAAACAATTCCCTCGTCCCTGTTGAGAAGGAGAATCTTCCCTCTTCCTCTCAAAACATCCCCTTTGTTAAAATGATGGACATGCAAGAGCGGAATGTTGAACTTTTAAAAGGATAAAAGCACAATCAGGTGTCACCTTTTAGGAAAACTTATCAGCACAACTAAATTTTAGTATTTCTAAATAAAAATTAATTTTGATCAAACATATGGTCTAGCTAGATTCATTCTAGCTAAGTTAGATATGTGCTTTAACTTTTCCAATTGGAAATGTCTATTAAATGCATGTTTTATACCACTTTGGGTCCAATTACCATAAAAATAAAATTATTTCAGAAAAGTGGCGTTTCAATAACTCCTAATATTTTTAAAATGATATTTTAAAAAAAAAAAAAAAAATACCCTTTTGTAGAGATTAGAGTCAAGAATATCCTCATATAGATTTTATAGTGTTTTAATTAGACATAGTTTATCGTAATTAAAAAATATTGCAAGTAGGAATTTTAACAGTCAAGGAGATGTTGATTCGGAGCAAGAAAAAAATAGTAAATTATATAAAATAAATTTGAAAAACATATGGAGCACTAGACGAGAGAGTTCTCTTCAAGAATATATATTTCTTTTTTTTATTGGTATAGATTTGTTATAAAAAATATGGTGCAAGATGAAAACTGTCGATTTCAATGAGTTGGAATTTGAATTGTTATAAAAGAGAAAATATAGGTCACAAACCAATTTTTATTTCTTCATGTACTAGCTATATATGTCATCTATGACATATTTTGAGATTAGGGGAAAAAATGTTTATTTACATATAATTTTTTGGTGGGAACTAAAACCCTAATTTTCAGCATTTTTCAGGAACTGAAAAATTGTCTTTAAAATTTTTTAAAATATCAATTATTTTACAAAAAAATTATTAAAAATATGAATCATAAAATTCATCCATTTGAACACATTTAATTATTTTACATCATCTTCAAATTCCAAACATAGATGTCATTTTTATACTTTTGAAGTTGAACAACTCTGATTTTGTTAGTCTTTTCCTTTGTAAAAGGGTGACAGATTATTGTGCTTTTACCCAAAATAGGACATGGATGATAAGATAGACCCCCCTTTTGATGTCCTCCAGACTATGAAGGTGATGTCTATGTACTCTTTCCGCCTAATGAAATGGGTCTTCCAAGAAATCAAAAGGCTCAACTTGAAATTTTGCTCTCTCTACCAAGGTTGATCTTCTAGAGGGGAATTTGGCTTCTAGTTTGGAAGGGAGGGATGTCAACAAGATGATCAAGGGTGAAAAAAACATGCAAGATATGCACGTGAAAATTGATAACCTGGAGAACACTCTCAAGAAGCACATGATGGACAATAACTTGTTCATGGGGTTTGCGATGGAGTGTTTCAAGACAATCAAGGTGGAGCTAGATGCTAGTTCTCCTGAAAAGAAGCCTGATGATGATCATGAGGATGTAGACAATGCAAGTCCTGGAAAATGCACTCCATCTTCTAAAAGAAAGAAAATCCAAGACAGGATCCACAAGCTTTCTAATTTCAATGTGTCCATCAAGAAGATTTTGGATGTGAAGAAAGAAGTGGAGGGAACTTCGTTGGAATTTTCCTAGGTTTTCCTACTCCTTTGTTGCCATGTTTTCCTTATTTTTAGGTTTTTTAGGCTGGTGGGTGGGGTCTCCAGTTTGTGGTTTTTGTTTGTTTTGATGGTTCTGGGTCTGGCAGTGTGGTTTCCAATCCTGTTTCTTTTTAGTGAACTTAATGTTGTTATCTTTCTTGTTTGATTTGTAAGGGGTTTCGGGTCCCCTCAAAACTTGATTTTTCCTACACTCAAAAACTCATGAAGTATTGTTGATTTGTAATGTGGATTCCATTCAATTGAATAACATTAATCTACATTAAGGTTTCTTCATTTTAAATTGCATGGGAGAGGCTTGATTTATACATTATTTTAATTATTGATCAATGAATGAGATTGATCCATGACATCAATGGTTAGGGATACTTGATAGGTTAGGATGAATGAGATATCTTGGAGTGGCACTTTTTGATTACGCATCTTGGAGAAGAGGAGGATATTTCAAGGATTGAGATTGACTTGATTTGAAAGATCTAGAGTCTTCTAACACATGTGAGAGTTCACATGGGGATAAGTGACATGATGTGTGAGTCCTCTAACATTAAGAGAGATCACATGAGGAAGATATATTTAACAAGTGTTCACTAACATATGTAAAACATACATAGGGAAAAGATGACTGGAAGCTATTTATTCGCACATATAAGGAGCACATAGAAAAGAGAGATGGGATGTGTTATTTCTCTAACATATGAATTATTGCATGGAGAAGACATTCATAACATGTTATTCCTCTTAGATATGTGCAATACATCACATGTGGAAGAACGATTTAACAAGTAAGAGCTCTCAAATATTTTTGAGAGATCACATGTCTAAATGAATGATGAAGATCTTTTAGAATACAAAGACAGGTAGGATATCATTATTTTGTATTGATTAATGGAGTGAATGACTAATTAAAGTAATCACATTGAAGGATATGGAATAAATTTATTAGTTTATAAATTGATATTTTTCAACTAATTGGATTCATGTGTCCAAACTTAGAAGGGTTAAATAAATAGTTTATAAAAATTAAGAGTGTGATAGATAAACAAAAATATGAAGGTGTACCTTGATTATATATATATAATTTATATTCATTTAATTAATGATTGAAGGGGGATTTCTATCTTTGAGATGCATTGTGACTAGATAAAGTAATATTTTTTAAAAGAAGAACAAAAAATAGTATATTTATAAAGTATCAGACTAGTCATAGAATGTTACAATCATTAGAAAGATATATAAGGGAGGAGGTTGGTTTAAATTCCCTATTGAGGGGATATATGTGTTTGAGAACATGGGTGTACAATCAAAATGAATAAATTGATTATATGATGTTTAATATGAAAGAAGATGAAAAGATGGATCTGGAGATACTACAAGGGTATAGTAATGTTTAAATAGTTTGAAAAACCCTTAGTTAATATATAACTTAATTTTATGCACCAAGTTACACTAGCTTGGAAGTCAATGTTTTTAGTGAATAAAGGAATAATCCAAAAGAAAAGGTCACAAGAAATCACATATCAATAGACACCATGAAATGAAAGACTAAGATATCATTATATGATAAAACATTATAAGTACAATGATAGATGAAAATATATGACAATATGTCTATTCAAGATTCAAGTAAGAAAGTATGTACAAATAATAAGTTAAGGAAATATTTTTTGTGTAGAAAATAATAAAAGCTTTGGTGTTTATTCAACATAGCAGAGAAAGTTTGTATACAATGCATCAAGTTATACAGTTGGACAACTACCAATAGAGGACAATTACTAATCAACTGTAAATACAATGAAATAATAAGTGATTCTAATTACACCAATATTCCCCCCTTATTGCATTGATCATTAAAACGTCAAAAAGACCTTTCTCTAGGGTGTTAGGATAGGTCATCCTATACCTAGTTTCTAGTCTATAGATATCCTCTAGAAGATAGATAATCAATAGATGAAATGTATTATAATGAGATGAGCACAAATATACAATATGATTTTCTTAAATAGGTAAGATAAATTAGGAATAATGGACAAGGTTGAGACAAGTTTCTCAACCTAGAAGAAGTAGAGTTATAATAGAACTCAACAATATCTTCTAATATGTGTTAGATTTAAAGTAGGAATCAATAATATCCATCTACCTAATAAATGTGTTGACCTAAGAAAACTTAAGTAAAGAGTAAATGAGTAAAACACCATCCCCCTAAGGGTAACTTGGGGATTAAAATGGGAGAAAGAGAGTGGGTTTGAACGGCGAAGGCAGGAGATCGAATTTGAACTACGAAGGAAGGAAGGTGGACTAGGGAGGAAATGGGGCCCCTCTGGCTTCAAAGGGTCAGGTTGCTGGAGCTAAAGGGACCTCCTTGATAGATCGTGTATCGAATGAAGGTGATTTCTCAGGCCCCTTCCAAGAATCTTTGAAAGGAAGAAAAGAGAAGGATAGCAGGACTGACTCTATGTCGTCTGATCTAGAAAGTGGTGGGCAAGCCTTGTAAAGAAAAATCTATGGTGCAAATTTGTCTTGTCGACCTTACAATAAGGAGAGACTGTGGGTTTCTTTGTTTGGGAATATTTCATCTAGGAAATCATCCTTACCAGACATGAACAACATATCAGACCCTTCAAAAGGTGATTTTGGTATTTTTGTTCTTGACTTGGTCTTGGATAGTTCCATAGCTTCTATGGAGATGGTTCTTGTTGGTAAATTTGTTGGGAATCATCCTAATTTTGATGTGGTAAGAAATTTTGTTAGTAGAAGATGGTTCCTGAAAGGTCAGGTTGATGTATTTACAATGGTGAAAGGGGATTTATCATTTTCATTTACTAATAAGGAGGATATGATGAAAGGTATGTGTGAGGGTCCTTGGATGCTTGGTAAATCATCTTTGGCTTTACAAAAATGGAGTACTAATCTTGATCTAAATGAGTACTTTGTGGAATCTTCCCCAATAAGGGTGAAAATCCCAAGGCTTCCTCTAGAATTATGGAATGAACGAGTGTTTAAGGGTATAGAGAGAACTATCAGAGAAATACTAATTATTAATCTGATAATGGCTTCTAAAACCAAGTTGTTTTTTCCAGATTGTGCATTAATATTAGTGAATCCTTTGATCTTCCCCTTTCCATAGATATTAGGTCCAAGATAGGGAGATGGAAATAGTTGATGGAATGTGAATCCTATCCCTTTGCCTATTTTAAATGCAATAAAGCTGGTCACTGGGTAAAAAAATGGCCTATGAAGAAAGGAAAAGAAATATAACCCAGTATTAGAAAAGAGAATATGAAGGAGTGGAGAGTGAAGAACCCTCTGGATCCTAAGGAAAACATTGAAAAAAGGTAAGACAAGGATTGGAGGGATGACTTATGCTCATCTAACAAGAGGAATAACCAGAAGGAATTAATCTGGCTCTACCACTGAATGATATCCCTTCTTACAAAGTTTTCTGAGAAAAATGAGGTTGATCTATCAAATGATATATCTAATGGGGATTTTCCCTCCTCTAATCAAAGGAAGGAGGATAGTGGAATTTGTTAAAGAATAGACTCAGTTGGATCTAATAATCTGACATCAGTATATAGACATCATTGAATATAGACATAAGATATAGATATAATCTGATCAGAATAATGATCTCCATAATAATTTGTGATAATACCCAAATTGGGCTCCATATACACTGTAACAACATCACATTGAAAAGCATTTGATACTTTGTGATTTCATGACTGTTATGTCATAAATTTAATTTATTATTTCCCAGATCAATAACAATCATTATATAATTACGAATGATCAAGTATCATAATCAAGCTTGCATAATATATATTGCACCTAGATTAAAATTATCAAACATGTATTATATTGCCTTGATTTTGATCAGACATTTACTATAAATACAATTAGTTATGAACTTTCATTTCCATAGAGGGACATGACCCTACATGGCACATGCCACATGGAATCATGTTTCTATAGTGACATGACTTATCATCTCATATTTAAATTGACTCAAAGAGCATGGAGAAAGTATCAAATCATGTCATGTCATATTATTATCCATTGCCTTTGTAATCACACATAACTCATTTAGGGATTTTCATATACATTGCTGTGATCTTCATTATTAATAGATCACAATATAAATATAGTGAATAATAGTTAAAATCTATAGAAATATATCAAAGAAAGAAACGTAAGTCATAATCTTGTATAGGAATTGGTGCAAGAGCACCCAAGGGTTGGCTCAACCAGTCCATCTTTTCTTCTTTTTGTAGCCATCTTTGGTGAGTGTTTGATTTTACTAAGGTCATTTTGACCAATGTGTGATATCCAATAGGGATTAGGGGTTCAATAAAGTCCTATGTCTTAGGTCTTGAGACTAATGTGTTAGAGTCTCTTTCTTGGTTAAGTATGGTTAAGTGATGTCACTATGATGTCACAAGACTTAGGGTGTGTGAGAAATCATACTTGAGTCTTTTATAGAGCCTAGAACTCCATAGGACCTCACAAAGGTCTACGGTATGCAAGATTTTGAAAAGTTGTAAAAATGTTGTAAAAGTTGCAAAGCAACATTTGTAACTTTAAAAGTTGCTCGAACCAAAGTTGTCTAAATGCCCTAAATCATCCTAGGACTAACCTTAAGCTAATTTAAGACCAGACTTGGACTATTTAAATCAACCTTGGACCAAATCCTGACACTGGATATTCTGGTGTACAAGGATTTTATTCTGAAAGTGTGCACAGTGTGTGGGAATTTTCTATAACTTTGTAATCAATGAATACAAGAACTATGTTTTGACTTGTAAGATGGAATATGATTAATGGAGTGAGTAGTGTAGTGTTTTTATTTGTAGTTTTTGACTTTAGATTTGATATTCTCTTTCATTTCATTGTTCTTTCTTAAATCTTTTAGTTACCCCCATTCACTGGTTCAAACCAGGAGGCTGTAAGAAATGGGGATCTAACTCACTATCCCACTGTTCATTCTGTATGGCCTTTTGGGGATAGTGAGTAGACTCCATTTATGTAATAAGTATAGGATCATGGTCCCTAGAAATATTTCCAATCATTTATGTAGTCTTTCCCTAGGTGAGCCTATGGTGAGCCCGACTAGGAGAGACCGAGCCAAAAAGGATTGTAACTTACAAAGGTGTGTAAAAAATCATCAATCAATGATTGGAGGTCAAAGGAAATGTTTTTCCATGAAATTTATGAAGGGAGAAGGTTCCACCAATCCATTTGGTCATCAAACTCTTGAGGACAAGCCATGCAATTAATGATAGCCTAAAACCCTCCCAAAAGTACTCATTTTTTGTTAGGGGGTTACACGGCTAGATGAAATCCTAAAAAATCCAAAATATTTGAGAGGTTAGGTATTGAGACAAAAATCCATTATCAAGTTTTAGGGTTCTTTGGAAGTGATTAGGAGAAAATCCCTATTTTCTTCATAATAGTAGGCCTAAATGGGGCTCTTCTTTGTAGCCTTATTTTGGGAAGGAACTATGAGATCGCTAAGACATAACATGGAAGTAAGACCTCCAAGACATATATTTGACCTAAATAATACTTATTCAAGCACCTCATCACCTCTACAAGAGCCTATGTTAGTTTGGAGGTGGTGAACCCTTAAAGGACCTTAAGGGTCAGTGTGAGTATGAAGGAAGGAAGCACCAAGAATTTTGTTTTGTCTTGGTAGATGCTACTGGGTAGTTGAGCTGGATAAGTGGACTAGGGGATTGAAACTCTATAGGGATCCTATAGGTCAATTGGTGTCTATTGAGAACACCTTAAGGTCGCTAGGTGGACCTAGGCAAGACCTAGAGATTGGATCTCTCAACCTCCCTATTAGATTGGTATCAGAGCCCCAAAATATTTAGGAAGTGAGTGCATGTTAGAGTGTGAGTCTAGTGGGTCTTCTAGGATGGTTACTAATGAAAATTTGACCAAGAAGGTAGAAGACCAAGAGGAAGAAAAGACAATTAAGGGAAATGATAGATCTAGTAGCCAAAAAGTTGGAAGCAGTAGAAGATAGGACATAAGAGGTGAATGAAAAGGTAGATGAGAAGGCATGGAAGGATAAATTAGTGGAAGATGAAGTTCCTGAACTAGATCCAATGGTGGGTCAAGAACCTCTCCTCAAAGCCTTGAAGGCCTTAAGTGGAAAAGCACTAGAAGGTGTAACACTCTTTAGTGGAAAAATGGAGCCTAACTTAGTCATTGATTGGATTGAGGGCATGGAATATCACTTTGAATGTGATGGAATCAGTGAAGCTCAAAAGGTGAGAGTAGCCAAGTCAAGACTTAGAGGCTCTTCTCTCACATGGTGAAAGTTTATTCAAACAAAGAGGGAGAAAGAAGGAAAAAAAACCATAGCTACATGGAAAGGAATGGTGGTCAAAGTGAAAGAAGCTTACATGCCGGAGGATTATTAAATCCAATTGCACAAAAGGAGGCAAAGTCTAAGGAAAAAAGACAATGATATCAACACCAATAACAAAGAGTTCCAAAAACTATGTCTAAGGTCTAAGGTGGTAGAAGAGGAGAGCATCAAAGTTGCCAGGTACCTCAAAGGACTGAAGTGGTCTATTAAAGAGGAGATGAGTCTCCTAACTCCCAAGATAGTACATCAATGCTACCAAATGGCACTCAAGATAGAAGAGAAGAGTAAGAGAAGACAAGATTCTAGTTCAAGAAGAAAAGGTAGAGGAAGAAATCAAAGGGGTCATAGAGGTGGTCACCAAGATAGAGGTACTATCAGAGAAACCAAGGAGAGTCCAAGCTTGTAGAGAAAAGTGGTGAAACTAGTTCTAGAGGAACTATGGTAGAGATAGAGGAAATCAAGGAGGCTCTAGTAGAGGAAGAGGTGCAGGATCAAGTAATTCCTATTTTTCTAGCATGAAGTGTTACAATTGTGGGAAGATGGGACATCCAGTCTATAGGTTCCTAAGAAAGGAATATTCCTCTAATGCAAAGAAGAGAGTGGATTACACCCAATAAGAAACCTCAAGTGTCAAGTCACCATAGGTTAGTGATATAGAGTCAGAGATGGGAGAGAACCTCATGTTTAAGAGGGTCTTCATTAGACAACCAATGAAAGAGGAGCCAAAGAAAATAAGAGCTCTCTTTAGAGTGAGATGTAAAATCATGGGCAAAATGTGTAAGGTGATTGTGGATTTTGGCTCCATAGATAATATTATTGTAGAAGAAGAAGCCAAGAAGCTCAACCTCACCAAAGTGCCTCATATAAATCCCTACAAAGTGACATGGTTGAACAAAGGAAAAAGTGTCCTAGTAAATGAAAAAACATGGGTTGAATTTTCTAATGGAGGGTATATGGAGAAGTTGTTATGTGATGTGCTACCCATGGATGCATGTCATACTTTATTACGTAGACCATGGAAATATGATAGAGAATCCATATATGATGGGAGAGGGAATAGTGTTACCTTCAAGAAGGATTGAAGAACCTTCAACATCTAGTCACTGATGGATGAAGAAGAGATAACTACAAAAACCCCTAGTGTATTGTTGAGTAGTGGAAATGAGCTACTGCAAACACTTCAAGAAGAATATGCTAAGGGGTATGCTATAGTTGTGAATCCTAAAGAAGAAGAGAAACCTAATCAAGTACCCTTGCCAGTAGAGATCCAAGAGTTTCTTGGAAAGTATAGGGATATAGTAAGTGATGGGACACCAAAAAACTTACCTCTTAAGAGGTCTATAAGTCATCAAATTGACTTCATACTCTGGGCTTCATTGGAAAATAAGGAAGCCTACAAGCTCACACCAGAGAATAATCAAGAAGTAGCAAGGTAGGTGTAAGAGTTGCTAGATCAAGGGATCATAAAGAAGAGCATTGGTCCATTTTCAGTACCAATGGTCTTAGCATCCAAGAAAGGTGGTAAGTGGATACTTTACACTATTTCAAAAGAAATAAATATAATTACAATCAGATATAGGTGCCCTATACCTAAGATAAAGGATCTAATATATTGCCTAGGAGGAGCCAAATACTTCACCAAGTTAGGTCTCAAAAGTGGATACTATCAAATTAGGATAAATGATGGGGATGAGTGGAAGACAACCTTCAAAACCATTGAAGGGTTGTATGAGTGGCTCGTAATACCATTTTGGATTACTAATGCCCCTAGTACATTCATGAGATTGATGAATGAAGTTCTAAAATACTATATAGGATGATTTGTGGTAGTATATCTTGATGATATACTCATTTTCATCAAAATAAAGGAGGAAAACCTAACACATTTGGAGTTTTTTCTTAAGAGAATCCATGAATAATAGTTAGCCATCAACTTGGAGAAGTGTGAGTTCCTCAAACAAGAACTAGTCTACTTGGGATTTGTAGTATCCAAGGGTCAATTAAAGATCGATCCACACAAGTTGGAATCCATTCTAAACTGGCCTACACCAACCATAGGGAAAGAGGTTAGGATTTTTCATGGCCAAACTCAATTTTATAGGAAGTTCAGAAGGAATTTCAGTGGCATATGTGCAACAGTGCTAGATACCATTAAGGGTGGAGTGAAGACCAAATTTAGATTGACACAAGAATCTAGAAAGGCATTTGAAAAGTTGAAACAACAAGCAGCAACCCAACCATCCTCCAACTACCAATCTTTGATAAATTTTTCACTTTGGAATGTGATGAAAGTGGGATAGTAGTGGGAGGAGGTTAAGTCAAGAAGGTAGGCCCATAGCCTTCTTCAGTGAGAATCTCAATGATGTTAAGAATAAATAATCAGCCTATGACTTGGAGTTATATGTTCTAGTGCAATCACTTAGGAAGTGGAGGTATTACCTCCTTCCTAAAGAGTTTGTGGTGTTCATAGACAATGAGGCCTTAAGCTACATCAACACACATGAGAAGCTAAGAAATAGGCATCTCAAATGGATGGAGTATCTACAAGCCTTCACCTGCACCATCAAGCACAAGAAAGGATAGTTGAACAAGGTGGTAGATGCATTAAGTAGGAGATTTATGACAGTCAAGGAATTTGAACTCCAAAGCATTGGGATAGATAGCTTCAAGGACATTTATAAGGATGATGAAGACTTCTCAGAGGCTTATAAGCTATGCTATGATTTAGAAAATCATTTCCATAGTCAGTTTGTTGAATACACATTGTAGAGTGGGCTATTGTTAAAAGACAATCAGTTATGTATTCCCAAGGGATCAATGAGAGAGAATATCATTCAGGAGAATCACAATGGGATTCTTAATTGCCATTTTGGCATAAATAAGATGATGGAGTTAGTCCAAAGGTCATACTATTGGCCTTGACTACCTAGGTATGTGAGGAGATATGTAGAGAAATGTTTCATATGTATGAAAGCCAAAGGAGGAGCCAACAATACAAGACTATATCAGCCCCTAACCATTCCAAATAGGCCATGGGAATGCATCATCATGAAATTCATAGTGGGCCTCCCTAAGCCCAAGACAAGGTTCGATAATATCTATTTTGTGGTAGATAGGTTTAGCAAGATGAGTCATTTTATCCCTTGCAAGACAACTCATGATGCTAGCCACATAGATCATCTCTTTTTCAAGGAGGTTGTTATAATCCATGGGCTTCCTCTTAGAATTGTGTCAGATAGAGATGCAAAATTCATGGGCCATTTTTGGAAGACCCTATGGAGAAGATTGGGTACTAATTTTTCTTTTGGCTCAGCTAACCATCCCCAAATAGATGGTCAAACTAAGGTGGTCAGTAGGGTACTAGGTAACTTGCTAAGGTTCCTAACTAAAGAGATTGGTTGGACATGGGATTTAGTTCTCCCTTAAGAAGAGTATGCTTAGAATGACAGTGTAAACCAAACCATTGGTAAAAGCCCTTTTGAGGTAGTATATGAGATGCACCCAACCAGAGTAAATGAACTCGGAGACCTAGGAGGCATGGAATATAGAAGTGACCATGTAGAGGACTTCTACCAAACTATGAAGGAGATTCAAGAACAGGTCAAGAAGACACTAACAGAAGCAAATCAAAAGTTGAAGGCCAAAGTGGATGAAAAGAGGAGGGACGTTCAATTTACAGTAGGTGACTATGTCATGGGACATCTAAACAAATATAGATTGTAGAAGGTGTTGGAAATATTCAGGAATTAACCAAGTTACTGAGAGGGGAGGGGTGAATCAGTAACTTCAAATTTTCTTTCAATAATAGATGTATTAACATATAGTTCACTTTATCCTTGTGCATATAGAAAGCATGAAACTTAAAAGCATTCACAACAATGACACATAGATTTGGTTACCCAGAAACCTTCCAAAAGAAAGTAAAATTGGGGTGGGGATGAAACCCACAAAGCTTTAGTACTGCAGTATAAAGTTTGCCGGTTAAGGCTTACATTGATCACTTCTGATGATCTGCCCTGCTAGGAGCAATAAGGACTGCTAGGTCCACCTTATTAGAGGTTTTACAAACATACAATGAAGTATGCACTTGGTTAAGAGATTTTACAAAGACTGTTAAGTCTACCCGGTTAAAGGATTTCAAGCTGATTCACCTGTTAGGATGAAATAGTAGATCTCTTACTTTGCAACTGGATTGCTGAATGAGATTCGCTGATGTACTGATCACCTTCTGTGATGAATTTGTCTTTGCTGCTCCTTATACTATTGTAGCCCTTTGTAATTCGCTTATCTCTGCCTTTCTCTCTTTTTCATATTCATACTCATTACATCTTGGTATTTTTACAACATTGTTTATATACAAGTCTAAACAATTAATTACAATTACAAAGTCGGCTTGACAAATAAACATAAGTGCTACAAAGTCGGCTCAAGTATGGTTACACGGTTCCTGCAAACTAACTCGGTGACTTTCTGATACTCGGCATCCACTGCATTACTCGGCATCGTCATGCACTCGGTAGAAGTGAAGGCACGGTTCATACTAACCACTCGGTAAGTTTTGAACTCGGTAAATACCTGTGACTTGGTAGACATAATGTTACTCAGTTTACACTGTCCTGCTCGGTTTGCACTGTTCTACTCGGTTTGCACTGTTCTGCTCGGTTTGCACTATTCTGCTCGGTTTGCACTGTACTGCTCGGTTTGCATTGTTCTGCTTGGTTTGCACTGTTCTGCTCGGTTTGCACTGTTCTGCTCAGTTTACACTGTTCTGCTCGGTTTACACTCAGGATGCAAATAAGTGTTGTCACTAGTGGCAATCCTTCTTAATGCCAACAATCTCCCCCTTTGGCATTAGTGACAAAAACACTTATTGCCCAAAACTTATATACATGAACCATGCTGAAATTTATTTTGATTTTTCAAAATTTGTCTTTGTCATAGGGCTTTATAAATTATCTCCCCCTTTCAATGTACTAACTTTTTCTTCTTTTATTCTATACATATAATCTTCTATACATATCTCCCCCTTTTTGGCGATAATGCCAAAGGCGTATATACAAGTGTTTTACAGGGAGAATCCAAAATTTGATAGAAAAATAGAATGTACCTTCATTATCAGTGCCAGGGTTCTGTCCCAATTTTCTTGCAGAATCTTGCATGTTTGGATTGCAATTTGGACTTCTGTAGAGAGTGTAATCATGTGATCTGCTATTGAGAACTGATTGTCATGAATTAATGTTTTGGAATGTTCAATGTGCTTATACATTGTATTCATGATGGGAAGGATCATATTCTGAATGTCTAGCAGTGTGGACCAGATCCTTGTGTCTTCTTTCAGTAGTTCTGACTGCATATTTGATAGGAATGAGATTTTCATGTGATGAGAAGAGTTTGAACTTGGTTCAAGTTGCAGCTTCTGTATGCTAATCTTCAAATCCTCATCAATTTTATTCATTTTATCCTTGACATCCTTGGTGAATTCGGCAACATTGCATAGTTTGACCAAAAGAGAGGTAACATTCGAATAGGAAGATTCAATGTTTGTCAAAACTAAAGACAATTCTGCTTGATTAATAGCTATGTGCTGAGCGATGTGCTCAAGCACTTTATTGTTGAATTTCTTCTCGGCTTTTTCAACTAACTTGTCTGTCCCAGATGAATCCTCATTGTACTTATTTACTGCTTCTACTAATTGTAACAACACATGTTGAGAGGAGTCTACTTCAATACCTAATGCTTCTGACAAAATGTCCTTAGCATCCTTAATGATTTTATATTCCTTGTCTCTCTCATCTTTAAGCTTCTTTTGCTTTTCTTTCCTTTGGAGGATTTCACCTATATTTTGCATTTGATCCGCTGATAGATTTGCAAAATCCAATGTTGGAATCTCTATTTCCTCATCAAGGTCTATATCCTCTACTATATTCTTGCCCAAAAATCTTATACTCGGTTGAGCCTTAGGCTTATCTATTATGGTACTTAATGCCTTAGTAGTAGTAACAGTAGACATAGTAGGACTGGCTATAGAGAATGGTATACTATCTACTGGAGAACTTAAAGTATTTGCACTTGTACATTCAAAAACTGGAATACTTACTGCTGGAAAACTTGATGAGATAGGAGACTGCAACTTGGTAGAAGAAATGGTAGTTGCTTCTGTTGTTGCTATAGGTGATTGGACAAATGTTGAAGTTGTCACAACCATGCTTGAAGGTGTCTCCAGGCTAGATGTAGTAACTTTTACTGGAGAGGTAGGAAGTGATGCAATGACTTCTGCCGCTATCCTCACAGTATCATCTACCTCAATGGCTTCTTCCATTTCATCACTGTCATCTTCAATGTCTTTTATTATAACTGTTTCAGTACTCAGTTGGTGAAGATGGTATATGTTCTTCCATGTGGCATTTGCAGTCTTCACAACTGATTCAATATTGTTAATCAGAATTAAACAAGTATTGAACTTCACTGTCATCTTATTTTCATTCTCCTTCAATGCCTTCTTTATTTCATCATTTTTCAAGCTCGGCATTAACTGTCTTAGGGTTTGATCAAATATGTCTTTTACAGTTTGCTTTGCATTGGCCCATCTCATTTTTATTGGATCTAATAAAGCTACTGGAATCTATGGGGCTATTTCATCAGGAGAGTATTTCCACTATCCCATCTTTTCAATGACAGCATCTTCAATCTCCTTTTGTTCTATTTCTGATCTTGTTTCATATTTTAAAGATTTTATATTACTTACTCCAGATCCTGATCCTTCTCTCAAAAGTTTGATCTTCTCTTGAAGGGTTAGAGGAGGATTTTTGAATATTATATCTTTGTCCTTTTTGTCTGCCTTACCCCTTGGACTTCTCCTTGTAAATACGGTAGTGGGAGGCTTAGGTGCCTTGGTGATGAATACCTTTCCTTTCTTCTTTGCAGGTTCTGGTTCCTCTGTTTTCTCATCCTTTTCCTCTTCTTCTTCACTGTCTTCTCCTCTATCCTCGGTTAGCATTTGCATTTTGGCTATCCTCTTTTTTCCTTTATTTACTGCTTGTGGAAGCTTTATACTTAATTCAATTCTCACTTTTTCTTCTTCATATGTTCCAAAATATGGAGCTTTGGGATTAACAGGCTGATTAAGGAGGGCTTCAATGATATTCTTTGTTTCATCAATGTTTACCTCATAAGGAAGAGGTTTTACATGTACAATCCTCGGTTTAGCTGCTTGAATGTATACTCTGTCACAGTCCACCATGAAACAAATATCATCCTTATAATCCTCCACCAACTTCTGTGGAATCCGAAATCTATCGTTCATTTTCTCCTTGAAAGACTCAAAATAACTATCCATGATGTTATCAAAATTTTCACCCATTTCTAAAATATATTCATTTATCTCATAAAGAATTGGCACATCCTTTCTCCATACTACTTTTCCTTTGGAAGGGAAGAATTTCTTAACATAGAAAAATAAACAGACCAGTAGAGATCCAAACTTACATGGATTGTTTTTGGAAGTTTGAATGCTTTCCATGTTCTTGTTAAACTGTTTTAACAACAAATCTGCAAGGTCAAATGATAAATTATTCTTGACCACTTTGTATGCTAGGTCTATGGCTTCGCAGGAGACACTATTCTGTCGACTTGAACTGTATATTTTATGAGCAATGATGTGTGTTCCAAACTTCAGTTCAGCATCAGTAATGCTGCTTACTTTCATGCCTCTACCGTCCCACTCGACTAGGGTTTTCTTCTCCAGCTCCGGCCGACCTAGGGTTTTGGTAGATTTAGCTTTGTTTAACATGGGAAGACCGGTGATTTGGTGAATCATCTTCTTAGTGATCTCTATGGGTTGCTCAAGCCAAATCTTGCCTTCATGTACATGGCTGAGAATGTATCTAACCCATTTCTCCTGAAAGTTTCGAGGTAAATGTGCAATGTGAACTAATCCCTTGTCTTCCAGATGTTTGTGCTCTGGTTTTAAAACACCATTCACACACAGTTCCTCACGCACAATATCTAGCTCTAGGTTTCCCATCTCTTGAATTGCACAATTGAAATGATTGCGAATATCGTTAACAAGTAGTACCTTAGGAGGAATCTGAGATTGAGCTCCATTCGGGTCTAGGGCTGCTACAATTGTGGGCACAAGTTTGAAATCTAGTGCTCTCCATTCCCCTTTGATTATCATTTCTGTTCCTTTCGTCGCTGAAGTGCTGGATGATGCCATGGTAGCTCACAGAGAATTCTTTTCACAAAAGTATTTGAATCGTTGGATTGCTCTGGAAGTTTTCTGCTCTCAAAATGCTAAAGTTCACGGTGAAGAATGAGTTTGATTTCTTGCCTTTTGTTTACAACTCTGTCATTAATGCTTCATAGAAATTAGGGTATGAATTCTGACAAACTGTCACCCACTATGAATTAATTGCTCGGTAAAAACTTCACAACTTAGTGAACTTGAGAATTCATATTGCTCCGACCTCGCTCGGTAATCATATTAGATCACTCCCGACCTTGCTCGGTGAAAACTGATACCGACCTTCCTGTGATCTTATTGCATCTTGTATGCCGATTTAGATCTTTCTTTTAATTCAGTTCTGAAACTGCTTGAAATTGGTCTATGAGAATACAGTTCCAATGCTTTCTTGGGTCTATGACAATGTAAAATTTTAGCCATTTCACCAGTTTTCAAAATCACAAACATGGTCAAGCATAAGGGTCATTGAATAAGATCATTCAAAACACTCAAGAGCTACTACCAGATATCAATCCAGCAGCCATACCTCCAAAGCCCAAGCCTTAAGCAGAGAGGGTTCTATAATCTAGAGTAAGGAAGCATACTAGACATAGGGTCTATATGGAGCATCTGGTACAATTGAAGGATCACCCTGAATCTAAAGCTACATGGGTGGAAAAAAGAAACTTCAAGAAATTAGGCATTGATGCTTCTCTCATCTCCCCTATTATACCTTGATTTCTTTTATGTAGAGGGGGAGCGTGGTGCAAGAGCACCCAAGGGTTGGCTCAACCAGTCCATATTTTATTTTGTTTATAGCCATCTTTGGCAAGTGTTTGATTTTCCTAAGGTCATGTTGACCAATGTATGAGATCCAATAGGGATTAGGGATCTAATAAAGTCCTAAGTATTAGGTCTTGATACTAATGTGTTAGAGTCTCTTTCTTGGTTAAGTATGGTTAGGTGATGTCATTATGATGTCATAGGACTTAGGGTGTGATAAATCATACTTGAGTCTTTTATAGAGCCTAGAACTCCATAGTTGTCCAAATGCCCTAAATCATCCTAGGAGTGCCCTAAAGCCAATCTAAGACCAAACTTGGACTACTTAAATCAATCTTGGACAAAATCTCAAGGTTGGACATTCTGGTGTACAAAGATTTTATTCTGAAAGTGTGCATAGTGTGTGGAAGTTTACTATAACTTTGTAATCAATGAATAAATGAACTATGTTTTGAGTTGTAAGATGGACTGTGATTAATGGAGTGAGTAGTGTAGTGTTTTTATTTTCAGTGTGTGGCTTTAGATTAGATAGTTTCTTTCATGGGTATGTGCAGGATCATGGTATGCCAAAAAGTGGTGATGGGAAAAAGAAGTCCTGATTGATAGACTCTTTGAAAAACAACTATAACTTTCAAACTATTGGAAACTGCAATAAAAGCAATTGTTGTATTTTCATTGATGTCAAACCTTAACTGGTAAGACAATTTCTATCAAAGAAAGTACTATATCTATTGATTGATGAGAAGGATTAGGGAAAGGGTGATAACAATAGAACCAAGAGAAAGGTTGAGTTATTTGATACTTCAATGAGTACTTGATTATGTGGCACAATGATAAGATAGTGTATTGTTTATCTAAGTAAGAAGAAAGACTGAACAAGTAGGTTTAACCAAGAAAAAGTGAAGAAATCTAGTTTAAGTCGAGTGATGTTAGTGTCGGCCAAGAGCCAGTGTATGCTGAGTAAATTCAATGTTGACTAAACATCATTTTATTGCCGAGTAACAACATTAGCTGAGGGAGACATTTTGAAGAGATGACTGTGCTATGCAGTGATGACCGAGGAATTGAACATAGTATTAACCAAGCATCAATAATTTACATTTGAGGAATAATTCAGATTCCTAGACGACTTAGTTGAATTCTTGGATTATGTAAATCATGTTGACTTTATTAATTGAGTGTATGGAGAATTTAATACATGGTAAACCGTTTTATTGTGATTTCAATAAAGAGATTGAAGATGTTTCTATAAGTATGTATGAAGGACTTAAATGTTGGAAGGATTTGATGAATCTGACCTAAACCTAAGATCTACAAAGGAGATTAAGTGGAAAAAGATGGATCTACCTATTGAAGAGGTATAAAGGAAAACCTAAGTATGAGGTTAAAGAAGTATGATGATGTTGCTGATGTTATTGATTGATCAGTATAAGCAGAAAGGATGAAGGTGAAGGAGTTGATCAGAGTTATGATTACTTGAAGGGAATTCAGAGCAGATCAGTGATGGAGATGGAAATGTTACTCAGTCAGTAAGCCAACATATATGTGTGAATTGGATCTATTATTTGCAAAGTGAGTTCTATGTTTTTCAAATCAGATACTACTACTACTTTCTAACCATTGTATCAGTCTAAATCCTTTAATCAAGGTTCACCTAACATTCATTGTTTAAATCTTTTAATAAAGGTTGCATTCTGATGGAATGTACTTAAGTCCTCTAACAAGGCTCACTTCTAACAGGGTGGTTGAAATCCTTTCACAGGGTCATACCTAGCAGTGTGTTTGTAAACCTTTGACAGGGTTGGCTTTTCACAGAGCTCACTTCAGAAGAGTTAAAATATCAGTAACATGTTACAAAGTGGTTTTTCCTGAATTGAGTTTCCACTATAAATCTTGGTGTGATACTTGTGTGAATGTTTTGGTGTGAACATTTCTATGTTTTGCAAGTTGAATACTGTTGGATAGTGGACTGCATTATTTTATGTTTCTGGCATACATTCTTTAATGACCAAGTAGTGTTGGTGAGTAGATCTGAGATTGTTGAAGTTCTTAAATGTTTAATTGATACATCTGGACCTGAGAAAAACTGATTCACCCCCCCCGCCCCCTCTTTGTTGTTCTAAATTATATTAACATAAATAAAATAACATTTTTGAAATCTAAAATATACATCACATTTCATGTTTCACCTAATACAATAATAATAAACAATTCTTTCAATTTGAAGAAGTTTATACTAAGTTAATGTGGTCAGACATGAGAGTTTTTGTATTCAGAAAAATTTGTAGTAGAAAAATCATAATTAATTATTTACTTGGAAAAAAATACATCACATCCAAACCTGAGTCTACTACTTTTATCTAGAATCTTATAAAAAAATATTATCATTTTATTTTATTTAATGTGGTCAAGCATACACCTACTTGTTGTCTTTCTAGTCATGATTGATAGATTTATTGAAAAATAACTATAAATTTCAAAGTATATAACATTTTTGAAATCCAAAACATGTGTCACATTCTATGATTTTCCTACTACAATAAAAATAAAAATAAATTTCAATTTGATAAAGTTTAGACTAAGTTAACCTGGTTAGACACGAGAGTTTTTGTATTCTGGAAAAATTGTAGAATAAAAATCATAATTAATTATTTACTTGGAAATAAATTACAAGAAAATATGTGTCACATCCGAACATAAGTCTACTACTTATATATATAATCTTTTAAAAAAAAATTATCATTTGATTATGTGTAAGGTGGTCAGACATACACCAACTTCTTATTTTTTCCTAAAATTTTCGTGATACTATATTGAAAGTTAAAAATTTTAACATATAGACTAATTATTTTTCAAAAAAGGCCTAGTATCTTAGAAACTAAATTCAATTTTCTACAGATTCCCTTCTTACAAATTTTTGATATAATATTTATAACTTGTTCAATTTTTTATGTCAACTTGCCTAAATCTAATTTTTTGAATTTTAATTGCCACTTAAGGGCCTAGTTTGGCATACCATGATCCTGCACATACTCTCATTTCATTTCTCTTTCTTAAATATTTTAGTTACCCCTGTTCACTAGTTCAAACTAGGAGGGTGTAAGAAATGGGGATCTAAATCACTATCCCATCGTTCATTCTATACAGCCTTTTGGAGATAGTGAGTAGACTCTATGTATGTAATATTTATAGGAGCATGGGTGTAATGCCCAAAAGTTCGGGTCAAAACACAACTAACAAATTTTTTTTTCAAAAAGATTAAAAGTTCCACGTTTAAGATGCGGGTAAGAGGAGTCAACGACGAGGTCACAAAAGATTCAGGTGATCAACCTCAACAATGTTGTTTTTCCATAGGATGCTAGTTGAAATTTCAATATAAGAAGAATTCGTAAATCATCTTAACGATCAATTTTGTCGATCGTCAATCTATTAATCTTATAGATTATCCAAGAGTAAAAGAAGATTTATTTAATAACATTATTATACATATAGATTAACCATTTTCCCATATATATAAATCAAGTCCAATTTTGATTATTATAATTAGATTGTTAGTTAATGAAAATATTGAATATTAAATTTAATAATCGTTTACACCAATATTCGTTGCAAAATGAATATATACCAATTCAATTAATAATTACAACATAACAATTGATTAATGAACTTGTTAACTATTCAATAAATTTAAAGAAAAACATTAATTAATGATATATATTCAAAAATTATAATTAAATAACATATAAGAAATTAATTAATAATTATAATATATTAATTAATTAATATATTTATTAAATAGTTAATATACTATAATATATCAATTAATATTATAAACATGCTATACCATTAGCACATGGTACCTTAAACCATAACAAAAATAACTTATTAAAACATTGTCAAATAATAACCATTTATAGATATTAACATTACATTAATTAAAAACATTTCAAAAAAATACTAACTAACTACAATCATTAACAAGACTTAATTTTCAATTGACATATTAATCTAACATCCTAATCTAACATAACTAAAATACTAACTAACCCACTAAACTAAACATCCTACTAAATTAAACTAACCTACTAACCTACTCTATCCTTCTCTAACTTCCTATCTTTCTAGCTCCCTACCTAAGTCTCCCTTCCTACTCCCTCCATCCACGTGCCCAAGGGAAAGGACACAACCAAAGCCTGCGCCATTTTAGGGGAGATGTAAAAGTCTCCAAAGGAAGCGCATATAAAGGAGGATAAAAGGGGCTGCATTAAGTTATGACAAACCTTAATATGTCTTGGGTCCCACATACTCCTTTCTAAGAAACTAAGCCCATCCTCCAAGAAAATACATGCGCCAGTTTTCAAGGGAAGGGGTAAATGCATTTAAAGTAATGTAGTCTTAAACATATTAAATGCCAAGTGGGGGTTCCCCATGATGGGGAGTCAGCAAAAGTACTTTTCCTTGACCAATAAAAAGGCTTCAATAAATTAACAAGACATGACATCCAAAACATGCGCCATGTAAAGGGGAAAGGTAATAAATAAGGTAAGGGGAAATAATACAATGATATTTTATTTGTTTATTTCATATTGAGGTGGCAAGATTTAATAATATAATATGACTGTGGCATGGATTTTGAATGGGATTTTTATCACATACAAAATCCAGAGAGTGTTTTTTCTCTCCAAAATCTGAAGAGTGCTATTTTAATAGTGCACTATATTTTTGTAAACTTGCTAATGATGGGTAATATAATATCATAATTTTATTAGTTTCCTTAATGCATTAGGAAGTCTATGGACTTAAAATTGATAGTGTATCAACAAGGATTAATATAGTTTGATTGACAACCGAATGAGATTTCCACGTAGAAACTAACATAATCATTTGTTCATAGTTGTTCCATTACAATTTATAGAACTAAAAGAGTGATATGAATCAAATGGAGATTATTTTCAATGATCATGACATTTAAATCATCATATATGAAACTACAATATTCTTACTTCAACCAAAATATGAAGTCTTATTGAAATTGATACAATATCTATTCTATCAATAGTGATAACTCATTTGCAAAGAGAGAGTATTTTACAATTATCATGAGAGAGAGAGAGAGAGATTCTTTATAATATATGCAAGGAATCATAATAAACAATATGAAATTTCACTCCAAACATTTACATAAACATCAAATAAGATTGCACTTTCATAGTTACAATAAAGCATTGCAAATTGCTAATGCCACACAATGGGAGATCAAATAAATAACAGTCTCTCATCTTTTTCATCTTCACAATAGCTCCAAGTAAAAAGCATTACAATCTCTTTTACAACAATAGAAGTATAAATACAAAGAGAGATTTCACAAAGGAATAAACGGGTTGTCTTCTCACAACCACCCAAAAGATGAAAACCTCCATGATAGCTCCTCTTTGAGCTTCCACAAATCTACAAATATATGCAAGGCAAGGGAACGACCATGGGAGCACACCTCCCATCCTAGGCCTCTCATGAGGCCACTCCCGAGCTTGGGGAAACCACAAAGAATAGGATACATACTCAAGCACAAGCACTCACATGAAATCAAACAAAGAGATCCCGAAATTCCTCAAGGATAAAACATAGGATCGAATCCGATCCTTTAATGCGGTGAGAGTGGGCAAACTCATGGAGAAGCCAATGCCATAATAAGGCCACACATGGACCACAATAAATGATGTTAAGGGCCACACATGGACCACACTAAATGATGTTAAGGGCCACACATGGACCTCCATAACAATGTATCACATATCAATGGCACACAAGGCCAAATCCCTACTTATACCCCCAAAAATGCCTCTTGGGCTTCAAATGCAAAGGCTACTTGGGGACAACACACCCAATCTTATCCTTCCCCACACATGGAGGAGACTCTGCACATGGAGTTGCCTCCATTCCCACACCCCCTCTCGGTTGCTCTTCCCTCCCAAGGGTGATTGAGCCAAGAGTAAACAACCCAAAATCATATCACAAAAGAAAACACTATACCATTTCATGCTCTCACCATGACCAACCATGGGGAGATAAAACACTTAACAAAATTTACAACTACAAGATTCATCTACAACAAAATGAAAGAGATGAAGAGCAAGATCCTCCAACCTATGATCCAATGCAAAATGATCAAGTTTTGAGCCTTTTCCTTCTTCTATCCTCAGCTTTTTCCTTCTCCAAGTTTAGTGGTCTCTAAAGGTAGAGAGTGGGTGAACCACCCCAAACCCCTCTAAAAGTTCTACTAAAAAGGGAACCCCTACCAACTCTCCACAACCCTCATTAAGATGGTCCTAGGAAGTACTTCTGGGTCCATGATGCAAGTTGCAATTTCGTTCAAAATTAAATGGGCATTATTGGAGGGGACAAAAGGTCAAAATATGGCTTCTCCCATGCTAAAATTACCCCTAACCTATGGGTACAAGGAATGGGCTACCTAAAAATGCATGAAACTACCCCCAGGGTCCCATTTATGATGAAGGGTGCTCCCCTTAATACCACAAACACATAACAGAAATAGAGAAACAACAACAATAATATGCAAGAACAGAAAATTGGCTTCTTATTATCTCCACAAATGTAGAATTACAAACTTTCAGAATTACAATATGCAAAGCCACATGGGCATTCCTTACAATATTCTGTAGGACCAAGCCTCAAATCAATACCCAGATCTACTACCCAGAACTATTCTGAACTACCTAAGACAATAATACGGCCTTCCTTATATAGGCAATTTTTCACCGCCTGGGAAGGTTCCAGAATTTTTAGCTAATAAGGCCGACCAAACTTTGAATTATTTTATTTTACATTTCATTACATCATAGTCGGCTCAAGATAACCTTTGAAACCCGAACAGAAATTTTGAAGAAAATTATTTTCCGCCATTTCAGGTGGCCCAACTTCCGAAGACCATAAGTCATCACCAGTTGACCCGATCGGCTATTATAACCCCATTTCGGAAATGCCACGAAGCGCTTTACAGGCTTGACCCATGCAAGCGCCCATCACCCAAATTTTTGACCTCATCCGGGGCCTCTAAAGCCTTCAAAACTGAGTTCAAAGTTTCTGTACCCTACTGCCAATACCGAAAATCTTCAGTATCTTCCAATATACACTTGATCTGACAATGAAACTTTATTGGCAAACTTATATGACCAAAATGAACCTCCAACAAAGAAATTAGATCATTCTGAGCACATACGAAAATTACCAAAAATAGTAACTTTCCATAAATAGTAGCTCTGCACAAAATAGCCCTTATTGAAAATAAAAACAAAAATATTTTTGGGTGATGCAAGATTGCTCTTACACCCAGGATGCTCCTGCATCAGACACCCAGGGTAATTTGAGAAGTGACCCTGTCACGACTCAGGTGTGCAGAGGAAAACCAAGACGGTTAACCTCCTCCTTTGTTAGCCATGATGAATCTTCAACAGGTCGTCCTTTCCATTTGACCAAATATTCTTCATATGTCCTATTCCTTGTGCTTCTGCCAACACGACTGTCCAGTATGTCTTCAATCTCCTTGATATCTGAACTGGTTGCTGGAATATTCTACTGTGCTGCTGCAACCTCATCTTCAACACCTCCTTCATGATACTCTGTCAAATCTAAAATGTTAAACACTGGTGAAATATTCAGCCCACTAGGCAATTCTACCTCATATGCATTTCCCGAATCATGCTTCTTCAGTATCTTACATGGTCCAAACTTCTTCATTTTCAACTTGTTATATGTACCAACTGGAAACCGCTCCTTCCACAAATGAACCATGACTTCATCTCCAACCTGAAATTCCTTATGCCTCCTTTTCACATCTGCCTTAGCCTTATACTGTGCATTCATCTTGGCAATATGCTTCCTCACCTCCTCATGGATGTTCTTCAAATGTTCTGCAAAATCCTCAGCTTCAACACTACTTATTTCTCCTTTATCTATCTTTCGCAATTCAGATGCATTTCTTGGACTACTTCCATATACAATCTGGAATGGTGATTTACCAGTGCTCCTGTTGACAGAATTATTGTATGCAAATTCCGCCTATGGTAAAATCAAATCCCATCCTGTTGGCTTATCTCCAACCAAACATCTCAGCAAATTTCCCAAACTCCTATTCACCACCTCTGTCTGTCCATCAGTCTGTGGATGATGTGATGAATTAAACTTCAAATCTGTCTTCAACTTCTTCCACAATGTACGCCAAAAATATCCAACAAACTTAGTATCTCGATCTAAAACTATGGTCTTTGGCAAACCGTGTAGTCTCACCACTTCTCTGAAAAATAATCCTACTACATGAACAGCATCATTAGTCTTCTTGCAGGGAATGAAATGTGTCATCTTCAAAAATCTGTCAACCACCACAAAAATTGAATCATGTCCCCGCTGAGTCCTCGGTAAACCAAGAACAAAGTCCATGCTGATATCCTCCCAAGGCTTCTCTGGTATAGGTAATGGCTGATACAACCCTATATTCTACTTCACTCCTTTCACCATCTGACATACTCTGCAACTCTGTACAAACTTCTTCACATCTTGCTACAATTGTGGCCAATAATAATTCTCACTAACTAAAGAAAGGGTTTTGTCACGACCAAAATGTCCAGCCAATCCTCCGCTATGCTTCTCCTTGATGAGATTCTCCCTCATAGAACTTCGTGGAATGCACAACTAACTCCCTTTGAATAGCATATCATCCTGGATGATGAAATCCAACCATTTCATCCTGTCTAGAGTAACAGGTTCTGTACAAGCTTTCCAAGCTTGACCAAAATCAGGATCCTCTGGATACAAATTCTTGAGTTTCTTGAGCCCAACCACTTCAATTTGCATTTCTGTCAGCAATAGTTGCCTTCTGCTAAGAGCATCTGCAACCCTATTAGAATTTCCACTCCTGTGTTTCAAAACAAATGTATAACTCTGCAAAAACTCAACCCATTTCAAATGCCTCTGATTCAACTTTCCTTGACTATTCAAATATTGCAAAGCTTGATGATCAGTATAAAAAACAAACTCCTTAGGAAGCAGATAATGTCTCCACTTCTTTAATGCCTGAACTATAGCATAAAATTCCTGATCATAAATAGAATACTTCCTCTTGGCATCATTTAACTTCTCACTGAAATACGCAACAGGTTTACCTTCTTGGCTCATAACAGCTCCTATTGCAGTACCACTAGCATCACAATCTACTTGAAACACCTTATTAAAATCTGGAAGTGCTAAAACAGGTTGTTCTGTAACTTTTTGTTTCAATAATTGAAAACTCTTTTCTGCTCCTTTAGTCCACTTAAACTCTTTTCTATCCCCTCTCATTGTCTCAGTCAAGGGACCACAAATACTGCTAAAATTTTTGATAAACTTTCTATAAAAACTAGCTAGACCATGAAAAGATCTTACCTCAGTAGCACTCCTCGGAGTAGGCCATTCAAGGATAGCCTGTACCTTCTCTGGGTCCATTTTTAGACCTTCTGCTGAAACTACAAATCCCAAATACACTAACTCTTTCTTCACAAAACTGCACTTCTTCAAATTAATCAATAATTTCTCATCTCTCAACTTCTCAAACACCATACGAATATGCATCATATGTTCCTCCAATGTCTTGCTAAAAATCAAAATATCATCTAGGTAAACGATGACAAACTTACCCAAAAATTCTTTCAGAACCTCATTCATAAGCCGCATGAAAGTGCTCGGTGCATTGGTTAGCCCAAAAGGCATGACTAACCACTCATATAGTCCTTCCTTTGTCTTGAAGGCAGTCTTCCATTCATCTCCTTCTCTGATCTGAATCTGGTGATATCCACTCTTCAGATCTATCTTTGAGAAATACACAGCTCCACTCAAACAATCCATAATATCATCCATTCGTGGCAATGGAAACCTGTACTTGATTGTAATGTTGTTTATTGCCCTAGAATCTGTACACATCCTCCATTCTCCATTCTTCTTTGGTGCTAATACCGCTGGTACAGCACAGGGACTCAGACTCTCTCAAATCAATCCTTTCTGTAACAACTCATGTACTTGTCTGTTCAACTCCGCACTTTCTGCAGGTGTCATTCTGTGTGCTACCTTATTCGGCAAACTCGCTCCTGGGATCAAGTCCATCTGATGACTGATCTTTCTGACTGGTGGTAATCCATCAGGCACGTTATCGGATACAATATCCTGAAACTCATTCAACAAATCTACAACTTCTACAGGAACATCTTCTACTTCCTCTTTACCAGCTTTTAGAATTAAAGCAAAACATACATGCTCATGCCTCATACCATCTAGGAAATTTCTTCCATCAACAAAATTTATCCTTGCATTACCACATACCTTTTCTTCAGTCTCCTTCAATGGTTTTAGCTTATGTCGCACTCCATCCTTTGTCAGGGAATAGGTATTCGCACGACCATCATGTACAGCACATCTGTCAAACTGCCATGGTCTACCCAACAACATATGACATGCATCCATAGATATGATATCACACAGTACCTCATCTTGGTATCCGCCAATCTTGAACTTCACCAGGCATTGTTCATTGACCATGACCTTGTGGTCATCCTGTACCTAGGCAATCCGATATGGATGTGGGTGTTTCTGTCTCTTGAGCTTCAACTTTGTCACCATCTCTTCTGACACCAAATTGTCAGTGCTTCCACTATCGATAATCACATCACAACATTTACCTTCACACTTGCACCTGGTGCGAAACAAGCTCCTCCTTTGCTCAGGTTCATTCTCACCACTCAACAGGACTCTTCTGTTAATCAACGTTTCTCCTCTTTCAGCATCTTCAGAATTTGATGATCTGGCATCTTCATCTACATGTGCAACTCTGGCCTGGCCTTCATTTCTCCTATCTATTCTGCCTTGGTGCTGAGGACATTCAAATGCCCTATGACCTTCTTCTCCACAGTGAAAACATGTTCCACGAAAGCCACCTCTTCCAGATCCTTGTCCTCTTCCCCTTCCTCTTTGATCTCTATTATTCTGATCCTGGAAGCGATTGGAATTATTTTCTCGTTGATTCTGACTGCTACTGGCCTCATCCTTCTTTTTCAGATCTTCATTTCGACCACCATATGACCATCCACCAGATCGCCCACCGCGACCTCTTCCGTTTTGTCTGCTCTCAAACTTCTTGTTCAGCTTTTCCTCTACTTTTAGGGCAAACTGGTATGCCTCTTCAATACTGTTCATTCGAACTAGATTCAGCTCCTCCTGAATGCTTGGCCTTAACCCATTAAGGTATTGGGCAACTTTCTCCTTATCAGCTTCTGCATGGCCTGTTCTGATGAGAAGTCGGTAGAACTCCTCTGTATACTCCTAAACAGATCTTCCTGCTTGCTTCAAACTCTGCATTTTCTTCAGTAGGTCAAGCTCATAATCAACAAGAATGAACTATCACTTCAATTTATCCACCATCCGATCCCATCTTGTGATTTTATCTTTCCCTCTTCTATTTCGCTCTAATTGAATTTCTTGCCACCAGATCTTCGCATGACCTTTCAATCTGGCTTTCGCAAATTTGACCCTATCAGGATCCTCAACATCTTCGTACTCAAAATATTCCTCACATTCATTGATCCAGTCGATCAATTCCTCTGGGTTAAGATTTTCAGAAAATGTAGGGACCTCAATCTTAGGTCTTTTCCCAATCTTGGAAATCGCCCGAAAAAGTCTTTCTTCCTCCTGGTTCACAATTTCAGCTTCTCCTTCTTGATATTCTTCTTCGGCTTCATCCTCGCTTTCATCTCTGACATTAAGATTCATTCCTCTATGAATCTCTTCTTGCAATGCTCGCACTTGTCTCTGCAGCTCTCTAACCTCAGGTGTTACAACACCAGCTCTTCCGCCACGTTCCCTTCGTGGAGGCATTTTCGCGATGCGCGCTGAAACCCTAGCCACGGTCCTGGTGCAAACTGCCTCACAGTCGGTGATCTGTTTACACACTCAAGAAATCCTGCTCTGATACCACTTGATAAATGGTGCTCCCCTTAATACCACAAACACATAACAGAAATAGAGAAACAACAACAATAATATGCAAGAATAGAAAATTGGCTTCTTATTATCTCCACAAATGTAGAATTACAAACTTTCAGAATTACAATATGCAAAGCCACATGGGCATTCCTTACAATATTTTGTAGGACCAAGCCTCAAATCAATACCCAGATCTACTACCCAGAACTATTCTGAACTACCTAAGACAATAATACGGCCTTCCTTATATAGGCAATTTTCCACCGCCTGGGAAGGTTCCAAAATTTTTAGCCAATAAGGCCGACCAAACTTTGAATTATTTTATTTTACATTTCATTACATCATAGTCGGCTCAAGATAACCTTTGAAACCCGAACAAAAATTTTGAAAAAAATTATTTTCCGCCATTTCAGGTGGCCCAACTTCCGAAGACCATAAGTCATCACCAGTTGACCCGATCGGCTATTATAACCCCATTTCGGAAACGCCACGAAGCGCTCTATAGGCTTGACCGGTGCAAGCGCCCATCACCCAAATTTTTGACCTCATCCGGGGCCTCTAAAGCCTTCAAAACTGAGTTCAAAGTTTCTGTACCCTGCTGCCAGTATCAAAAATCTTCAATATCTTCCAATATACACTTGATCTGACAATGAAAC
Source organism: Chamaecyparis obtusa (assembly GCA_027943335.1). Taxonomy (NCBI): domain Eukaryota; kingdom Viridiplantae; phylum Streptophyta; class Pinopsida; order Cupressales; family Cupressaceae; genus Chamaecyparis; species Chamaecyparis obtusa. Next base: position 503,582 of record BSBK01005723.1, read on the forward strand.
TTTACTGGCAGACTTATATGACCAAAATGAACCTCCAAGAAAGAAATCAATGGTTCAATTTATGCACGAAAATGTAAGGTATGACTTCACTTAGGGGTCCTAAGACAAGAGGATGCACTTAGAATACCCCCTCGAGGAATCTTTTAGGACTTTCTCTCGCACTCCAATCACATGACATACCTTAGTTAACAAATAACTCTAGTGTCAAGTGACACTCACATAATTAACATCACAATTAAGGTATGTCCAACATATTACAACACTTAACAATCCTACACATACATTCACATTACGGTTAGAAAATAAAACACTTCACAACGAGGCCATGGTCTCTTCATTAGACGGGGCCTTGGCTTTACTGATAGCACAAGCATTCAATGTGGTTTCCCCGAATGTTTCCATGGTCCTTCCACCTGCAAAACCTAAATGCAGCATCAGTAATTCAAGGAAGAAAACCATCATATATAATCATACAAGATGTAATATCCACACATTAATCTTAACTCAATTGCATACAAGGAATCATACAAAAAGTAATGATCTAACACAATTCAATTGGACATTCAATCACATAGAATGAAATGTCATAATTCAATTATCTGCATGTAATCATATAGGATTCAATAATCACATCAAGTAAATTCAGTTTGCATAATTCAATTTCATAATTCAATTGCATTTCTAATGCATACTAATCTCGTAATTCAACTAAAATCATGATCATCAATAATCTAACACCTTCATAAGGTAATCACCAATTACTCATAACCTCAATGTAGTGAAGATGTCTAACATGATATTCATTTGCAACATAGAATTCAATTGCATTCTTCCAATCACTTTCTCATAATTCATAATTCAATGCATACGTCTAATCACTTTCATATAGTGCATAATTCAAATGCATATAATTTTATACACACAAGTTATTATTTCTACTACATAATCAAAATCACATAAAGTACAGTGCCCTCATATAGATCATAATCCAAATGTAGGCTTGCAAACATATGGAATACATTCACTATTTCAATTCAATTCAATAATTCGATTGCATAACTCCATAGTACTCCTAATCCAAAAGATTCTCAATTTTCCTTAGCATGATATTTAAGATAGGTCGATTCAACATCGATAAGGGGTAACCATATCTGTCGGGTCCTATAAAATTCTTATCACAAGTATGATTAAATTTCCTAATCTAGGAAAACAAAATGCAGAATAATCCCATTAGTCTAGGATCTAACAAATCCTTGTTCAGTGTTCTAATAATATCACCAAAACATCACTATGATATAGCCATATAATACATCATCAAAGCATTACTCAATGGAACCTTAATAGTCTTGCTGGATCTGTGATCCGCAGGGTAACATACTACATCCAAGATTCACTTACACAATTAATAACCTATAGATATCTCCTCTATCATAGCGACAATTAATTGATAGGTACTGATATGAAGGTACAATATATAGGTCTATCCCAGGGTACAATTCTGTTAGGGATTTACCAATCATCCAGATACTACAAAACCCCTTAATCCTCCGACATTGAAGTGTTGAGGAAAGGTGGAAATGGGGTGGGCCTTACAATGGGCCCTAGAAATCTTTCCATGAATTTATGTAGTCTTTCCCTAGGCAAGCCTATGGTGAGACCGACTAGGATAAACTCAACCAAAAAGGATTGTAACTTGTAGAGGTGTGTATTAAATCATCAATCAATGATTGGAGGTCAAAGGAAACATATTTTCCAAGAACTTTGTGAAGGGAGAAGGTTCCACCAATCCATTCAAGGTCACCAAACTCTTGAGGGAAAGCCATGGTTAAAAGATCAAAAATCTCTAAGAGCTTAGGTATTGAACAAAGAATCCATTATCAAGCTGCAGGGTTCTTTGTAAGTGATTAGGATAAAATCCCCATTTTCTCAGAATATGAGGCCTAATTGGGGCTCTTCCTTGTAGCCCTATCTTGGGAAGGAACTATGAGATTGGTAAGACATAGCATGGAATTAAGACCTCCAATACATCTATTTTAACTAAATAAGACATATTCAAGAACCTCCTAACCTTTTCAAGAGCCTATGTCAGTTTGGAGGAGGTGAACCCTTAAAGGGCCTTAAGGGTCAGTGTGAGTATAAAGGAAGGAAGCACCAAGAATTTGTTTTTGTCTTTGCAAATTCTATTTGGTAGTTGGGTTGAATAAGTAGACCAAGGGATTGAACCTCTAGAGGGATCCTATAGGTTAATTAGTGTCAGTTGAGAACACCTTAAGGTCACTAGGTGGACCTAGGCAAGAGCTAGTGACTAGTTCTCCCAACCTTCCTATCGGGAATAAGAAGAGATATCAAGTACCCTTCCATAAGTAAATAAATCAGATAATAAAATTATTAGATAACTCCACCACAAGATCTTCTTTTCCTTAAAATGGCATTATAGCCATGTGGGTAGATAGAGTTTAAAACAAATTATGATATCTCTCTCAAGTTTCCTAAATTATTTAAATCCTTTCAAAAGTTCAAACACGGTGAACAGAGTCAAGTTAGAAGATAGACTTGATAGATCATCAAAATTAGTATCCTATAGAATACAAATCATAATTGTCCTTAGAGAACTTGAATTGGAGTAATATGTGGAAGAAAACAAAACTACGCCTGAAAATGAGATAGATAAAACAATATGGAAAAGGCATAACAATAAAGCTATAAATATTATAATAGACTCTGTAAAAGAGATCATATTCTTCCAATTATAGAAAAATATACAACCACATATGAGATGTTCATGACTATTCAAAGTTCATATAAAACAAAAAATACAAGTAGGTTACTCACTTTAAAAAAACAACTCCATATTAAGATGAATAAAGGAGAAATTGTAACATCATATTTCATGAGAATATCATAATTGAAAGATCAACTTTCAACCATTGGAAATATTGTAGATGACCAAGAGTTATCATTGATTTCTCTTAAAGGTTTACCAACCACATGGGAACCCTTCATTTAAGGAATTAGAGCACATCTTGTCTTACCAAAAATTGATTAACTCAAGAATAACTGCACTCACAAATAATCACGATTGATCACAAGAGGAATCATTCCTAATAAAGAGGATGAAATTCAATCTTTACATACAAACTCAAACAATAAAGAGAAAAGACATTTCAAGAGGAAA